>JAGXJF010002054.1:0-17497 GCA_019208055.1 Stipa capillata | reverse complement strand
TAGGTTGACCTATCTCCAGAAGAGAAACCCATTAGGCATTTTAATTTCTAGAGCCGACCTATTCACCCCCCCCTCTAGTCGACTCCTGAGATCCCTTTCAAGTGGTATCAGAGCCTCGTTGCTCATAATTGGCTTAACAGCCAGAGTCTAAAGGATGTCGAACTATGAGGGTAGAGTTCCTATGTTTGATGGTACTAATTATGCCTTTTGGAAGCGGAAGATGCAAATGCATCTTACTGCACTTGACCCAGATGTATGGAAGATTGTCACAACAGGTCTTGATGTGATTGATGAGAGCAATCCCACTGATCAAGAGAAGATCAGCATCAAGAACAATGCTAGAGCTGCCAATGCTATCTATATGGGACTGCAAGAGCATGACTTCAATCGTGTCTGCACCTTTGAGGAAGCCAGAGATATATGGTTCACACTTCAGGCCATCTATGAAGGTAGTGACACGTTGAAGAGGTCCAAGAAAGATGTGCTGGAGCATGAACTTGACAACTTCCATTACCAACCTGGAGCTGATCATTCAGTTTCATGTTGTCAGCCACAACACTTTCCATTTCCTTTTCTGACTTCTTTGCTTGGTCCTCAGCCTCCTTTTTACTTCTCTTCAACTCCTGGAGCTGATCATTTAGTTTCATGTTGTCAGCCACAAAATTTTCCAGTTTCTTTTGCCACTCCCTACCTAGGGTCTCCAAATCTTTCCTTATCAGCCATGATAGAGTTTCACTACTCCCATTGCCCTGGCTCTGCAATTCTACCTGCAAGAAATCGTGCAACAATCAGTTGGACTCTCTACAAGTGCCATTATTCACACATAGAAAATAATGCACATTTAGCTTGACATGGCATTGGCTAACTAATGTTCCCTATCTGCTGGTAACGATAGAACATGCTGAACAAATCTCATACCAAAACAGTCCTTAAATTATTGGGCACATTTCACAGGTAAAATCAACTTCAACCCATCAATTTTACTTAGCCGAGAAACCACCACCATCCAATCCACCTAGGCATATAGATGTGCCTTGCACGTGAATTTTCCATCCAAGCAGATGGCAATTTGGTGGAAGCTAGCTACTACCACAGTGGAAGTTGAGCTTCAGTTTGGAAGATGATTAGTTCTTTTTTAGTTTGAGTTAATCCTGGCACTTACTGACCTGTGAGGCTGCTATATATTTGCCAAATGTATTACTACCTCCGTTCTTTTTTACTTATCATTTTATACATTGACACAGTCTCCAAAACACACATTTGACCACTATTTGTGTAATTATATGTCACTAAAAACAATGATATGAAAGTATTTTTGATGATGAATCTACTAATACCATTTTGATGTGATAAATCCAAATAGTTTTGTGTGTATTAGTGGTCAAAGTTTCAAAAGGTTGACTGCACATATTCTAAAACGACATCTATTTGAGAACCGAGGGGGTATTTTAGGGTTCTAGTACCATCAATATATAATGAGCTCTGCATCTGCATGAAGCTCTTGGAGAACCTCACTGCCAAAACCTTGACTCTAGGATCATCCAAGAACTGGAAATTTTGCTTACCTGACTGTCATCTACATTATCCTTTTTGTTGTTGCGCGGGTTGTCCCTCCTCCATTCCCATGGTTTCTGAGGATAGTCTAACGACCAAAGCCCTAGGCATGCCGCTCTCGCTTCTCTCTCCCACTGAACAAAACAATTAATCAAAATGTAAGCGAGAAGCTCGCACCCAGTATAATTAAGGAAGGGACAATCACATCATATAGCCATGCGCCTTGGAGTTATGCCTACTGATTAATAACAACGGGCATTATATGTTATGTTATGGAGTAGCTTGTAATTAAGAATGATATTGAAGGTGCTAGATTACATTTGTTTTGGGATATCGAAAATAGATTTATACTTCTTGAAATACAGGTTGAATGTACAAAAATCCAAGAATATATACATTAAGATGTAATATCTTACTTGTGCCAATTCAGGACGTTTGTCGTATATTTTGTAATGCCAGGCGAAGCCCCTTTTCAGCATTTGTTCCTGAAGAATTTAGACACCAATCACAATCACTTTCGCCCGAAACCGATCGAGGAAAGTAAAATCAAAAAATGTATGAGCTAGATCAGCATTTTCGGTCTCACTTCGATGAAGACGCCGTCACAGTAGACGTCACCAAGATATCGTTCGTATTGGTCCTTCCCATACACAAAAATCGTAACGCGTTTCCCCCCAATAAGCTTCACCAACTCATTCTTTGACTCCACCCCGTATTTCATTTTCAGCTCCGGAGCATCAATTCCCCTGTTGATTCAAAAAAGTTAATGCACTGTCTTCTCATAGGATATTATATATAAAAGCCGAGGACACGCCGAGGACACGAGATCTAAGCATTAATTAATTCTCATAAGGAGATAGGAGTTAGTATAAACTTTCACAAAATCGAAGTATGAGTTAGGGCTCGGACCAAACAATCTCAGCCATATGTAATGTTTATACTATATATTATATTAGATCCAAGGGCAACAAGAATTGATCATGTGAGTCCCCGTGTGATTACCCATGGTTAGTGATGAATATTTTGCCTAGTATTGATAGCGTTTTGGATCTTGATTTCGAGGGTTGCAAGATCTCGATTTCAAGTGGTTAAAAAGTGAAATGAAGTTTGTCAATTTGTCTCGTGGAAAATTGATGGTCATGAATTGTTTGAGACTGACTTGAGTTAAAATGAAAAATCTTGTGCTCGCAACCGGTTTGCTTGGTCTATTGATGCACATGTTGCAATGGGTGCGATGGTGGTTCGGTCACATGGATCGGCATGAAGCTTGGAGGGAAGAGGTGTTGTCAATGAGGTGGTGACATGGCGGACAAGGAAGCGGTTGAAGATAAGTCGTGAGAACATAGCCGAGTCAAGGGCCTTGCGAGAAACTGTGGCAGTGGCCAAGATGTATTTTAGGGTTAGTTGCTTAGGATGGAATGATATAATAGATGGTGGAGACACTTAGACGTTTTGTGATGTGTGCTAAGGGTGTGTTTGGTTTGAGAATGAAGTGGAATGGAATGGGTTGGTTCTACACCTAGCTCATATTCCTGTGTTTGGTTGGAGAGGGAACCGGAACCCACTGATTCTCCTAAAGAGAATATACTCCTCAGATGCTGAACTAGGTGGTTTCTCCAAATTGGTGGAACTACATGGAACCATTCCATTCCACTTCATTCTCCCCAACCAAACACAGGAACGGAATCGACCCATTCCGGAGGAATTGAACCATGACATTCCATTCCACTTCGTTCTCAAACCAAACACACCCTAAGTGACTTAGGCCCATTAAGGAGCATTTGAGGCCCAAGTGGAGACAGGAATGCCCCTCCACTGTAAATAGAGGGTAAGGGGTGCTTCGAACGATTATGATGCACACTGTAGCGATTTTCGAAATATTTTTAAAAATTCTAAAAAAAATTCAAATTTTAGGCTTTCCAAAACAATTCTGAAAAAATTCACATATGTGAACGTGGGAATACTATGTGCACTTGAAAAAGATTGTGCAAAGATATGTATTTTTGTGCGACGTATAAATAAAAAATTTGTACGTGACACTGTAGCTATATCAGTAATTCATCACTTGTCTTTTTTGTATAGCACACAAATTAATATATATTTTTACAAAAATTTATAAGTACATAGAGTATTCCCACATGTGCATCTGTAAATTCTTTCGGAAATTTTTGAAGTGCCTAAATTTTTTGATTTTTTCGGATGTTTTTAAAATTTTCTGAAACTGCTACAATGTTGCACAGTCTACAGTGCTATAGAGTTTGACATCCCTCAAGTTCCTAATTTGGAAAATAAATCCTTAATGCAAGAATTTTCTAAATAAGAGATTCGAGAAGCAGTTTTCCAAATGAAGCGTAATAAAGCACCTTGTCCGGATGACTTCTCAGCTAAATTTTATCAAGACTTTTGGGAGGTTATCAAGGGGATTTGATGGCTATGTTCCATGATCTTTATATGTCCCTTTTTAGCCTTAACTTTGGTGTTATTACGTTGTTACCAAAGAAAGCTGATTCCAGATAAATTCAACAATACCAACCTATTTGTCTCCTAAATGTCAACTTCAAATTTTTTACTAAAGTTAACACTAATAGGATCTCAAAGGTTGTTGAAAACATTAATGCGTTTATGCAGGGTATATCTTTACAATTGATTTCGAGAAACAGGTCATCCATGTCCATCTCTAACTATATATGTGCGTATACACACTGATTCTGTACCTGGTCTCTGCTACAGTGGCTAGAGGATCGCCCGGTGTTGCTCGGTACATGTTCCCTTCTGAAGAGGGTAACTGAAAGTGCATCCACTCCCATGGAGCTTGGAAGGATGGCTATCTTGCCCCAGAGTTTGGTTTTGATGGTTATTGGCAATCCTCACCTGTGTCTAATGTTTTGCAATGAGTGTGAACAGGGATTAGATGGACAGGTGAAAGCTGAAGTGAGACAACTGTTGATGATGAGCCCTAAAAAGAGCAAGGAACTAGGAAGGTCAGAAGGACCAGCTGAGCTAGGTTCCTGAGGCACAGTTGCGAGGAAGCCGAGGCTGTGCTCGAGGGCAAGCGAGGTGATGGTTGCTTGATGGAGTTCAAGGGCCGTGAATGCAAGCTTGATAAGTCCTGGAGGAGCTAGGAAGCTGGTGGATCAGGACCAAGGGTTCTCTGTGCGTCTACAAGGGCAGTCGTCTTCGGTGAAGAAGCTTGGAACCAGTGCCAAGGGTCTAAGCGAGCTGGTCAGGGACTTTGGCGAGGTCATTGCTCTCTGGTCAGTTGTAGGCTTGTAGTGAGCCGGCCAGAGTTGTGCTCAGGTGCTGCCTGAGGCAACCGAGTCCACCTGAGTTTGGCATCTGAGGCTCAGGTGGGTAGCTCAGCCGTGGCTAGTAGGTTACCAGAGGTGCTCGTTAGCTGAGTCTCAGATAGGTTAGGTCTGGTGGCTCTTTGTCTGACGTGGCATGAGGGTAACGGCTAGCTGCCAGGGACCCTATAAATAGGGAACCTGGGGAGGTTTTCAACCTCGAACCTTTACCCAACCTTTGCCTCTAACCCGAAAGCAACCTGTTGAGAAAGAAAGAGCTCTAGGTCTCCAAGTGAGTGTTGCCTGCGTGCATCCATCGTGAGAGTGAGTTACTTAGTCCTTCAGGTGTAATCTTCGAGGTACTGGTTCCTCCAAGAGTGGGAGTGCTCTTGGAGTTGGTGAGCAAGCCAAGTCTTGTGTGGCTGCCACCAAGAGTCTGTGAGGGCGATTCGGGTCTGCCTGTCTTGCAGCAGCAAGATAAAAGGATTCCACACAAGAAAGGTACTCGAGGAAAGAGCACGTTTTGGTGCCGGCTGTGAGAACAGCTTCCTCAACGGAGACGTACTGCTTCGCAAGAAGTAGGAACTTCGGTAAAACAAATCATTGTGCGCTTTACTTTCTGTCTTGTGATCAGCTCTTACTTATTCTGATATCTATGTATACTTAGATCACTAGAGCACCTTTATTTGTTGCACACTAACTGAGTTTCCTCACCTGAGACTCAGTTAGCTCCTGCTAAAGCTAGTACCTTTCCTGTTCACATCATCTGATGCACTCACCTGACTCTCACACCTGAGACTCAGTTAGCTCTGAATATAACTTGCTCTACATCAGCTGAGTTTTCTATCTGAGTGTCTGGTGTTTATCTGATATATCTTGCTGAGTCTCAGTTACGTACATCAGTTGCATATATTTTCTCTAGGATTGACCTATCTCCAGAAGAGAAACCCATTAGGCATTTTAATTTCTAGAGCCGACCTATTCACCCCCCCTCTAGTCGACTCCTGAGATCCCTTTCAGTAACCAGGGAGTTGTTCACCAGCCATGGCTGGCAGCTTAGACTGCACATTTCGACTGCCTAGATCGATTTCTATTGCTCTAGCTTCTTTTGTTTTTCTTTTGTTTTTGGGGACATTAAATCTTTGTAATAAGGTTGGCTGTATGCATCAGCGATGTAGAGGCCGGGGGTTTAAACTTTGTAATGGAATCACCTTGATGCGATGTAAGGAATTAATAAAAACTTCCATTTTCTAAAAATATACGTGCGTGTACGTAATCAAGAAACTAAAGCTACTAGTGTTGCAATGGATGCGACAAACATCCATATTTATTGGCCAGCATGCATTCTTAATGTATACACTAATTTCAATGAAAAAGCCATTTATCTATAAAAAAAAGTAAACAACTACCCCGTGCTGACGACTAGTAAGAGTAGTCTAATTAAGTAGATAAGTATACTACAATACTTACATGTCATTAATTGCATTTCCATCTATAGATACTATCATTTCTTTTTCCTTAAGAGAAGTCTGGGCTGCAAAAAATAAGGATGATCTATACAATATATGCTAGACGTTGTCACTCAATTACGTGGTTAGTCAGGTACTCTGTAGATTTTAATAACATTACTATATTTTTAAAGATTTAATAGTATACATACCTCATTCTAATTCGGTATTGCTGTGGATCTCGGTTGTTTGTATCACCTGCCATCCTGCTCATAGAAATGCTTAATGAGATGTGTTCCCATGCCATTCCAAATAATAAAACGAGAGAAAAATAGATCATGTACATGTTTCGGTTGATGTGATTCGATAACAAGTCCAAAATGACCTGATGTGTAACTATATATGTTGGGTTATATCTGGAATCATGTTAGAGCACAGTACTGTATGATACCTTGCTTGTCAGGATTACCAGAACGAAAGTCTGCTTCCACAAGGGATAAAAACACGAAATCGAATATTTTTATATTCGAATACAAAATGATGATAATTGAATATGAATTTGAATTCAATTTCTGCTCAATTCGGTCAGATCAGATGTTTGCACAATTTGTACGCTAGCTAGATATATAACAATGATAATGTTCTCATATGCAACACAATAAAGCATTTGTAATATACTCAGTATTAAGTTAAGCTCCAGAAACACGAAATGACACCAAATTGAGAAAAAGTTTTACTCTATACAAGTAATTAGATATGTTGTAACAAAATATGTATTTTGTCATATTCAAATCCAAATTTGAATGGATTATACAATATTTCTGATGCAGAAAATCTATGCCATATTTTCATCCATATTGTTCATCAAATTCAACTACGAGTATAAATTATAATTCGGATGGAAAAATCTAAACCATATTTATATCCTACCAAATGATATGGATAATCCATATCATTCGATAAAGGAAGAGATTCCTTTATCAAGTGCCTCGCAACCACCCCCAACGATTATTTTTATTTAAGTATTTGCTAGTTAATCATGTGGTTACATAGTGTTTTAGGCCAAATCCTAGCTCCGCCTGGCACTCTCTCACACACAATATTTGGACACAGAGAGTGATTGGACTACTGCTGGTTGTGTTAAAAAATATATATATGAAGGAGGAACTGCGTATCATTATTTAAAGAATAATAATGGAAACTTCAACGTATGACCTCAACCATTATAGTCTCATCTCATGCTCTACCACTAGGCCGACAAGGGAATATTAGAGGGGTTCAAAGTTTTTTTTTGAGAGAGGGGTTCAAAGATTTTATGTGTATCTATTTTCAAAGAGATCTCGCGTGTGCACTGAAGTAGCAAAATTTTCAATTTATTCACTTTTTGCATGGTTCTTTTGCATCTCTTGGCTGCGATCTTATTCACTAGTAAAGAACGCTATATCAAAGACACGTTATCACAGACAGGTCCTTCAGACCCTCCTGTGATAACACCTCGACCGGTCGCGGATGCCGAGTGAGGCCGCGACCCGTCTATGATATATCACAGACGGCTCTCAACTAGAGCCGTCTGCGTTGGGTGCCCATATTACAGATGGCTCCTATTGAGAACCGTTTGAGATATATCACAGACGGCTCTCAATGCGAACCATCTGTGATATGGGGATATCACAGACAGCTCTCAGTAGAGAACCGTCTATGATATCTGCCCTCTTTATATCCACCCGACCAGCCTCCACCAACCTGAGAGCATGTCTTAAATTCCAGTTCTTGCTCACTCTCTCTAGTAGCAGCTCGGGCTAGGTGAGGCTTGGTATCAATTAGTGCAAGGAAACCCTAGATTTGGAAGAGATATTGTAGATCCACTTGTTCATGTTGATCCAAAGTTAGTAATTGGTTAATATACATAATATTTAAGATCTAGCTTGCATGAAGAGAGAGAATATAGATCTAGATGTAGATTAGGTACATTGGTTAAGAGAGAAGATTTATATGTTTTGGTAGTATGTAAAGCTAGTAATTGGTTGTATTTTGCATTAAAATCATCCTTTTGATAGCTATATATGTAGTTTGCAAAATAGAATATGTTGATATTTAGCTTGGTAAAGAGAGAAATATGTACATGTTTTAACGTAGTATGTATAGAGAAAATACATTGCCTTATAATAAAGATATATTTGTTTTAATTTAGTCATGCAAGTTTAATAATTTGCTATATAATAGCTTTGTTTGTAAATAGGCAATTTAATAAGTTTTATAGCATTTATGTGGGTTTATGTAGGTAGTTAGATAATTAATTCAGTTGCTCTCAAATATAATTAATTGAACCAATTTATTTAACACAACTTAATTTGCTTCGTAATATTCTTTTCATAGATGGACGACCGATGCTAGATGTACGGAGCTGGCCGCTTGAGTCCAAAGTACCTTAGCGGTGTCTATGGTTTTCGAAGAGCTGCCAAAGAGGATAGGTTGAATAGGGGGAACAACATATTTTCTGTCCGTGCTACAACTGGAAGAATGAGAGAGCATTTGACAACGCAGCGCAGATCCAAGACCACTTGATATGCAGGGGTTTCACAGAGAGATACACATGTTGGACCCATCACGATGAAGAGAAGATTATACATGATGGTGGCAATAACAATGACACAGCCGAAAGCAACGATATGTCGGAAAGTGTCTCACTTGAAGATACGTCGGACGATGATGACCATCTCGATGAGATGCTACGCCATGCTGAAGGGAATTACCGTGATAATCAGGAGTATGAGAAATTCAAAGGCTTGTTGGAGGACTTAGAGAAGCCTTTGTTTGAGGGTTGTAAGAAGAAATACACATGGTTGTCATCCGTGCTTGAACTGCTGAAATTGAAAGCGAGCAACGGGTGGTCGGACAAGAGTTTCACATGCTGTTAGGCCTCTTAGCAGACATGCTTCCGGAGGAAAACGAGTTGCCCAGAAGCAGCTACAAAGCCAAGAATGTTCTTTGTCCCCTAGGGATGGAAATAAAAAGAATACATGCATCCCCGAATGACTGTATCATCTTCCGTAAAGAGTACGCAAACTTGCATGTGTGTCCGAAGTGCAAGAGACATCCCAATACAAGCGTAAGGACAAATCGAATAGTGAAGAGGTCATCGAGATGACAGAAAGGCCTGCTGCAAAGGTGGTATGGTATCTGCCTGTAATTCCCCGCTTGAAGCATTTTATTCACTAACCCAAGGGACGCCAAACTGTTGCGTTGGCACTCATAGGGCCATAAGAAAGATGGAAAGCTAAGATACCATGCTGATGCCATGCAGTGGAGAAACATCGATAGGATTTTCAATGATTTCAGAAAGGAACCGATGAATATAAGGTTTGGATTAAGTACGGACGGAATGAATCCTTTCGGTAACACGAGCAGCCAGCACATCACTTGGCCAATGGATATGTGTATCTACAACCTTCCTCCTTGGTTGGGCATGAAGCGGAAGTACATTATGCTGTCGATACTCATCCAAGGGCCGAAGCAACCTGGGAATGATATTGATATTTTCCTAGCACCATTGGTGGAAGATATGCAAGTATTGTGGAATCTGAGGGTACAGATATTTGAAGTGTACAAACGGCAGACCTTCACTGTACGGTGCTTGCTGTTCTTAACTATAAATGACTATCTTGCCCTTGCTAACCTGTAGGGCCAGAGTACAAGAGGGGAAAGACATGTACCACTTGCTTGGATGATACCACGAGTGTGTGGCTGAAGCACTCGTGCAAGACCGTGTACATGTGGCACCGTAGGTTTCTTAGGAGGGGTCACCTGTACCACACAATGGAGAAACAATTCGATGGACAGAATGAGGAGCAAGTCCCAAAGAACTAAACAGGAGAAATGTGTATGATATGATTAAAGATATCAAAGTTGTGTTCGGAAAGGGATGTAAAGTGAAGGTTGCAAAAGGTGAGAAGGTCATGTGGAAGAAGAGATCAATATTTCAGGACTTACCTTATTGGAAGCACCTTGACGTTCGCCACTGCATCGATGTGATGCACGTAGAGAAGAATGTATGTGACAACTTGATTGGTGTCCTATTGAACATTTTGAACAAAACGAAAGATGGTATCAACACACGGCTTGACTTGGAGGATATGGGAATCAGAACAAAGTTACACTCGAGTGACTTCAACAGGCCAAACGATCTTGGAACCTGCTTGTTACACTTTGTCTAAGGCTGAGAGGACCAAACTTTGTCAGTGCTTGCATGGTGCGAAAGTTCCGCCCGGTTACTCCTCTAATATCAAGAGACTTATTTCGATGGGGGATTTGAATCTAATTGGCATGAAGTCTCATGATTGTCATGTTTTGATGACACATATGCTCCCAGTTGTAATTAGAAATATTCTTCCAATCAAGGTAAGGATCATGAGCCAATGTAATTTCTTTAACATAATTTCTCAGAAGGTCATTGATCTCGATAGATCTGACTTGGTGAACTGCAAGACATGTTTGTGAAGACTGTATGTAATCTCCAGATGTATTTCCTGTCAACATTCTTTGATATCATGGTCCATCACACTATTCTCCTCGTCAGAGAGATAAAGTATCGCGGGCCTGTTTTCCTACATAGCATGTATCCATTCAAGAGGTACATGGAAATTCATATGTGCAGAATCGATCTCGGCCAAAGGGCAACATTATTGAGGGTTACGCGATTGAAGAGGTCGTCGAGTTCTGCATCGATTATATGGCTCAAGTTTCACCGATAGGTTTGCCTCGATCTCGCCATGAGGGTAGGTTCAGGGGTATCAAGACCATCGGAAAGAAATCAAGCACTGAAAGGTGATTGATCAAGCCCATTTCATGGTCGTGCAGCACATGTTAGTAGTGGCTCCGTACATCGACCAGCATAAGGCCTCTCTCCTAGAAGAGCATCCGACTAAGACGGAAGCTTGGAGGATGAAAGAGCACAACCATGTGTTCATCAAATGCTACATAAGCAGCCTCATGGGTTCTCCTTAGGTAAACCTATGCTGACATATTTGGCAGAAGGGCCAGCATTTACTATTGTGACTTGGAAAGGATTCAACATAAATGGGTACACATCTTATATGAGATATTAGGATCTGAAGAGCACGAACCAGAACAGCATTGTCCACATAGATGCTCTCGATATGGCTAGAAGGAAGAGCTCATACTACAGGTATGTGGAGGAGTTCTGGGAGCTCGACTATGTAAAGTTCAAGATCCCCCCTATTTCGGTGCTGTTGGGTGAATCTCTCGCCGGTGAAGGTCGACAGGTATGGAGTCATCACCGTGGACCTCAATAGTACAGCATACAAAGAGGAACCCTTCGTACTTGCAAACCAAGCTGTTCAAATCTTCTATGTAACCGACCCCTCAAACAAGAAGCGATACATAGTTATGCATGGAAAAAGAAGCATCATCAGAGTGGAGGATGTAGTGGATGAGGAGTACAATAATTTTGAGGAGGTGCCTCCTCCCCTAACGGTCGAGGAAGAACCACGTGCAAACAAAGCTACGTATAGACGCGTCGATCATCAGGATGGGCTCACAGTGAAATAAAGAATGTGATGTTTTGTTGTCATCTACTATATGTAATGTGAATATGTAATTTGTAATTATGTGATGTATGTGAGGATTATGTGAACTTTAATCAAGAAAAACATTCATTTACTTTAATAAAGATACATGTAATAAAGAATTCAAAATATTAATTTTAATCCAGATACCTTTAATACACAAATCGAAATATTGCCTTTAATCAACAAAAAAGAATTTTACCCTTCGTAAAGAAATCCAAATATACCCATTTACTACAATTAATCTTGAAAACCCATATCACAGACGGTTCTCAACGAGAGCCGTCTGTGATATGTAGTGGAACCCTGAACCGTCTTCGATATGTACATATCACAGACTATACATATCGCAGACGGTTCTCAAGGAGAGCCGTCTGTGATATGGTGTACTATTTATAAGAACTAGGGGTCGGTACTTAGCCATCCAAACAGTTCGTGTGCGTGCCCTAGCTACTTCTGTGCCCGTGCGCCACCGCCTCCACTCATCCGTGCGCCCCGCTGACCATGCACCCCCAACGACTACCGCGCCCCCCGCCACCCCCGCTGCCACCGAGGACCCTGTGCCCTCCGCCGCCACCCACGTCCCTACCGCCGCCGCCGCCCCTGCCACCACCAACACCACCGAGGACCCCCTGCCACCAAGGACCCCGCTGCCACCGACGACCCCCACGCCCCTGCCGCCACTGATGACCCCACCGCCATCGATGCCACTGAGGAATACAAGTTTGTGCCCTACTTGTCTTTGCAATGGTTGCAAGTATTTTATATGTGAAGTATGATATCTATAATTTCTACATAAATGTGGCGAAAATGATAATGGTATTCGTCCATATGTATAACCTTGATAGTGGTTGCAAGTTTTTGATATCTATAACCTTGACTTTAACCTTGATGATAATGATGTTTGTTCATTTAGCTTAACAACGTAAAAGTGGTTAAAATGACAAAAGTCAATATATATTATTTTGTTTATTGGAAATTGGAAATGCATATGCAAATGGAAATGTAAATTCATATGTATTGTTGGAACGCAATGGAAATTTGTATGCAATGGAAATTCATAAGTATTATTCCATTTATTGGAAATTGGAAATGCAATGGAAATTCCAAAAGGCTTGTTCTTTTCTTTTAGAAGATGTCGTCGTCCCATTCATCGCCTAGAGCTCCCGGGTCTGATGCCACCCAGGCGACAACTAGATGCCGGGGTCCAAGAGGACCCACTAAATGGCCTGAGGCATTTTTGTCATTGAGGAGATCAATATTGTTGGCGCTCCTTCCGCACCGAAGAAGAACGCGGCAAAATGGCGAACCACGTGCGGGGTAGTTGCACGGCAACAGGTCCCCATAACCTTAGACCATTGGGTTATGGTGGATGAGGACCTCCTCCAAGTTTTGATCGACAATATCCATCGAAATTTCATCATCCCTGAAGGTATCAAGCAGGTTGTAGAAAAAGCTACGTGAAAGACGGCTGCCAAGTCGTGGAGGGAATTCAAGAGCCAGCTCGTCACAGACTACGTGGATAAGGACCTAGAGCTCTTTGGGAAGTACGAATGGATTGATCACGAGATGTGGGGGCAGTTTGTGGAGATGAAGAGGACCGATGAGTTCAGGGCCAAAATTCAAGCAACCAAGGGCCTCGTGGCCAAGAACATCTTCCCGCACAGACTCGGCAGTGCTGGGTACGCGGGTAAACTTAATGAATGGGCTGCAGAGGAAGAGAAGGCTCTCCTGCAAGGACTATCCTCCTCCCTCCCATTTGCCGAGGTAGAAGGTCGCCGCTCTCGGTCCTGATTATTGGGGAGTAGAAAAAAAGGTAATAGTTCTTCCTATTCCACCATCTCCTCCTCCCTACCTGACTCAGTGTAGGAAGTGCATAGGAGAATGGTAATATATCGAACTATCGACCCATGGAAACAAGGAACACCCCAGTCGCACGCGGGGCGTAGGTGTTTTCGTCAACTAAAAAGAGGGATTCCTAGAAGATTTCTTCAGGTACTAGAGTAGGAGATTATCCAGACTCGAGCGTGAGCCACAGGAGTGAGCGGAACTTGAAGCAAGGCTAACTCAGCAAATATCGAGGCAGGTGGAAGAGAGGTTCCATACTCGGTTCTAGGAGCTCAAAAATCGGGTTGCATTGAACATGCAATCCCAAGCTCAAGGTCAAGCCACCCCTCTCGCTAACCGAAGATGTAGCTAAGCCTCCGCCGCCCAGGATGTCGATGTGATCCTGGTAAGATCTATGCCTGCAATCTACGGTAAAGAGATCCCTTGCATGTCATAGTTACCTAATTGTGTACCGTTCTTACCTTCAAGGATACCACGCGATGCAAGATTCTAGTGAGGCTTCTAGATGATGAGGCCCTCGAGGCTGCCTGTGGGCTGGCGTATCCAACCCATGAAGGATCTTTAATTCATAGCGTACCTGTAGCGAGGGAGGGGACGTGAAGGTGAATGTGAATGTGGACACTATACATGACATGTTCAAAGCTAAAAAGCTACCATTTCCCTCAAACGATGAGATCATGATGTTAGGGGGTGCAATAGGGACATTCATATAGTGGCCCAAGAGGGACATCGTCGTGGAGGACCATCCGCTACGTGTACCTTCACCTTCAATGGACACCACGGTGCAACCAGACCTACCCAAGCCAACCTTTTTACCGAAGAAGGGCACCACACTGGCTATCATGCCCGAAGGAACAATGTCGGTTGGCCCCCTAATTCCTGCCATGGCCACCACGTCTCTCGCGCCGACGGCCCCCTCTAACAAAAGAAAGCGATGCGCCAATAATAAGAGCAAGGGGAAGCAACTCAGTGCAGACATGTTGGCCAAGCTAAGCAACTCTCAAGAGTTCAAAATGGCAGAATTGGCCCCGAAATAAAAGAAAGGAGAGCCATAGGTACCCACTGATCAAATTCAAGGCTTGGGATTCTATAGCGCTAGATTGCATCAGCGTTACTTGAGGGAGGTCCAGAAGCCACCAAATGAAGAATGCACAAATATTATGGTTGTGTTCAAAAAGGAGCATTTCCACCATGAAATCATGGACCGCTTCTATGTGAGTTTTGAGGACTTGTGGGAGCTCTACAATCTTTGGATGCTCGAAACATCAATCATCAGATGCTTTACACTGTAAGTGTGTACAATCACGGTCTACATTTCTTGTGATATCTACAATTGCCAGATATTTAAAACTTGTACCATTCTTTCCTTGTGTAGCGCTATGATCAAGGAATCCAGAGGCAAGACAAGAAATGTTGGGTTCCTCGACTCATATGTGGTCTCTGGCCACAATATCATGGAAGATAGAGATTGGGTCCGAGATTATCTAGCAGACGTGTTGCTAGTTGAACAAGATAAGGACTTAATTTTTCTTCCATACGTCCAAAAGTATACACAACACGACCTAATAAATTTACTAACCATGGTGACATAACTGTGTAGTGAGCATTGGATTCTTGCTATGATTATACACAGCCAGGCTAGGCTCGTCATCATGAATTCCTTAATCGCCAGGACATTCGATGAAGACGTACTCACAAAGTACTCCTCAGGTAAACAAATTTCATCCATATGAAACTCTACTTTAGTGTTTCCTTTTTTTGCGATGGCTGTCACACACTGTTTGTAATCATGTAGCGCGTGGAAACTGTACGCCAAAAAGGGAGGGAAGTTTGAAAAACTCAGGCCGACACTCAAAAAAGCATTTCCGGTATGTCCTATCACCCAATAATAAGTTGTATCACACTTTGTAGTAATTAATGCTACTTTAACTAATTACCAAATATACTTTCCAGCACAGTGGGCAGTAGCCACCGGGCTCAAGCATTTGTGGCTTCTACGTTTACCACAACATGCACCTGTTGCTCACTGAGCTCAAAGGATATTGTAAACGTAAGCCAATATTGCAATAACTATTTTACAGTTATTAATATATATATATATATATATATATATATATATATATATATATACCTTTTTGGTCAGACCAGTCATAAACCAAGACGGCGAGTTCCACGCCAACTATCAAGAAGACCCTTGGAGATTTTATTTGTTCTTAAACTATTGATATGTAATGTTCTCAACTTTGTAAAATGGATTTTTTATGGATGTGCTTTCAAGTTTATTTGTGAATTCTGGGATGTTATATGGATGTGTGCATATGTGCTGTCAAATGAATGTGTGAATTGAAATGGATATATGTGGTGTAAATATGTGATGTGAATGTATATATATCTGCTTGTTTCAGAGGGTATGGCTAGCATTTCCTGAGGCTAGCCAAAAAAATAGGAAAAACTAGGTGTCTGGAAAACCATATCATAGACGATTCTAAACGTAAAACCGTCTACGATATAAATATCACAGATGGCTCATGGACCAGAGCCATCTTCCATATCTTTATTTCGCAGCGGCTCTATATCACATACGGCTCGTGGACCAGAGCCGTACGTGATATCTCGTGGACCAGAGCCGTCTGTGATATATAGATATCGCAGATGGTTCTTAGGTCAGACCCGTCTGCGATAAGGATATCGCAGACAGCTAGCGGCCCACCTGCGGTAACTAGCCCATATCACAGACACCTTCATGCAAACGGGTTGCATACCCGTCTGTGATAGGGTTTTCGACCCATCTGTGATAAGGTGTTCTGTAGTAGTGATTGTTCCATTTTCTGTTTCGTTCCTCTCTTGTTTCTGCACTTCTTTATCATTTTTGTGGCATGATGTAGTTAATTAATTTTATATAATGAACTTTGTCTTGATGATGATGCTCTCTCCAAGCATATTGTTTTGCCCAAGTTTTTAGCCTTAATTTCATGTAGTAGTTGATTAATTTCTACGGTTCACTTTTTAGCTAGATTTTCTAGACTAGCTATCAACCTGCGTGTATACTTGCATAAGCTACATGTTTAAATAATTCTACAGCTTTCTCTTGTTAAATAATAAATTGTATAATTTTAACTAGATTAGGATAACTTTTTTAGAAGCATCACATTCTTCTGTTTCAACAGATCAAACTTTAGTGCGTTTTAATAGTCGTTGGTTTTCCATTCAGAATGTATGTATGTAGTACTGCTCTTTTTAATGGATATATTCTCCTAATTTTTTCTGATTAATGCGAGAATTTCTAGCCTTGGACCTCCTAGGATTAACACGAGGGGCTAGCTTTGATCTGGAGGAGCCTCCAATTAGTATCGAAAATATTGACAAATATTCATGATAATTTTCTTGTGCTAAATTGAGCTTTTTGGTTTATTAGTCTGGATTAGAATTAATTATCCCCCACTAACTTACTCCGTAGCTTCATGCAGCATGACAAAGGAATACTGTTTACACCCTGCAGTTTTGGAGGAATTTCACGGGGCAAAAAATCCACTCGATCGGAGCTCTTTTTTCGTGCAGGAACGAGGCCACGCACGCAAAAGAGAGAGAACCAAACGGCATAAACTCCCACGAATCAAATGAGTATTAAATTATGTGTTTTACAATTCTCTATTTTGTTCCCACGTTCATATCCTATTTCTGTATTTTTAGAATCCTGTGAATCAAAGGAGCCAATACATATATATATATACATATGTATATATATATATATATTTAAAGGGAGGCGCGCAGCACTAGT
>JAGXJF010002053.1:0-110092 GCA_019208055.1 Stipa capillata | reverse complement strand
AATGAATTGGTATTTTCTGTGGACATGGATAATGTTCCAGTGGGACGACCAAACGACGAGTCAATGTGTGCACAAGATCAACAAGGCAGGTCGGCAACAAAGATGAATTGCCAAAGCAGAGAAAGATGGCAGATCCGACGTGCTGCCAGTTTGTTTCTTTTGAATCTGTTTATATCACGGCTTAATTCGTCCAAACAGTCAAACATCTTGTTGTGTTCGATTGTTTGTTCAAGAAGTCTTAGTGTAGTTCCTTGAATTACAAATTCCTGCTTTACCAATTAATTTGTAGTTTCTAAATTTACAATTGTAACTATTGATCATATATAGCATTAGCATAATTTTCATATTTCATTCTGTATATCCTGTGACGACTTGTTTACTTTGATTTTACCTGGTATTTGCTGTATAAGATGAGTATTTTTTAGATTGGAACGGTACAATTCTGGAGGAAAACAAGGTGGGGTTATTCAGCTGCTTTCTCAATTAAGTTCACACACTGCATGCTGCGACTTATGTACTTGATTATAATTCTAGTTAGTAACTATACGGCTATACCCATTTAATAAATAACAATGCCCCCATACCTTTTATGCTTAAGCAAAAAAGATGAGCTGCACTAGAAAGTATCATTTAACTTCAAAGGGTGACGCAGATTCCCCTCAAGAAACATTGATCAAATTGCAGATGATTATAACAAGTTAACCTTTTGCATATTTCATTTCGCTCCTTTAACTTTTCATTAAAATTAGACACAAACTTTCTTATTTGGTTGTCAGTGACTAAAGCCTAAACCTTCGTGCGTACGTGCGTGTGTGTGTTTTGCGCAATCATACCAAAAAAGGAGCAAGATCAAAGAAGCGGCTCAAGAGGGAATTTCAATGTATTTGATATTATAAATCCCCAAGCAAACATAGCAGTCTGAACTTAGCTGCATGTTGCGATTTATTCTACAGTTTTCTCTGTTTCAATAACTGAATGGTCTAGCTGGTTACAGAATTTTAAGTTTTCACAACGAGGTAGCTTAGTTAGGCTTTATGTAATAGGATATTTCAGAGAAGACAGTTTGTCATGTACTTGAGGACAACAGCAATTGGCTTTAAGTACAAGGCCTCTTTAAGCTCAAGAAAGAAAAATGGATAAGCTGCATGAAAAGTTTCATCCAACGGCTTAAAACAATTGCATTTTAAATTTAAAGCATGTAGCTGATTCCCTCCATGATACACCAAATAGTGGATGATCATAACTAGTTGACCTTGCTTATAATCCTTATGCCCTTTTAATTTCTTTTGTAAACAAAGACAAAGCTGTTCTTTTCTCCTCATCTTTTCCTTTTAGCCTCTTTCTTTCTCGCTTTTTCTCCTGCTCACGTGCCTCCTCAGTAAGAATATTTTTCCCTGTCTCTCTCGAAGTGAGCGCTTCTCTCTTTGCTTTGCATCTTGCTAATCTTTTCCTCAATATTCTTGAAAGAAGACAAGTGTTGTGCTAATAAATCAGAAAAAGCTCCTCTCTTTTCATTTCTTGTGCAACTTCCTTAGATTCCTCTCTCGTGCACTGACACTTGACTAGCATTTCTTTCTTTATCCTTTTAAAGCTCCTTTGCAAAGATCTTTTTCAGTTCCCTTTACCGAGCTGCTTATAAGCATGGACATCGCACAGTAAATCTGTCATATCCATTGATGTGCAAAGCTCCAAACTAGCTAGCTAGCTGGTAGAGTATGCAGAACTCTTCTCCTCTTGTTTTACACTTGCTCTTTGTTTGATCACCTCCGAATTCACCTGTATATCTCCAATGCAGGGTGCATCCTCCGGTTGAGCATGGATTTCCAAAGGAAGACCAAGAGAACTATCCAGGTAACTGACGCTGGAATTCCACAGACGGCGACGGAACTGCGGTCGCTGAAGATGAAGCCGCCTCGTGAGGATGAGTACGAAGAGGCTTCGAGACAGCTGACGCCAACGGCAAACGACGCAGGAATCCAAGGTGCATTGCACTGCCCACCGCCACCGCCGAAGAAGCCGAGGCTTTTACTGGAGTGCAGCTTGGACGGGTTTAAGGTTCTGAGCGTGATGGACTTGCGTTGCTTCCTTCGTTGAGCCAGCTTTGTGTCCTTTTTGTTTCTGTATAGGCGAAGTCAGGAGCATGCTAGTGCTAGTGATTGACCTTTGCAGTTGTATGCCTAAGTTTGATATTGTTGGGAATCCTCGGTGTGCTAATTTGGAAGATTTCTGAGTACGTCCTAGTGACTATATGCACATAAGTGAGGAAAATCGGAATACAAAAATATTTGGCGGAAAATCATGCAGCAGTCTGTCAGTAGCATCACCAGTACTCAACAGCTGTTTGCCAACTAGAATTTGTTCTTCATCCATTTTCTAAGGGAATTGCTATTTCTAAGGTGACTGAGAATTTGTTATTTCTCAGTCGTCTGAGTTGCACACTTTTTGTATCTCAGTTGCACAAAAAAAAAGTGTAACTTAGGTATAGAAAATGTGCAACTGCTCAATTCTGTTCAGTTGCACATCTCTAGGCCGCAAGTTACACATGATTTCTAAAATATGCAACTACCCTATTAACCATTGGATCAAGAATCAACGTTTAGGATCATTGATTTAGAAATAGTTATTTCTAAGTCGACTTAGAAATAGACACTCCCATTTTCTAATGAGTAAACTACGTTGACAAGTTCCTAAATTTGGCAGGTACGGACAATTTAATACAACATCTCTCAAAACGGTAAATTGCCCCTTGAAACTTAGTTTGTGGGTGCAAATATGGTACAATCGAGATCACGTCACTGTATTCTTCCACTGTGGCATGCTGACGTGGCGTAGGGATGGGGGAAGCGGAAAAATGGGCTAGGTCCGAGAGAATGGGCCAAAGCTGAATTGGTTTTTTATTTATTCAAAAATTGATTCACAAAAGAAATTCAAAAACAAAACAAATGCAGTCCAATAATTATGAGAAAATTCACATAGGCAAAACTAAATATAAGGAATCTACTAAAATGATTCCAGAGGTATACTCCAAAAGAATAAAAGCTGAAAATTCACATCTCCTTTATTATAACCAAAATTTCTTAAAAATCTTTGAATTAATTTAGAAAATATCCAAATAAAATATTTAACTAAAAATAACATGCCGCGACACCATCTGCTTTTAATAAAAAATTATTTTTTCACACTTAATTATTTATTTTTGACAGTAGTGTTGCTAATTATTAGTTGTTGCTCTTATTAACAAATATTAATTTTTAGAGTTACCCTTGAAATTATTATAGTGGATTCCTTATATTTAGTTTTACCTATGTGAATTTTCTCATAATTATTGGGCTGCATTTGTTTTGTTTTTCAATTTTCATTTTAAATCAGTTTTTGAATAAATAAAAGACCAATTCAGTCATTGGCCCAAAGTTTTAGCCCATTCTACCCTCCCTCTCCTCCTCTCTCGAGTCAGGCCCATTTTCCCGCTTCCGTCATCCCTATGCCATGTCAGCATGCCACGGTGGCAGAATACAACGACATGGCCTCGATTGGACCGTATTTGCACCCGCAAACCAAGTTTAAGGAGGTGATTTACCGTTTTGAGAGATGTTATACTAAACTGCTCGCACCTGCCAAGTTTAGGGACTACTAGTGTAGTTTACTATTTTCTAATTTAATTTAATCACTGCATAATTTTATATTTTAAAAAATTAATTACTAAATACACTAAGAGATAACCTATTGTATAACAATGTTTTTATTATCATCTCTTCTTTGCCACTAGAGATGCTTTGATACCTATACAAAAAAAAATATTACAATTGTGTTTTTAATAAAACTAGCACGGTGTCCACACAATTGCATGAAAAACATCTTTAATGTATTTATTTTTTTGGAGTTTTACGTGATAATAGATTAGTATGTAGACTCAAAGCTTAACGTTTAGATCACCCATCATTGATACTAGATCAATACGTACACTTACAGTCTATGTAACTTTTTTATGAGGTGTAAAATTATGAACATCTATCAGTTGTTGTCTATTAGTAATAAGGGCCCGTTAGATCAATGCCGGATGACATTTTGGTGTACTTATGAAAAATTATTGGTTGTGATTTGTTTAGATACAATTACAAAGACTCATCCGCTGTGATATGTTTAAGTATAATTATGAAGATCTACTGACTATCATCTATTTAGGTACAATTATGATGACCTATAGGTCATGATCTGTTTAGATACAGCTATGAAGATCTATTAGTTGTGGTCCACTAATAATAACAAGGTCTACCAGATTAATGGCCATAGGTTTTGCTTTTCTTGAGAATTTTTAGCCTATCTCCTTTTCTCTATTGCATTGTAGTTTTAGTATATACTCCCTCTGTTCCAATATCTAAATAGTTTTGGACACTGCTGACATGGTTGATACTTTGACCATCAATTCCTTTGAAAATATATTGGTTTAAATAAAAATAATTATATATTGTGAAAGTATATTTTATGATGAATCTAGCAGTAGCAACTAATTGTTATCAATATTGGTGACTTTTTTATATTAATCGTCAAATTTAAAAATATTTGACCAATATGAGATTCTAAAACTGCTTATATTTTGAACTAAAGCAAATGCATAACCGTTTAAGACATGTACAAGCATAAAGGGAAGATGCATTTGTGTTTTTAATAGAATGCATAACATGCACGACAAGGACATCACTACTTTAGAAAAATAACATTGCATGTTAATGTATATATGTATATATATTTCAGGTGATCTCTAATACTAGTTATATTATATATTATTATTTTGTTAGGGATAAAAATACTATACTTTTTTCTAGCACATGTAGACTTACGAAGGACTTGTGATAGCACTATGGGTGTCGGGACCTTCCGATGAGAACGGTATCGATTTAGGGTGGAGATGACGCTGACGATCTGAATTACACTATGTGACAATGGTGCGCTTTAGCAATCGCTAAACCAACTCTGGAGGGTTATTGACCTTGCCGCGTAGCACGATCAACCCGTTCACGAGGGACGTATTCCTGCAAGCAATCAAAGAACAATCAAGAACACGATAAAGACAATCTGAAATTGTAAGTATGGATGAAGAACTCAACCATGAAGGTGGGATTCCTGATACTAGATTTTACAAGCGGTCGTCCGACACGACGGAAATCATAAAAATAGTAGCAATATGGCTAAAATATATCTAAACAGAAACCCGACGAAAACGAAGGCGACCGGGGGGTATTTACAGATAAAAAATAACCCTGAGCAAAAACGGACTCGAGTTGACCTAACTCGGTTTGGTCAGCCTCAGCCTCACGGTCGGTTTAAACCGGCTAATTTATCTTTTTGGCAGTTTTTCATGATCGACAACTTGAATGACTATAATTATTATACTTGACCGAAGCATCAATTGATGTTCAAGTTGGCTTCTTCGGTTTTCATCTTCATGTCATTATGGGGGCTTCAAGGTCTAGAAGTCATCACTTATGATATGGAGGGCTCCCGATCTTCACGATAGGAATGGTAAATAGACTAGCCTAGATGGATACCAAACCCAACAACACATGCCATTGCAATAGCCTTTGGGGAACTTTGAACCAAATCAACCAATCTCTTGATGGATGCCACGAATTCCAATCAGAGGCATACGCTCCAATTGAAAGGTCTAAGGTGGATTTTCTCAATCTAGAATGTTGAGCCCTAAATTAAGAAGCTAAGCTCTACTTTGTCTTAATACATCAAGTCTAACCATCCACCTAAGTACATGGGCCGTGGATGCGCGCAGGCAGATTCGGACAGTCTGAGTGACCGGAGGGTCCGGGTTAAGGTTCGGAACTTCTAGAGAAGATCCAGACTTTCATTCGGAGGGTCCGGGTGGGAGGTCCGGGACTTCCAGAGAAGATTTGGACCTTCATCCGGAGGATTTGGGTTGAACGTCCAGCCAAATCCGGAGGGTTCGGGCCATAGCCAGATAGTCTGGGCCTTCATTTTTAGTGGGCGTATGGAGGGTCCAAGGAAGCAGTCTAACTGGGGCTGGGCTTGATGCTTGGAATCCCTTCTCCGGTGCTGTTACTCTCCACCTTGGATGTTTGTTCATTCCTTAGCACGAATAAGGTTGGCGCATTAGGTAGCATACTATTCATGTTCAAGTCAAATAAAAAAGCATCAAGGAGAAGATTCACTTCATGTTGGGCTTTGGGTCGAGCTCGTGTCATTGGCCCAACAAGTGGAGGTGGTTTTGAACGCGAAGTAGTGTTGTCGACTCCAACTCATTGTCTCCGTGGAAGGGTGAAAGGTCAGAGACGTTGAAGGTGTTGCTCACCGAGTACTTATCCAATGGGAGATCAATTTTGTAGGCATTGTCGCCAATGTGTTGAAGCCACTACCTTAGGAAACACCATCACTGACAGGCGAAAAAAGGCAATCACTGACAGGTACCGCGCTCGTCAGTAAGCTCCTTTCAGTGGAAGTGCTACTTTCACTGACGGGCCCTCCACTGACGGGTGGTTCCGGCCCATCAGTGAAAAGACTTCCAGCGCTGCCCGTGCGGCATCTGAAAGGACTTTCACTGACGGGCGTGGAACTTCCGCCCATCAGCGGTAACGGTTGCCTCTGACGGGTACATGGCCTGTGCCCGTTAGTGGAAGTATTGTCATATATTTTTTTAAACATATCTGAATAGACAATATGAAGCATATGTAGCAATTAATATGACAAATATTAAGCATATATAACAAGCTAGTTTACAACGAATTAAAACGACAAACAAATGAATTTAACAATGTTTATTTTCACTAGCCCTACTCTAGGTCTATGATGCTTGGCTAGTACTTGCAGGGCGGCGGTAAGTGGGTAATTGGACTCCCACGTAGAAATCACCGCTTGGCCGAATGACTTCGTTGTTGATAATGTATTGAAGGTCTTCTGGATGCAGGCAAAGTCCTTCCTCCAGTCGTACTTATCGCTGGCCAGATTGTGTATGAAATTATTGAATTGATCCTGGCTCCATTGTGGGTTATGGGATATGACGAACGTGTCTATGTGAGCGCAGACGTAGTACCAAATGTCACGCTACCTTCCAGCTATTGCCTGCAAGGGAAGTTGAATTTGTGGATCAACTTTTTGCTCTTGCATTCTGCTCCTCCCCCTCGCAAGTTGTATTCCCAAAAGGCGGCTTCCAGAACTTCCTTAATTCCTGAGTAGTCCCACTTGGCACTTCTTTGGGAATCAAAATAGTATATCATTCTTGAAGGCTTGTAGATGACAATAAGGATCTAGTGGTCGCTGCGTAAAAGGTAACTGTCACGGACCCGGGATCCACATATGGTTAGGGGAACGCGAAGTCGCCAAGGACCGAAGGACTCGTCGGCCGGGTGGCACGGTACCTGCGCCGTGCTCACCAAAGCGGGACGATCCGACACCCGCCACGTGCGAGCCGGCCGGAAGCGACCAATCTTCCCAGAACCACATATAGATCCCTGATCCGGTGAAGGGGTAATACCGCGGGATAAGACTGCGCTCCATGATAGTCGTAGGAGGACTAGAGCCCGGGATACGCATCCCCTCAACCCAAACTAGCCACGAGGTGCGACTCTGGGAGGTCCAGCTCTGCTCTGCCGTCCGCGCGAGGCGCCGACTCCACCAGAGCTACACAGGACTAGTGGTTCGCTCACCTCTGCCATCACAAAATGCAATCCTAACACGCAATAATACCACTGCACGGTTGCCCACATACTTCATCACATACACGCATTGTACATGGGCAACTCAGATAACAACTCGAATACCACAACGAAGCACTACAATATGATATTAATATTAGCTATCCACGAAGTGAACTTAAACATGTATCAGTCGGACATAACCGAAGATTTTAGTCAAGTTAGAAATATTTACAACACAGCGGAATAAAAGAACCAAAAGCCCACAGCGGTGCATCAACCGCTGCCTAAGACCCAAAAGTTCCCACGAGTCGAACGCTGACCAAGGAAGCCTGCGAACTATGCATCCTCATAAAACTCCGCAACGGTTGGCTCACCTGCACAAGTCTAGGAATATCCTAGGTGAGTACAAAAGTACTCGCAAGACTTAATCGTGCTTGATTAAATGTCCTACACATACTAGTTCAATAACAATTAAACATGAATGCTTCTCAGAGTAACAATATATAAGTAAACATCTAGCATAAGGGAATAAACCTCACAAGTATAACAACTCAAACAGATATCCAGTTCAAATCCAAATCCTGAACACAATCCAACACAATGATCAACTCACACTCGAATCCAATTCACCAAGTCCAGCCAACAAAATAGCTCATGATTCAAATCCAATCAATCCACACAGGACAGGAGCACGATGAAGTCGCCTCAGGTTGGTATTACCACGCAACACCAACTTTATTCATCGTGCCCGATGAAGTCTCCTCAGGTTGGTGTCGTGAAATACCAACTTTATTCATCGTGAACCTTCCTCAATTCTCAGATAACACGGTGAAGTCTCCTCCGGTGGTATTACCACGCAACACCAACTTTATTCATCGTGCCCAATGAATTCTCCTCAAGTTGGCGTCGTGAAATACCACTTTATTCACCATGCACCTATCATCGACTCTCAGGTAACACGGTGAAGTCCCCTCCGGTCGATATTGCGACGACACACCAAGGAGATTTCATCGTGCCCGATGAAATCTCCTCAAGTTGGCGTCGCACAACATCAACTTTATTCACCATGCACCTCTCAATCAGTTCGCACATCGTACTTGAACAAAGTTAGGCGATTAGGGCAACACTTAAGACTCTCGACATGGCGACCCTTCCTACGCATTATTTAGTTAACGAATTCCAAACAGAGATTTAGTTAAGCATTTCATCACACGCATACATAATAGTATAAAGCATGGTAACAACGACAAGAAGGAAATGCAACAAGCTCTGCTTGCCTTCCTCGTAGGGTTCGGAGACCTGGGTGAGCTCAACGGTTTGCGGATCTTCCTCTTCGGGCTCTGTTGCAAATAACACGAGCCATCGGAAAAGAAACGATAAAGTAAAATAAGTTCCAGCATGTATGCATGATGGATTGAGCTAGGGGTACAACCTTAACATGCGTCATGATTATTAGGGTTTTATGGTTGCCAGGTTTTTCTCAATTTCAGATGCATGAAGATTAATTGGTTGCCCTAGCGATTGCATGCATGCTTATTAAAAGTAAAACCTAGTTACGACGAAATATTGATGTGCATGATGCATGGGTATACATGTGGTAATATTTTGGAGAAGGCACTAAGAATTAATCACTAGAGTAGGAGTTAGGCGTTTTTAATTTACATATCATAAGGTATAAATTTGAAGGTAGGTACCAAATACCAATAGGGGGGTTATCTGGACGCAGTAAAAAGTGGTTACATATTGCACTGGTTGAATAGGAACTTCTATAGAGATTGGAACATATCAACTTGTGCAAAGTTGAACCATATACATTGTTAGAAAATCACCTAAAGGTTGAAAACTCAGCAAAAGGCTAACTTTGCCTCAATCCCAAACTTTGGCACACCTACACCCTGCCTCACCCTGCCCTTGCTTCACTGAAGATGGACAGCCCGGAATAGGTTCCGGGTGGAGCTCCGGACGGCAGCTGGAGCTTCAGCTTGGTCCTGAGAAAAGAAAAGAGAGGAAGGAGGGGAGATGAGGGGAGGAGGAGAGGAGGGGAATGCAGGAAGGAGGAAGGTAGGGGAGGGGCTGGAGCAAGCTCACCGGAGCTGGCGCCGGAGTGGAGGAAGAAGGCGCCGGACTGGGGGCTGCGCACGGGAGAAGGAGAAAAACGGGGAGGATTTCGGCCGGGAGGAGAAAAGGAGGAGGGGGGGGGTTCCCGGCCCTTTTATATGGGGGCCGGCGAGTTCACCGGCGTGGCGCCACCGCCCATCGCCCCCAACCCACGGCCGCGACGTGGCATACTGTTTTCTGACACTCGGACGCTCACCCGGAAACAATCCGGAATTGACCCGGAATCCGGGCCGCCCGGACGTACCGCTCGGAGGGTCCGGATGGGACCTCCGGCCTTCACAAATGGACCAACACCCCTCTCTGGACTCACTCGGAAAACAGTCCGGAATCCACTCGGATTCCGAGCCCACCGGATGTTCATCCCGGAGGCTCCGGATGGAACCTCCGGTTGCACCGGGATCCCAAACTTGCTCTCTGGACTCACCTGGAATTTCACTTGGAAGCCATCCGGAATTTCCGGACAGCCCGGAGGTTGAACTCGGAGGCTCCGGATCAGCCTCCGACTGAGACGACTCCCCAACACCCGTACTGGACTCATCCGGAGATTAGTTTGGAGGCCACCCGGAACTATCCAGGTAGCCCGGAGGTTGCGTCCGGAGGCTCCGGACCAACTTCCGGATTACACAGAGAAGAAAAATTATCCCTAAAATTATTTTGACATATAGGGGCATTTTAACTTTTAGGGACTATGGTTTACCCAAATAAGTTGACTGGCGTTAATTGGGTGAAAATGGGTTGCCTAAGATGAGATATGCACGTATTCTATAACATATAGCTTCTCAAAATTCCAGTTTATGCAAGGGGTGATGCATGGGTAATGCCATGTATGCATGAGGCAAACTGGGAACTTATTTATATATTCACATGGGTGTTACAGTAACGAAAAAATATAAACAGACGGGGATACGTGCTTAAGAAAGCAAACTAGGCACGGTAGTAAATAACTTACGGGTGGTTGTAGGGTAGGAGTATGTAGTCCTTGTCCTTATGGTATATCAATGACTCCAGGACGTAATTTATTAGGACCGGCGTCGCTCACTACTACAGAATGGCTCATCCCGGACGGCACATCGCAGACGGGTTCAAGCGCCCGTCTAGGATAGAAGCCATTCCAGACGGGCCCATGAACCAACACGTCTGTGATGACTTTTGCCCGGGACCTAGTGTCTTGGATGATAAGTCATTCAAGACGGGTCGCAGCCGCCCGTCTGGAAAGAGACATCGCAGACGGTTCATCCTGAAACCCGTCTGCGAAGGAACACGTTATCACAGACGGCTCGAGCTTGACCCGTCTGCGATGACACATCAGAGACGCACATGTTATGAACCGTCTGCTATGTGTCAACACATCGCAGACGGCCTTGTGTTCACGTGTCTGGGATATGTCATTAAAGGCGGTTCAAGTGGCTTAACCGTCTGCAATGATTTCTCCATCTTTATAACAGATCCAGTCCCTCCAATCTATTAGGGTTTCCTAAATCTGTCGGGCTGGTGGCGGCGGCTGAGGCGATTTTGAGGCGATTTTGTGGGAGGAGAAGAAGATTGGAAGGAGATAATTGATTTGGTGTGCCAATAGGTTAGTACATTTGGTTATTTAGTTAGTTTAATTGCTATATAGCCCTAGATGTAGTGTCTTTATGTTAGAATTCTATTAGAAGTTAATTTTGGTTTAATAGATTTGTAGGTATTGATGAATGGTTTATTAATTGCATGTGGTTTAGATGTAATATATAGTATGCTTGGATGCATGGCTCTAGGTTGGATGGTTTTGCGCATAATTAATTAGAGAAGTGAGAGAGAGCGATTAGTTCAATATTTATTTTGACTCACATAGATAATTAATAAATCAACATATGTTTATATGTATGCCATAGTGGCGATGGATCGAAGATGGATGTATGATGCGAACCGTGTGAGCCCTGAGTATATCAGTGGCGTGAATGAATTTTTAAGAGCGGCTGAGGATGATATGTCGAGTAGGAAGTCTGGTCATATGTGTTGTCCATGCTATGACTGCAAGAACGAGAAGATGTTCAAGAACACGACTCAGTTACAAGATCATTTGATCCGTAGGGGATTCGTAGCCGGCTATACAAATTGGATCCATCACGGCGAACACACGGAAGGGAGCGATGAAGGAAGTAGTGGCGAAGAGTTGAATCCGGAGGCTGATGATGACTCTGAGTCGGATGAAGAGGATGCGGAGATGCGTACCAATGAAAACGATCTCGAGCAAATGTTGCGCGATGCTGAAGGTAATGACCTTGGTGGCAGGCAATATGACAAATTTCTGGGTCTCATGGATGACTCGGAAAGACAACTGTACCATGGTTGCAAGGCGAAATATACTCGGCTATCAGCTGTTCTGGAACTGCTCAAACTGAAGGCAAGCGGAGGTTGGTCTGACAAAAGTTTTACTGCACTTCTAGAACTCTTGGCAGATATGCTTCCCGACGGGAACGAGTTGCCAAAAAAGCACATACAAAGCTAAGAAGATTCTCTGTCCGTTAGGAATGGATGTACAAAGAATACATGCTTGTAAAAACGACTGCATCCTCTTCCGTAAAGAGTACGAGAAACTACATGGTTGTCCGGTTTGTAAGACTTCCCGATACAAGAAGCGCAACAATGCTACGGACGATGACATCGAGGGCAATGACGAGAGGACCGGCATTCCGGCCAAGGTTGTATGGTATCTTCCGATCATTCCTCGCCTGAAGCGTCTGTTCGCAAATCCGGAACATGCAAGGAAAATGCGGTGGCACGCGGAGGGGCGGAAAGTTGACGACTTGATTAGACACCCAGCGGACTCCATCCAGTGGAGAAACATCGACAGGAAATTCCCAAATTTTGGTGCGGATTCTAGAAGTGTACGGTTCGGGATGAGTACGGATGGAATAAATCCCTTTGGTAACATGAGCAGTCGTCACAGCACTTGGCCTGTGGCTCTTTGTATGTACAACCTCCCACCCTGGTTGTGCATGAAGAGGAAGTACATCATGTTGGCCATGCTGATCGAAGGCCCGAAGCAACCCGGAAATGACATAGATACGTACCTGTCTTTGCTGAAGGAGGATCTGGAAACACTGTGGCACGAGGGCGTGGAGACGTGGGATGCAGACAAGAGAGAGAACTTCACCCTACGAGGTTTGCTATTTTGCACCATCAATGACTATCCTGCGTACGGTAACCTATCCGGCCAGAGTACTAAAGGAGCAACAGCCTGTGGTCAATGCATGGAAGATACGGCCAGTTTGTATCTCGAGAAATCGCGCAAAACCGTATACATGCGGCACCGTAGGTTTTTGCGCCGAAATCATCCTTACCGCAACTTGGCTACTGAGTTCGACGGAACCATCGAAGAGGGATCGGCTCCATCAGTTTTAACCGGGAGACAGGTATACAGAATGGTTGAAAATGTTGATGCTCTTCTTGGAAAGGGGCGTAAATTAATGAAGGGTCTGTGGAAAAAGAAATCACTATTTTGGGGTTTGCCTTACTGGAAAGAGCTAGAAGTTCGCCACTGTATCGACGTCATGCACGTAGAGAAGAACGTCTTTGACAGCCTAATTGGACTCTTGCTTAATATCCCTGATAAAACAAAGGACAGCGTGAAGGCACGTCAAGACTACGTGAAACTGGGCATCAGGCCTGAGTTAGCTCCGATAGAAACCGACAAAGGCAGAACCTTCCTCCCACCTGCATGTTACACACTCTCTAAAGCCGAGAAAATTGAGCTATGCCAGTGCTTGCACGATGTGAAAGTTCCAAGCGGCTACTGCGCCAACATCAAGAAGCTAGTTTCAATGCAGGAATTGAAATTATTTGGCATGAAGTCTCACGATTGTCACGTTTTGATGACGCAGATACTTCCTATTGCTATTAGAGGGATTTTGCCTGGTGATGTCAGAGATACAATCATAATGCTATGTCAATTCTTCGACAGAATATCACAGAAGGCGATAAGTATACCTGAACTGGATGCTCTAGAGGCAAGGCTCGTGGTTGTCCTATGTCGCCTCGAGATGTACTTCCCCCCGTCATTTTTTGATATCATGCCGCACCTCATGACTCACCTAGTTAGAGAGATCAAAATGTGCGGTCCTGTGTTCCTACGGAGCATGTACCCATTCGAGAGATATATGGGAATTCTGAAGGGCTATGTACGAAATCGCTCGCGGCCTGAGGGAAGCATTGTGGAAGGTTATGCCACCGAAGAGGTCGTTGAGTTCTGTTTGGACTACATGCCACATGCCAACCCGATAGGTCTACCTGAATCACGACACGCGGGCAGGCTCCATGGTACCGGGGTCCTCGGAGCTAAATCCATCACTCCTGATCACGACGATCATGCTCGAGCTCATTTCATGGTCTTGCAGCACATCTCGGTGGTTTCGCCATATATCGATGAACACATGGAAATGCTACGACATCAAAATCCAAGAAAAAGCGAAGCGTGGATCAAGAAACAACATATGTCCCTATTCAACCAATGGTTCCAAGACCGGATCACCACCACGTCGTCATCTGATGAAATGCTGACATGGTTGTCAAAGAAACCGTACTTCACAGTCCGGACATACCAAGGATATGATATAAATGGATACACATTTTATACGAAGGCTCAAGATGCCAAAAAGCACATATCAGAACAGCGGTGTGCGGGTCGATGCTATCGATTCTGCCGGTCATAAACACTGTTACTACGGGTTTATCGAGGAGATTTGGGAGCTCGATTACTTCAAGTTCAAAATCCTAATATTTCGGTGTAGTTGGGCCCACCTCTCGCACATTAAGACCGATGAATACGATGTGACTACTGTTGACCTGAGCCGTGTTGGCTACGGTACTGAACCATTCGTCCTCACCAAGCATGTTCATCAGGTATTCTATATGATCGATCCGTCAAGCAAGAGGCGGCATGTCGTTAGAAATGGAAAAAGAAGCATCATAGGAGTCGACAACGTTGTTGACGAGGATGATTACAACGAATTCACCGAGAATTATTCCAGAGATTTGAGATTCGAGGCTGAAGCCATGGAAGGAGCTAGGTCATACTACCGCAACGATCATCGTGAAGGGCTCACTTTCAAAGGGAAGAAGCAAGTAGTGTAACAAATTGCATAATTGCTATTTGGATATTTACTTTGCTATATATGTACTTAGCAGTCTCTTGTGATGTTGGCAGCGAGCACATGTGAATGTATAATATGTTGCAAGAATGTGATTGTATTGTAACTGAATTGTATGAATTGCTATGTACTCATGAAGTAATTGCAATATTTTGCTTTTGAATGCATTGCTGGATACTGTCTGAGTTGGAATATGTTGGAATGTTTTGCTTGCTGTGTATACACTGCTGTAAACTTTGCAGAGGGCATGCTAGCATTTCCTAAGGCTAGCCAAAATTCAAGCAGCACATAGCCCCTGTACAGACTCATCGCAGACGGGTCAGACAGAAACACGTCTGGGATAACAGTCATCCCAGACGGGTATAACTAATGACCCGTATGGGATGACCGTGACATCGCAGACGGTAGGTATCCTAGCCCGTCTGGATGACCGTGACATCGCAGACGGGTAGTGGCCTAACCCGTCTGGGATGATAGTCATCTGAGACGGTAAGCTCACTTAACCCGTCTGGGATGAGCTTACTACATATACGAGCACTTAGCGAAATTTCGGAACCCCGCGCCAATTCACATTTCTGTCACGGACCCGGAATCCACATGCGATTAGAGGAACGCGAAGTCGCCAAGGACCGAAGGACTCGTCAGCCCGGTGGCACGGTACCTGCGCCGTACGCACCAAGGCGAGACGATCCGACACCCGCCACAAGCGAGCCGGCCGGAGGCAACCAATCTTCCCCAAACCACATATAGATCCCAGATACCGGTGAAGACTCAGAGTCGTTCCCAAATCCTACCACGACAAGCAAGGTCGGAGGGGCCCGGCAGTTCTACCCACACCCTAGCCTAGCTTGGAAGCTAGTGGGTCGCTCGAAAGCCCGGTAGAACGCCCACACCCTGCCTGGCCGGCATAGCATCTCAGCCAGCGGGTCACTCAACCAACACCTGCTCGACTTAGTAGAAAATGGTACGGCCTCGACCCTTCACGCATACCCATACACTTCATATCATTCACACATTGTGCAGGGGCAGCCTGAATTAACAACTCGGATATCATCACAAGGCTCTACAATACGATATTACTAATAACAGTCCACGATGGGACGACATAATACATCAGTTGGTTATATTCGAAAACATATCCGAGTACGGAGAAGTTATCAACAGCGGAAGCAAAATAAATGAGACCCACAGCGGCACAGTGACCGCTGACCAAAATCCACATCTATCCCATGAGTCGAACACTACCGAGGAAACCGAAAACTAGGCAGTATTGAAGTATTCCTCGACCACCGGCTCACCTGCAATGATCTAGGAATATCCTAGGTGAGTACGAAGTACTCGCAAGACTTATTCGTGCTTGATTAGATGTCCTACACATACTAGTAAAGCGGTAATTAAACATGGCATAATTTCAGCTGAAAGGTACAACATCCAAGCATTCAATTGCCAGAACAAAATCAACATGGGAAACAACCCACAGATCAGAATTCACACGGGTCCACGAAGGGACATGGTGGCACTCACTTGCCGTATATATACACCTTAGTTCCTAGGTATAGAGGCACTCACTTGCCAACTATACACCTTAAAACATAAGCAGGCACTCACTTGCCTTTTCCCACTCACTTGGGATATCACACATCACCACATTGACACACATTCACATAATCTCTCGGATCGTTACCGGCAAAACATCTCCATGGAAATAACCAGTGCTCTTCACTCGGAGGTAGCTAATCTCCAAGTGACCGAGGCTCACCATGCGTAACGTCCATGGCAGAGATTTCCGCTAACGTCCACGCGTTGATAAGGGAAATGCTACGACCGGAATCACCTCAGGATGGTAGACCCTACCAACCGTATCCGTCGAACGGAATCACCTCAGGATGGCGGAACCAACCGTATCCGTCGAGCGGAATCACCTCAGGATGGTAGAACCTACCAACCGTATCCGTCGAGCACACCCTCGGCTCTCACACCTCACTTAAATAGATTCAAGTTATTAGAAGGACCAAATCAATTTCCAGCCATCGCTAGACACAACTGGCAGTACACCCTAACATGCTAGTTCCACCGAACTGAACCACACATTCCATACAACGATTCACACATCAACAGGTAATCAAGTAAAGTATATAAGTAACGATGCAAAGATGCAACAAGCTCTGCTTGCCTTGGTTGTAGGGTTCCTGATCTTGCGTGAGGTCGTGAGCCGGGTGGTCTCCTTCTTCGGGCTCTGATATGAGCAACAAGCGGTACCGGAAAACAAACAGTAAAAGAACAGTAAGATCCAGCATGTATGCATGATGAATGAGTAGGGCTAGATGCATTGATTAAAGGTGAGTTGCGGATGTGCATAACCCTAGAGCGGCTAACATAATTCGTGGTTTAGGTTTAACTCACTTCTGGTTATTCTAGCATGCATGCATGTCCAGTGCAAGTTGACTTAGAAGTGTTTAGGATCTGTTGCGGAATGAACTTCCTAATTGTCATTAGTAACATGAGGTCATAGACCTATACGCACGCATGATGAAATAAGCTCACTCCGAATTTAGGTTTAGGTTTAAGTTGGGACTTTGGACATCATGTTTTAATCAAGTTCGTAGATAATCTCACGAGGTTTCCAAATATATAACATTTATCGGAAACGGAGCTACTGTGTAAGAGTTACGCTAATTCGAAGACCGTTGGAAAACCCTAATACCATATGCAAGTCAATTTGGTTGGTTTAGTGAAAGGTAACCAAGCTATGTGTTCGAGATAATTAGAATTGTGCAGTTAGAGTTTCGATCGTTATCTTAGGGGTTTGTCGAAGAAGATCCTGTGATATGAGATATAGTAGAGTTTGTACCGGACGGCAACGAAAGAACTAACGGTGTGGTATGGAGTGATACATGTTGAATCTAGGTACTGGTTCTACCCAAGGGGTGTGTTCTGGTTCATGCGGGGATGGGTTAGAGTTATGATGCGGACCTAACGTGTGCGTGCATCAAAATTGTTTTAGTCCTAAGTGAGGGGTAAGGTGGTAGTTTCTTTTGTTGGCGACTATACTCCAAGGATATGCATTTCGAAAGTAGGCTGGGACACGGATCTAACGCAATTGGAAATCACGCAACTTAGAGCTACGAGCGTCAAGTTAGGGTTTTGTCGATTGCGACATAAGGCGAAGTAACGAACCCCTAAACGACCTACAACACATGCGCTCAAAATAAAGTTTGGTTCTGACCAGATTGTAGAGAATTTCGTGCGGTTTCCAAATATATAAATTTTACCAAAATCGGAGTTACGGTTTGAAAGATATGGCCGTTTGAAGTTTGTCGGATTTTGAATTCTAACCCTAACCCTAACTGTTAGCTAACCCTAACTGCTAACTCCACCCAAAACCTACCCCGACCCAACTCAAACTCCTACGTGCACCCGAGGATCTACCCAAAATCCTACCCCTAGACCTGACTAACGCTACTGACATGCGGGACCCGACGGTGCACACGTGGCCAACTAAAAAGGGGCCACGTGGCCCGCGCTCTCGCTCTCCCCTCCACTCTCTGCTCCGACCGGAAGGCAGCTCCAGGGCGGCGACCTCGCCGGAGCTCGTCGGGATGGGGCTACAGAGCGCGGCCTGGCTGGGGAGAGGTGGCCGAGGCACCGAAGGCTCACCGGGAACCCGAAGCGCGGTGCAGGGGTGACGGGGAGCGACGGGGTGGAGCTCGCGGCGCGGCGGACGGCGGCGATGACCGGGCTTCGGTGGCGGAGGTCCTCGGGCCGGCACCTGGAAAAAGGGAAACGGAGGGAGATGAGAAGGGCGACGGGGTGCTCGGAGGAGAATGGGGGAGGCGGCGGAGGACCGAGGCTGCCTCGGGAGCTCGTCGGAGGCAGCAGCCGGAGGTCGGGAAGAAGGTGGTGGCGCCGGATCTGGAGAGGGGAAGCAACGGGGAGTAGCTAGGGCTTGTGGGCAGCGGGAGAGCAGAGGGGAGCCGGTCCGAACGCGCCCTCCCTTAAATAGGGCGGCCGGCTGGTCGGAATACCGGGGCGGGGGCGCCGCCCATCCTGGCCAGCCGGGGACGGCGACGTGGGGGATGAGCCCCGACAGGTGGGGCCCGGATGGCGGGGAGAGAGGGGAGAGAGAGAGGGGCGCCGACGGAAGAAGATGGGCCGGTCGGGTGCGGCCCAGTAGGCCACGGCCTGGCCCCTTTTGTTTAAGGAATTCTTTTTCTTTTTAAATAGTAACAGAGAGGTATTTGCGTCATTTTATGTGCGATAGTTGCTCCAAAATTCCTGAAATTTTTACAGAAGGTTGAAAACATTATGGGGAGCCTACTGTAGAAGTTTGGAGGGTTTTGGGCACTGATTGGCTTGGATTTGAATTCCAAATTTGAATTAGGGTTTGATTCGAGGGTTTGTGTGTGCGATATTCTATGTATCAGAACTACTCCAAAAATTATAAAATTTTGGCAGGGGCTTCAAAATGATTTATGGGACCTACTGGAAAGGTTTGAATTGATTTGGGGTTTGTTTGAATGGGTCCTTGGTTCAATCGTTGGGTTTGACCTAACTCGACGTTGAACTCCAATTAGGTTTTAAGCGCCCCAAAGCTGTTAAAATTTTGCATGGAGCTAAAATGTTTATACGTTTGGCTATTCCCAAGTTTCGACAGAATTTTATGTACCTTAACTCGCCCAATTGCTTAACCCTAATTTTCGACGGTTTAGGGTTTGCATTCAGACGTTTTCGGTTGAAGTGTTATTTCATGTGGCTTTTGGGGCAAGTCTTGGGGAGAAAAGGGGAGATTAGTAGAGGGACCCTATGACACTTAAAATAGGTTGATTGGTGTTTGCAACAACTCCCACCGAGGAGGAGTTATGTACATATTCTATAAAGTTGTACATTATTGTATTTTAGTTTAAATAAGGGGTGTATGTGGGCGTTTACATGCATGAATATGATGATATGTATGCATGAATGCGAGGGAAACCCTAATTGTCGATTCTGGGTATTACAAAACCTACCCCCCTTAAAAAGATCTCGACCCGAGATCTCTAACGTTCGGCAAACAAAGGTGGGAGCTCAGTCTTGAGCCAATCTTCATGTTTTCCCACTTAACTTCAACGTCAAGGTGATTGTTCCATTCTGTCAAGAAACCTTCTTGTAGTTCATTCATTGTGAAGGTCAAGGAGGATGACAACACGTCTGCTGGATACCAAGCTGTCACTATTTGACTTCTACACCAGTTCTGGAAAGAGAAAACCAGATCAAGTTATTATTTTCAAATAACCGTATTCTGGGGGAAGAGGGATGCGAGGACCCTGACAGTCCTGCAAATTCAGAATTTAAGATCGTTGGTTTGAGTGAGAGGGGTCACTATGACCAGCTATCTCTGTTTCAGCAAAGGCTAATGAAAATAGTGAGGGTAGAGACTTCGAAACAATTGAAGTATCTGTTTATGATTACTTGGGAAGAAGGATTGGAAGTAGGATTGGGGCATCTGAAAAGCTTTCCAGGTTGCATAGTCATATTTCACCGAGGCTACGTGTCAGGTGCTTGATCCTTTCGTGGTTGCTCTATCTCGAAGATTGCCTTTGTTTTTAGGAACTCGGCGGCCAGATTCTTAATGGGGGAGCTAAGTCTCTTAGGTCCTTGAAACTTGCGACTGTACCGACGAACTGGTGGCATTATACGTATCCATCCTTGTCTTCTGCTGTTTATCTCTCTCCCTCTATTTGATCGTTCGTTCAACTTCCTTGCCTTCGGCTTTTCTATACCACTCTCCGCACGGGGTTTTAGGGTGAAGTATGATGCAACTATTCTTAATTTGGCTGTTAAGCTAGATTCTCTAGAATCTTTGTTGTATTTTTCTCAGTAAAAACAAGGAGGTGATATCCTCGTAACTAACTGGGTGGTGGGGGTTGGGAGATGACAGAGTCCATCGGGCACCATACTCAAGGATCTTCGCGCTCCGGCTCATACTTGGGACGGGTGAGGATGCGACCTCTAGGGATGACCACTAACGATCGGATTACCCATGGATAGGAGATCCATGAGGTGGAGGAACGCGAGAAGAGGGGGTGTGTCCTGACGAGGGCTAAGTCACGTTCGTTATTTCTCTGCCGGAGCTGGCGATAAGGAATACTAGTCTTCAGGTGCTGTCTACCTTAATCTGGAGCTTGGTCAACCATTGCAGGTCTATTATAGCACTTGGGTTTTCTTACTTCAGGTACCATTACAGGGGTTAAAAGCAAGTTCTTACCCTCCTGGTATTAACACCGTCATATACTAATTTGGTTCCTCACTCCGGATCGAGGATTGCAACAAAGCGGGAATAATGCAATGCGGGTAATGGAACCTAGTTATCCTGTGCAAGCTTGCTTAATGGGAAGGGATGGGATGCTCCGGAATCAAAGAGAGCGGTGGCAGGAGTTAACTTAACAGTGAACGTACCCAACACTTCCTCCGATGCATCCATCGCTTCTTCGACGGTGATGTAGTTCACCCTGCTACTGCGGGTGGATTGAGGCTTGTTGGGAGCTGATCCCTTAGCTTGAGGCCCTCCACTAGCTTGTCCTTGTTGCCCCTTGGGAGCAAAGGCAAAATTTGTGCGCGGCGAGGTGCAGCGATCAGCAAAGTGCCCCATATTTCCGCAGTTATAGCACCTGATCTTACTCCGATCAAATACGGGTTGCGGCTGTCCGTTCTGGGGATGAGGCTGATGTCCTTGTTGCTGAGGGCGAGGAGCATAATCTTGTGGCCTTGGTGGATACTGTCCAGTGGGACGGGGTGGTTGTGGCTGCCACACCCGTGGCCTCTGCGAACTGCTTGCAGCAGCCTTTAGTGCTTCCCTTTCACGCTTACGAGTCTTGTCGAGGGCTAATTCTTTGGCCTCCACGTTGATGGCCTTATCCACCAGGTGCTGAAAGTTTCGCACATCAACCGTGGCTAACTTAGCTTGCATTTCTTCACTTAATTTCCCCATGAACTTCTCCACCTTGTCCTCGTCAGAGGAGACTTCTCGAGGTGCATATCGCGCCAAATGGTTGAACTCACGGAGAAACTCCATGATGGGCTTCTTGCCTTGACGAAGGTCTCGGAACTCTTCCTTCTTCAATGCCATGATACCGGCAGGGATGTGGAAATCACGGAAGCCGGTTCGGAACTCGGCCCAAGTGATCACATGGCCGGGGGCTTGCAGGGCCAAAAAGTTCTCCCACCAGTCCGCGGCGGCTCCTTCTAGATAGTGGGAGGCGAAGTTGACCTTGTCCTCTTCAGCACACTGGGCCAGCTGAAGTTTCCTTTCAATCGTGCGGATCCAATTGTCGGCTTCAAGAGGGTCATCGGTCCGATCAAAAGTAGCTGGTTGAGTTCTCTGAAATTCAGACAGACTGCCTCTGCCCTGACCACCTGCTGCGCCTTGATTACGCACTATCTGCTCTAAAATCCGGTTCTGGGTGAGCAAAATTTCGGCGATGTTGGGCTGTTGGGGAGGGGGTGGCATTTCTTCTCCTTCACGCTCACGACGCCCGCGAGCGGCTCCACGGGTTCCAGATGCCATGCTGCTGAAGTAAAAAGGCACCGGATGAGATAAAGAAGTTGGACACTTGGAAGATCAAGGATATTTCCACCAGGGTATAACAAGGTGGTCCAACATGCGGCACATCATTTCATACGCACTTTCACGAGAAAATGAGGCACAAAACAATTGCAAGGAACGTTGATGCTAACACACGAGTGCATTAATACGATCAACGGAGTTTCATACAAAGGCTGCGGTTTAGATCACTCTTTTAGTGAAGTAAACGGGGGTAATGTTCCAAAATTGCAGCCATGGATACCCAATTACCACTCTCCAAAAGATGCCCTAAGACCTAACATTATGAGTTCATCTTACATTCCAAAATACAAATCACACTAAGGACTATATGGAGCTCCCTCATTACGACGACTGATCTCATAAGCTTCCAACTCAGTGGGGAGAGGAACCATGGAGTGGAACAAGGGAATGCTGTGTCCAAACTGAGGGATCACAGAGGGAATACGACGAACGCTGCCCACCGCCATTTGTGGACGTAACGAATCGGGTGGGAAACCAATCTCCATTCCGCCCACCGACGGATAGTGGTACACCCATGGACCTCTTCCATAGACCGAGTAGATGCCCTCTCCGGTCCAGAAGTGAGGGGGTGCAGCGAAGTCTCTCCGTTGTTGATGTGCAAGCTCAAGAGAGGTGATGAGGCGATAGCGATACCGCCTCATCTCGAATCCACGGGCACGGTATGCCATGTCCAAGGATCGGACGAGGCGACCCAAATGGGCTAGTACCACGTTGCTCTCCTGGGTGAAGTCTTCGGATGGCGCCACGTCCTCCATGGGAGTTCGCGACGGAAAGTAGGTGAAGGGGCCTCCAACGAGACCCGGAAGCTCATGCCGAAGATGGCACATAGCTGAATAAGCTGCGTCTTGGACCGCGGACTCCAGTTCTGCTCCATAGCCATTGAAGAAGCATGGCTGGTGGGGAGGGTCCTGCGCACGCGAGTGAATGAACACACGCGCTTGATACTCGTACATGCCAAACCCTAGGTCGGCTTTATGCACAAGGTACTCCGGGAGATAGGGGAATCCGAGTTCCCGAAGCATGTATAAAAGCACCTCTGGAAACCCGTCGACATCCAAGGCGTGGGTAGCATGCACCAGCTGAAGAAATTCCATCTAACATGACAAGGATAAGTCAGGGTCAGCCACACCAGGAAAAACAAAGCAATAGAGAAGAAAATCAGAACTAAGAGCGACGAGGGTAAGGAATAAAAGCAACCTACTTATTAATTTTAAATATAGGGTTTACTTTTTAAATAGTTTTGCTGGCCTCTCGGTGAGGCGCAGCGGAAGCTCCTAACTAACGACCACCTGCAATTGGCTTCCTACGGTCAGCTCGGCTCTGATACCAAGCTGTCACGGACCCGGAATCCACATGCGATTAGAGGAACGCGAAGTCGCCAAGGACCGAAGGACTCGTCAGCCCGGTGGCACGGTACCTGCGCCGTACGCACCAAGGCGAGACGATCCGACACCCGCCACAAGCGAGCCGGCCGGAGGCAACCAATCTTCCCCAAAACCACATATAGATCCCAGATACCGGTGAAGACTCAGAGTCGTTCCCAAATCCTACCACGACAAGCAAGGTCGGAGGGGCCCGGCAGTTCTACCCACACCCTAGCCTAGCTTGGAAGCTAGTGGGTCGCTCGAAAGCCCGGTAGAACGCCCACACCCTGCCTGGCCGGCATAGCATCTCAGCCAGCGGGTCACTCAACCAACACCTGCTCGACTTAGTAGAAAATGGTACGGCCTCGACCCTTCACGGCATACCCATACACTTCATATCATTCACACATTGTGCAGGGGCAGCCTGAATTAACAACTCGGATATCATCACAAGGCTCTACAATACGATATTACTAATAACAGTCCACGATGGGACGACATAATACATCAGTTGGTTATATTCGAAAACATATCCGAGTACGGAGAAGTTAACAACAGCGGAAGCAAAATAAATGAGACCCACAGCGGCACAGTGACCGCTGACCAAAATCCACATCTATCCCATGAGTCGAACACTACCGAGGAAACCGAAAACTAGGCGGTATTGAAGTATTCCTCGACCACCGGCTCACCTGCAATGATCTAGGAATATCCTAGGTGAGTACGAAGTACTCGCAAGACTTATTCGTGCTTGATTAGATGTCCTACACATACTAGTAAAGCAGTAATTAAACATGGCATAATTTCAGCTGAAAGGTACAACATCCAAGCATTCAATTGCCAGAACAAAATCAACATGGGAAACAACCCACAGATCAGAATTCACACGGGTCCACGAAGGGACATGGTGGCACTCACTTGCCGTATATATACACCTTAGTTCCTGGGTATAGAGGCACTCACTTGCCAACTATACACCTTAAAACATAAGCAGGCACTCACTTGCCTTTTCCCACTCACTTGGGATATCACACATCACCACATTGACACACATTCACATAATCTCTCGGATCGTTACCGGCAAAACATCTCCATGGAAATAACCAGTGCTCTTCACTCGGAGGTAGCTAATCTCCAAGTGACCGAGGCTCACCATGCGTAACGTCCATGGCAGAGATTTCCGCTAACGTCCACGCGTTGATAAGGGAAATGCTACGACCGGAATCACCTCAGGATGGTAGACCCTACCAACCGTATCCGTCGAACGGAATCACCTCAGGATGGCGGAACCAACCGTATCCGTCGAGCGGAATCACCTCAGGATGGTAGAACCTACCAACCGTATCCGTCGAGCACACCCTCGGCTCTCACACCTCACTTAAATAGATTCAAGTTATTAGAAGGACCAAATCAATTTCCAGCCATCGCTAGACACAACTGGCAGTACACCCTAACATGCTAGTTCCACCGAACTGAACCACACATTCCATACAACGATTCACACATCAACAGGTAATCAAGTAAAGTATATAAGTAACGATGCAAAGATGCAACAAGCTCTGCTTGCCTTGGTTGTAGGGTTCCTGATCTTGCGTGAGGTCGTGAGCCGGGTGGTCTCCTTCTTCGGGCTCTGATATGAGCAACAAGCGGTACCGGAAAACAAACAGTAAAAGAACAGTAAGATCCAGCATGTATGCATGATGAATGAGTAGGGCTAGATGCATTGATTAAAGGTGAGTTGCGGATGTGCATAACCCTAGAGCGGCTAACATAATTCGTGGTTTAGGTTTAACTCACTTCTGGTTATTCTAGCATGCATGCATGTCCAGTGCAAGTTGACTTAGAAGTGTTTAGGATCTGTTGCGGAATGAACTTCCTAATTGTCATTAGTAACATGAGGTCATAGACCTATACGCACGCATGATGAAATAAGCTCACTCCGAATTTAGGTTTAGGTTTAAGTTGGGACTTTGGACATCATGTTTTAATCAAGTTCGTAGATAATCTCACGAGGTTTCCAAATATATAACATTTATCGGAAACGGAGCTACTGTGTAAGAGTTACGCTAATTCGAAGACCGTTGGAAAACCCTAATACCATATGCAAGTCAATTTGGTTGGTTTAGTGAAAGGTAACCAAGCTATGTGTTCGAGATAATTAGAATTGTGCAGTTAGAGTTTCGATCGTTATCTTAGGGGTTTGTCGAAGAAGATCCTGTGATATGAGATATAGTAGAGTTTGTACCGGACGGCAACGAAAGAACTAACGGTGTGGTATGGAGTGATACATGTTGAATCTAGGTACTGGTTCTACCCAAGGGGTGTGTTCTGGTTCATGCGGGGATGGGTTAGAGTTATGATGCGGACCTAACGTGTGCGTGCATCAAAATTGTTTTAGTCCTAAGTGAGGGGTAAGGTGGTAGTTTCTTTTGTTGGCGACTATACTCCAAGGATATGCATTTCGAAAGTAGGCTGGGACACGGATCTAACGCAATTGGAAATCACGCAACTTAGAGCTACGAGCGTCAAGTTAGGGTTTTGTCGATTGCGACATAAGGCGAAGTAACGAACCCCTAAACGACCTACAACACATGCGCTCAAAATAAAGTTTGGTTCTGACCAGATTGTAGAGAATTTCGTGCGGTTTCCAAATATATAAATTTTACCAAAATCGGAGTTACGGTTTGAAAGATATGGCCGTTTGAAGTTTGTCGGATTTTGAATTCTAACCCTAACCCTAACTGTTAGCTAACCCTAACTGCTAACTCCACCCAAAACCTACCCCGACCCAACTCAAACTCCTACGTGCACCCGAGGATCTACCCAAAATCCTACCCCTAGACCTGACTAACGCTACTGACATGCGGGACCCGACGGTGCACACGTGGCCAACTAAAAAGGGGCCACGTGGCCCGCGCTCTCGCTCTCCCCTCCACTCTCTGCTCCGACCGGAAGGCAGCTCCAGGGCGGCGACCTCGCCGGAGCTCGTCGGGATGGGGCTACAGAGCGCGGCCTGGCTGGGGAGAGGTGGCCGAGGCACCGAAGGCTCACCGGGAACCCGAAGCGCGGTGCAGGGGTGACGGGGAGCGACGGGGTGGAGCTCGCGGCGCGGCGGACGGCGGCGATGACCGGGCTTCGGTGGCGGAGGTCCTCGGGCCGGCACCTGGAAAAAGGGAAACGGAGGGAGATGAGTAGGGCGACGGGGTGCTCGGAGGAGAATGGGGGAGGCGGCGGAGGACCGAGGCTGCCTCGGGAGCTCGTCGGAGGCAGCAGCCGGAGGTCGGGAAGAAGGTGGTGGCGCCGGATCTGGAGAGGGGAAGCAACGGGGAGTAGCTAGGGCTTGTGGGCAGCGGGAGAGCAGAGGGGAGCCGGTCCGAACGCGCCCTCCCTTAAATAGGGCGGCCGGCTGGTCGGAATACCGGGGCGGGGGCGCCGCCCATCCTGGCCAGCCGGGGACGGCGACGTGGGGGATGAGCCCCGACAGGTGGGGCCCGGATGGCGGGGAGAGAGGGGAGAGAGAGAGGGGCGCCGACGGAAGAAGATGGGCCGGTCGGGTGCGGCCCAGTAGGCCACGGCCTGGCCCCTTTTGTTTAAGGAATTCTTTTTCTTTTTAAATAGTAACAGAGAGGTATTTGCGTCATTTATGTGCGATAGTTGCTCCAAAATTCCTGAAATTTTTACAGAAGGTTGAAAACATTATGGGGAGCCTACTGTAGAAGTTTGGAGGGTTTTGGGCACTGATTGGCTTGGATTTGAATTCCAAATTTGAATTAGGGTTTGATTCGGGGTTTGTGTGTGCGATATTCTATGTATCAGAACTACTCCAAAAATTATAAAATTTTGGCAGGGGCTTCAAAATGATTTATGGGACCTACTGGAAAGGTTTGAATTGATTTGGGGTTTGTTTGAATGGGTCCTTGGTTCAATCGTTGGGTTTGACCTAACTCGACGTTGAACTCCAATTAGGTTTTAAGCGCCCCAAAGCTGTTAAAATTTTGCATGGAGCTAAAATGTTTATACGTTTGGCTATTCCCAAGTTTCGACAGAATTTTATGTACCTTAACTCGCCCAATTGCTTAACCCTAATTTTCGACGGTTTAGGGTTTGCATTCAGACGTTTTCGGTTGAAGTGTTATTTCATGTGGCTTTTGGGGCAAGTCTTGGGGAGAAAAGGGGAGATTAGTAGAGGGACCCTATGACACTTAAAATAGGTTGATTGGTGTTTGCAACAACTCCCACCGAGGAGGAGTTATGTACATATTCTATAAAGTTGTACATTATTGTATTTTAGTTTAAATAAGGGGTGTATGTGGGCGTTTACATGCATGAATATGATGATATGTATGCATGAATGCGAGGGAAACCCTAATTGTCGATTCTGGGTATTACAATTTCCAAATCCCTAATTCCCCTCCCGCGCCCGTGCCGCTGTCTCCACCGCGCCGCCGTCGTCTCCACCGCGCCGCCGCCGGGGAAGGAGCCAAGTCCGCTAGCCCGCGCCGCTGTCGTGTCCACCTCGCCGCCGCCGGAGAAGGAGTCGACTCAGCTCCACCGCACCGCCGGACTCTCCACGCGCTGCCGCCGGAGAAGAAGCCGAACCCGCTAGCCCTCCCTTGAAGGAGTCGTACCCACTGGTGAGTGCTCCAATTTCCCCTCTGTTTCCCCAAATTCTAGGGTTTGCAATGTCCACTTGAAGGATTCTGTTTCATAAGTTTGCAATGTCCTTCATGTATGAATTGGTATTTTGATCAATGAGAACAGATTCTATACTTGATTTTGTGTTAAGATGTTCTGAGGATTCTATATTTGATTTAGTGTTAAATGTATGCATGAGGAAGTAAGGCAGGACTCTCTTTTTTTCCTCATAGGCATACTTGTTTCTGGTACTTATTCTTTTTAATTCAGGCTAGCTTCCTTCTGTTCTGTAGATGCTTGTGGTTTATTGTTCAACTGGCAGATTTGTTTTAGCACATATAGGTGGGAGAACATATGATGACAGCTCACTGTTATGTGATTTTGTCCGTGCTATTAGATTATAAATTCATGCTAAGTTGTTAGCTTTTCTGTTTTAATCTCATTGCTTACGTTTTTAATAGATATTATCTACTGCTGTTCTCAACTTTCAAACTTAATGAGATAATGGGGGCAAGCAATTATTTAGTGTGATCTGTGCTCAAAGTTGGGCTCATGCTAGGGCTTCAGCTTTTGCAGCAAGAGATTGTGGATAATAGAATCATGTTATTCAAAGAATCAGCTAACCAGTTGGCAATGCTTGCTAACTAATGCCCACTAAATGAAGAATGAACTTTGCACAAGAATCTCATGAATTAATCTATTGCGAAAGAATAGCCATGAAAATATAAAGAATAGTCATGAAAGAAGCTATTACATACACATATATATGCATATATCTATATCACTTTTGTCTTAACCCAATGTGATACAAAGTTTACACAGAAATGTCGGATGCCCATTCTTCTTCTAACTCCTCGTCGGGGCACTCACCGTTGCCGAACCCAACTTCGGGCAACGATGAAGGAAGTAGGGGGAAAACCACCCGGAAGCCGCGAACAATGTCGAAGCCCCCTACTCGACGTATGGTGATCACCCAAGTATCTACGAAGTCCGGTGTGCCCACGAAACCGGATGACGTAGCGAACAAGTTCCGCACGTTCTGCGGGATACTCGGGCGGGAGAGGGTCAACATTACCATTGAGAACTGGAAGGATATTACCCCCGCGAAGGAGGAGGAGTTGATGGATGAAGTAAAAAGGTGGTTCGAGATCCCGCCAGAACACGAACAACGTGTGAGATCGGCTGCAATGAAGACCATGGGCAAGGCGTGGAGGTCGTTCAAGAGCATCTTGACGACGAAGTTCGTACGGACGGGAGATAGCCCGTTTCAGAAGTACGGCTTCCTGGACGAGCAAGTGTACGGCCGATTTGTTGAGATGAAGACCACGCCAGAAGAAGTGGCGAAGAGTGAACGGCAGAAGGCCCTTCAAGCAAGAAACAAGCACCCGCATAGGCTCGGAAGCACGGGATACGAAGGTGCTTTGGCGAGATGGGAGAAGCAGGATCGGGAGGCAATGGAGAAGAATTTGCCCCCTCCATTTCCCAGCGTGGTTTCTGGCCGCGCCGCCTCCTGGTGCAGAGCACGTGCCAAGCCAGATCCGCAGAGCGGTTCAGCCACATTTCCAAACCCCGCTGACCAGGAAGTGGTCGATCGCATGGTACGTAATATACCTGACTTTGTACACACAATTCTTCGGAACCGTACGAGGTTTCATTTGTAACTCGCGCGCGTGATCGTTGCAGGTGCAGATAGCTTCACAAGGGCCACTAGATGATGATGAAGCACAATCATCTAGGACGAAAGACCTCCTCACCGTAGCGTTGGGAAACCCGGAGCACCCAGGTCGCACAAGAGGTGTTGGGGTTGCAGTTCCCTGGAGAGAGGGATTCCCTGAGACGGAGGAGGAGTATGAGAGGAGGAAGGCCGCCAAGAGGAGTCGAACTCAGTCGACAACGACGACGAGAGACTCCGAAGATCTGGAGAGGCGTATTCAGGAGGAAGTCAGGAGGCAGGTTGAGGCATTTAAGGAGGAGTTCAGAGCTCAACTTTTACAATCTAACGTAGCTATGGCGAGCCCCGGAAATATTCGGAGTAGCTGCGCATCCGCCGAAGAACAGGGTGAAACATATCCCTGCGACACCATCTCGGTAAGGGCCATTTAGAGGGTTTTTGTAATAGTAAGTACGTAACGTTGAACGTAATCAACAACATACTCTCTAATTTTGTAGGAGACGACTCCTTGCACGTTGTTGGCAAGGGTAGCCGGAGATGTCACCCTCGATGCTGCATTTGGGATGGCATATCCCAAGGAGGCAGGGGCTCTACTGCATGGTCGCCCCATAGCACCGACCTTTCAGAAGGTGCATGTGGACGATGTGGTTGAAGGTTTCAAGGAGCTCCCGCTTCCCATGCCACCAAATGACGAGATCACGGTGCTGCGTCAGACGATTGGCACCTTTATCCAGTGGCCCAAGAGGGACATCAAAATACAAGTGCGGCCTGCCTCTCAGAGCGCATCAGCCATTCAGCCAGCTAGGGTACCCGAGGCTAACCCTACCCCCATGGAGCTAGTAGCGGCAGCGCAACGGGCTGATGAGCCAGCTTCATCTCCGGTCAAGCTCCTAGAGCCAGCAGCTGCTACCTCCATAGGTACTAAGGAGGTGCTACAGATGAGATCAGTTCCTTCACCGGTGAAGCGCACCTACTCTAGGGGGGCTAGCAGAGTTGGCAAGGGCAGGAGTCGCAGTAAGACTTCCAAGGGCAGCCAAAAATCGAAGGCAGCTCTAGTGGCAGAACTTGGGTTTGATCCGGAGGCAGTGGATGATCTCCCTTTCGCGCCTGTAGCTCGTCGATTCGTGAATGGACAAGTCTTGGTCACGCCGGAAGACATATCGAGCTCACTGGCATGCCAGAGGTTGCATGATTGGTACATGAAGGCGACGAACAACCTAGAGCCCGGCCAAACCATGCCACAATGCGTCAAGGTCGCTTTCAAGGAGGAACACCTTTTCCACCAGGACATGGGCGGTTGTTCTACCTGTACTTTCAAGACCTCTTCGAACTCTTCAACCTCGACGCCCTGGAGCAGACCCTGTTGAGATGCTGGACATTGTAAGTCTACAACTTCTCAGTCAATTAGTTTTCTCCATACCTATGCAACTTAATTAAGCCGTGACATGATTTCCCATTTTGCATAGATACATGCACACCGAAGCCAGACTGGTCAAAGAACCTATCGGCTTCATTGACCCGGCAAAGGTGACTTGGGCAAACATTAGGGACAACAGAGATGCAGTTCTGGAGTATGTTAAGCATGCACTGTTGTCCCAAAAGGATAAAGAGTACATCGTATTTGCCTACAACCCTGAGTAAGTGTTGCATCGCATCCAATACTTATAATTTCACCATTACGCATATATCAAGAAGCTGATTTGGAAGTACCTCTATATATGTGCAGCTTCCATTGGGTGTTGGTCGTACTAATACCAAAATGGAACAGAGTTATATACTTTGATTCCTCGCGAAACCCTTCACGCGACTTTCGGCCGATTCACGACGTACTTGACGAGGCGTTCATCGAGTACAAAGCTCGTGGAGGGATAAGTGGCAAAGGGTCAAAGCTGCGACATAGATTTGACTTTCCGGTACATATACATCCATTACTATGTTAATATAGCATATTGACATGCTTCATAATAGATTCTTCTTAGCTAACGTATATTTGGTTGTTGTTTTAGTGCAAACAACAACCTAAGGGGACAAACCTATGTGGATTCTACGTTTGCTACCACATGGAGGTTGTCGCGGGTTTCGTTAGGCGAAGACTAGCGGAGGAGGTATACCCAAATGCAAACATTATTTCGAGTTTATTTACATTTGGTAATTTTCTAGTCCTTGATGATTTTATGAAAGCAACAGGCGTGGAAGGTTCAAGATGACACATTTGATGAAGCTGAACTCAAGCGCATTCGAGGGATTTTTGCCTTCTTCATCAATACACAAATCATCAATCCCGCCGGCGAGTTCTACGGTGGCGGCTTAGCGGACTAGCTAGCAATATCTTTCATATTTGTTCTTAGACATCTGCTCCAACTCTACTTTTAAACATTGAACCGATTGTTGACAGCATGCAGCAATTGTGACTCAGTTCTAGCTAGCTACCAATTGTGAATATATGTAGCTGGCAATTGTGAATGCATGTATAAATATGTGATTGTTACATCATGTGATTGTTTCTGTGAATGTCCAAATATGTGAATATTCTGTGCAATATATATGTATCTCCTGTTTCAGAGGGCATGGCTAGCAATTCCTGAGGCTAGCCACAAAACAGGCAGTGTTATGCTCTCTGTACACACCCATCCCAGACGGGTGAACAGTTGAACCCGTCCGTGATATCATCATCGCAGACGGGTCGTGACATACGTCCGTCTGGGATGACACTGACATCGCGGACGGTCGTGCTAAATACCCGTCTGGGATGACCCGAGATCGCGGACGGTCGTGATATATACCCGTCTGGGATGACCGGACATCGCAGACGACTCAGTTGTCGGACCGTCTGCGACGAGTAATAATCGCAGACGGGCTGCGCACCCGTCTGCCATGACCTGCGTCATCGCTGACCACCGATTCCGGACGGACCGGCCAACCGTCTGGGATGGTTGTTTTGGCCCGTCTCGGAAGAGCTGTTCTGTAGTAGTGGCTTCTCGTACATAGTAGTCGTTCATGATGACCGAATCCATTATTCCAAAAGCGCAGTTGGGCAGACGCCTACACTCTTGGGCTTGGTGAAGCGCCCACAGCCTGACGAGCATGGTGTCGAGCCAGAAGAGGTTGAACAACAAAAAGATATCTTCAAAATTGATGTCAAAGGTGTGATGCCATCTGTCCAGGAAGAAACCGTAATCTTTTGGCACCTCGACCTTAAAGTGTAGTTCATAATCATCCTGATTCCGTGACCTCATCATAATTGTGTCATGGAAAAGTTTCATCTGTGCGGGCAACCTCTGCACCTCGTCATCTAGGAGCAAGGGCTCACCTGCCTCGTACACTACTCGTTGAGGCTTCTTGACAGTTTCGGCAGATGTCTGGAAGGATAAGGCTTTTTTCTTGCTTTGCTTGCTTGCCTCCTTCGCAGCGGTGCCGCTCCGTTTGTGTGCTCTTTTTCTTTTCCTCTCCGGCTCTAGGGAGGAGGCCCTCTTGCCTCCCATCAACACTTTGCCCACTGTGGCATTGAGCGTGCTTGGAGATAAGACCTTCTTTCCTGCTGCCTTTGGGTCATGGTGATGCTTGGAGCGCCTTTCACGGAGCGGCGAGTCCGTCTTGGGTTGCTCCTCCTCCTGGGACGGAAGGATCATCGTGTGTTGCTGCTCGGCAAGATCGTTGTCCTGATCATCGAACAAAATGGGCGTATTGCATAGGCCGAGTACTAGGAGAGGACACCCCGGGGATATTTATTTGACTCTTCGGCCACAGGATGTAGTACCCCTTGCAGTCTCCTAGCTTTGTGACATCCTCTTCAGGGGCGACAGGGACTGTGACGTCACTGAACTCGGCGACGACGTGGTCCACCTGCACCCTCGCCAAGTGGGAAGGTATAGCAGCGTTGTGGCATGTCGCGCCCCCTATTGTTGGGAATACTAGGCCGTGTGCAACCGTCTTCTTCACGCCGGGCAAAGGGATAGTGAGGTGGCATTTTGTGAGGCCCTGCATAATAAAGGTACCCATTGTTATCCGCACAATGCTATGAATTAGAGCCCTCATACAAGTGATTCATGGTGGCGACGAAGCTTACAGTGATGTCTTCGATGGGACTTGGCGACTCGGGGGCGATGTCCGAGGCTGAGGCGCAGCTACTCCATCCAGCAGGATAGGAGCCCTGATGTCCATGAGGATGCACAGGTGGACGAGTTGCATCACGGGCATCGTAGCCTCTAGACTCTAAAAATTGTTGCGCCGCCTGCTTGCCAGCCTCCTGGGTTGCCCTTATCATCTCTTGCATAAGAGATGTTTGCCTTCCTCTCCTCCTCTGGTGGGCAGACTTGTGGTCTTCAGGAAAGACTTTGTCCCAGATAGCCCCCTCCGATCCCTCGGACACGCCCAGTCTTCTCCCTCATTTCTAGAGCCTTCGAGAGATGGTCTTCCCACCTCTCACTCTGGATGGAGTCCTGGAAGCTTTTAGGCTACTGGGACAGCTGCCTCTGCAAGGGAAACGGCACAAGGTAGGGGGCCGTTAGCATATTGGAAGCACAATAGTATATTTCAAGAAGACATTAGGTTTAGATTATACCAAACGTTCGGAAACCGCCTGAAGCTCGGGGTCCGTGATAATTGGTGACCCAGTAGCTGGGTCCGAAACTGTGTGCGCCCTCATCCAAATCTGGGCGCGTTCCTGCTCGATATCGGCGAAAGGAATCAGTTTGCCAGCCACTATCAGCGCGGCGTCCTCTTTGGACCAGATCGGTCTCTTCCCTGAAATACCTCGGCTACCAAGGTGGTGGGAATTTGTTCTTCACGCGCAGCTCCTTCCCTCGGTGGCTCTTCTCCTTAAATGCGTCACTCTTCTTGTCAGCAACAAACTCCTCCCAGTGTTCGAGTTCTATCTTTGGCCATTTAGTTTTAATTGCAGTTTTGAAATTGGCGTCTAGCAGCTTCGTTGCTTCATATCGCCATATCCTTAGCGCAGCACACATGATGCTGAGGGCTTTCCTCTGCACTCTTTCCTTGTCAGCCTCTGGGATAGCGTACTTATCCCATAGCTTGTCGAAGAGGACCTTTTTTTGGGCGTCGGTCATTTTTTTGATGTCCCGGCATGTGATCCTGACATGCTCACGGACAATGCACCTGCAGGTGTTGCTGAACGACCTCGCAGCCTTCTTCGAACTTGCAGGAACACCTGTTATGCCGACTCGAGTGACCACGAATGTCTTGTTCATCAGCTGGTTCCCTCCTCTAGGGTTGTACCGTCTCTTCGGCTTCGATGGTGCTACTGACGATGGCTCGGGCGTCGCCTCTTCTTCCGATCCCAACTCACTAGACCGAGAATCGTCAGACGAGCCAGACGCACTCTCTTCATCTCGCGCTGAGGGCGGTGCTGAAGGTACGCTAGCCGGCTCGACGGCAGGTACACTGGCCGGCTCGACGGCAGGTTCATTGGCCGGCTCAGGGGCTGTTCGGTTCAGGGCGGGGCGTCAATCGGGGCCGCCACGTCTAGGGGTGCCGCCCTGTCATCATCTACGCGGGCTAGTTCCTGGATTGGCAACGAGTCCATTTTCAATTAAGAAACTAAAAAAATAAAAATACAAAACAACTATTAACATTTATGGAGTAGGATTTTGACTAGGAAAAATAAAATGAGAATAAGGCAACGCGTAGACTAGAATAACTTTAAGCTCAACAATTGTGCAGAATAAGTCAAAAACATCTATAAGTAATCAAGTCATAGTTACCTATTGTTGAAGAAAATATGCTGACGCATGAGAGTTACCTACAGGGCTAAAAGATATAGGTAGAACAAAGAATGACTAATGTTGACAACATTACTAAGATAAGTGAATGCAAAATCTCTCACTACTACAGATAGCATTTAACGGGACGCCACCTGTACAGACGGCAACAGGGAGCCGTCTGCATAATTCTTAGTGCAGACGGTTCCCAACACGAACCGTCTGCACAAATCACGACAACGGATGCCGAACAAACGGGACGGCACAGTGCAGACGGCTGCCGTTGGGAACCGTCTGTACAAATAATGCAGACGGTTCCAAACTGCAGCCGTCTGCACTATGCACAACAGTCCAGACGGCTCCCAACTGGGACCGTCTGCACTATTTGTACAGACGGTCCCAGTTTGGCGCCGTCTGGACTAATAAATACAGTACAGACGGCTCCCAACTGGTACCGTCTGTACTATTTGTACAGACGGTACCAGTTGGGAGCCGTCTGCACTAACCAGTACAGTACAGACGGTCCCAGTTGGGAGCCGTCTGTACTAGTTTTACAGACAGTTCCCAACCTGGAGCCGTCTGTACTAATGTAGTCGGTCACTCCCTCACTCCCACTCCGTCACTCCCGCTAGCTACTCACTCCGGCATCTCGAGCCGCCCGCAAGCGCCGCCGCCACCGGAGCTCGTGCCGCCCGCCGGCGACCTCCCCAAGCTGCCGCCGCCTCCCGCCGACGCTCTGCCGCCGCTGCCGCCGCCGCTAGGGCCGCCCCGAAGCTTTCCCGCCGCCGGCCGTGGCCTCCACCTCACCGCCGGCCGCCTGCCTCGCTCCGCCGCCTCCCGGTAAGCCGCCGCCCTCCCACGTCCACCGCCGCTGTCCCCCGCCACCGCCGGTTGCCGCCGGCGAGCTCGGGCGGAGTCCCGGCAGACCGCCGGACCTCAGGCGACTTAATGAAAAAAAATTAAAAAAATAAAACAAAAACCAGTGGGACCCACCTGTCAGAATATATTAAAATTTATTTATTTATTTATTTATTATTTTTACTGAGGAAAAGATCAAAAAGAGTATTTAAATAATTAAATCTTATAAAAATCATAGAAAAATCATTATTAGTCAGAAAAATGCAAATAATATATCAAAATGTTCAGAAAAATAAGATCTACGCAATTCTGTCATTTTGATTCGTGTTTGCATTGTAGAAAAAATTAAATTGACTAAAAACTCAAATTAGGGTTTCCGGAACCGCCGGAGAAATTAGGATCGCGATATTTTGAGCGTCCGGACTCCGATGAAATTGATTCTATTTGCATTAGTCCTTATTTTATGTCATCTATTCGGTGACATGCATTTCATCTCAGGCCGATGTTCCGCATTTTGATATTTATGTTTGTACCCTTAAACCCTTAAACTGCAGTACGATTTCTAGATAAGCTCCTTTTTCGCGATGAGAAGCTAGGTCGCTTTCTTTTATTAGGTCAATCTAACACTAATTTCCTTGTTGTGCAGCGCGTGTAGCTTGATGGATCGGGTGTGGATGTACGGTTGTCGTACGAACCAAGCGTACCTTGACGGTGTGACGAATTTTCTGAGAGTTGCCGAGGATGATAGGTTGAAGAAGGGTGTTGAATATATATATTGTCCTTGTTGCGACTGTAGAAATGAGAGATCATTTCTCGGACACAACTCAGCGCTACAGATCCAAGCGCACTTGATTATTAGGGGCTTCAAACCGGACTACGCGTCTTGGACCAAACATGGTGAAGAGCAGAACATGTCACAGGAAGACGTTGGCATCGTCGAAGAACCCGAAGTCAACGAAAGGAGAGAACATGGGGACGAAGTAGTTGCAGACGATGATTGTGGCCGCCACGAGGAAGTAGGTGCAGACGATGACTGTGGTGGCGCAGAGGACGATGATAGGTTGGATCAGATGCTGCGCGATGCCGACGTGAACTTTAATACTGACAGAGACTTACACAAGTTCATGTACTTGATTGAGGACTCAGAGAAACCTTTGTTTCCGGGTTGCAAGCCGAAATACACAAAGCTGTCATCCGTGCTCGAGCTGCTCCAACTGAAAGCCAGCCATGGTTGGTCAGACAAGAGTTTCACAGCGCTCCTAGGTCTCCTCTCCGAGATGCTTCCGGATGGTAACGAGCTGCCCAAAAACACGTACCGAGCAAAGCAGGTGGTTTGTCCCCTGGGGATGGAGGTAGAAAGGATACATGCATGTCGGAACGACTGTATCCTGTACCGTAATGAATTATCGAACTTGCGTTCATGTCCAGTGTGCAAAGCATCTCGTTACAACCGTAAGAGCCAACCAGACGACAGCGAGTCTTCCATCGAGCCGAAGAAAGGAATTCCCGCTAAGGTGGTGTGGTACCTGCCCGTAATTCCGCGTCTAAAGCGTTTGTTCGCGAACCCAAAAGAGGCCAAATTGTTGTGCTGGCACTCGGAGGACCGTAAGAAAGATGGAAAGCTAAGACACCCTGCCGATTCCGCGCAGTGGAGAAACATCGACATGATCTTCGAAAACTTCGGTGCAGAGCCGAGGAATATAAGGTTCGCGTTGAGCACGGACGGAATGAATCCTTTCGGCAACATGAGCAGCCGGCACAGCACTTGGCCAGTTGCTCTTAGTATGTACAACCTACCACCTTGGCTGTGTATGAAGCGGAAGTACATCATGATGTCACTGCTTATCCAAGGGCCGAAGCAACCTGGGAACGATATTGACGTCTACCTAAGACCTTTGGTGGAAGATCTGAAAACACTGTGGAACGAAGGGGTGCAGGTATGGGATGCGTACAAACAAGAGAACTTCACCCTACACGCCATGTTGTTCTGCACGGTCAATGATTTGCCTGCCCTACGCAACCTTTCGGGCCAGAGTAAAGAGCCAGACAAGGCTTGCCCTCAGTGCTTGGATGGTACGGCGAGTAGGTGGCTGGCCCACTCCCGTAAGACGGTGTTCATGCGCCACCGTAGGTTCCTTAAGAGGAATCACCCGTACCGCAACATGAAGGACCAATTTGACGGGACGAGGGAGAGAGCTTTATGTCCAAGGCATTACAGCGGGCAAGAGGTGTACGATATGGTTAAGGATATCGACGTTGTCCTTGGAAAGAGTGGTAAAAAAGCGAAGGCCAGCGGCATGTGGAAGAAGAAATCAATATTTTGGGAGTTATCCTACTGGCAGCACCTTGAAGTTCGCCACTGCATCGACGTTATGCACGTAGAGAAGAACGTGTGTGACAGCCTGATTGGTCTCTTACTCAATATTCCAGGGAAGACGAAGGACGGCCTCAACGCACGCCTCGACTTAGTAGACATGAAGATCAGGCCCGAGTTGGCACCTGAGCCCTCCCAACAAGGCAGAACAAGGCTTCCTCCGGCCTGCTATAACCTGAAAAAGGCCGAGAGGACCGAACTATGCCGGTGCTTGCAAGGTGTGAAAGTTCCGTCCGGTTACTCCGCCAACATCTCGAAACTTGTTTCGATGGAAGATCTAAAATTGTTCGGCATGAAGTCCCACGATTGCCATGTGTTGATGACACAGATGCTTCCTGTTGCAATCCGAAATATCCAGCCGAGCTATCTCCGAGACACAATCACTAGGCTGTGCTACTTCTTCAACACAATCTCTCAGAAGGTCATCGATCCCGAAGCACTAGATGTGTTGCAGGCCGCTCTGGTGAAGACATTATGTCATCTTGAGATGTACTTTCCTCCGTCGTTTTTTGATATCATGGTCCATGTTACCGTCCACCTCGTGAGAGAGATAAAGATCTGTGGACCGGTATTTCTACGCCAGATGTACCCGTTTGAGCGGTACATGGGAATTCTCAAGCAGTACGTACGAAATAGATCTCGTCCAGAGGGCAGCATCATCGAAGGTTACACAACCGAAGAGGTGGTCGAGTTCTGTGTCGATTACATGGACCAGCTCAAACAGATAGGTGTGCCTACGTCTCGCCACGAGGGGAGACTGGATGGCAAAGGGACCATAGGAAGGAAAACACTCATCCCTGACTACGCGTCGTTATCTCAAGCCCATTTCGCAGTCTTGCAACACATGACTGAAGTTGCCCCGTATATCAACATGCATAAGGACGAGCTGCGCAGAGAGAATCCAGGCCGTACGGAGGCTTGGCTTACCAGACAGCACAACCGCAGCTTCAACAACTGGTTGCGGGTTCGAAGTGCTAATAGTACAACAGAGGAGAATATTGGCTGGTTGGCCAGATGGCCAAGTCACACGATCCTGAAATTTGAAGCCTACGACATAAATGGGTACACCTTTTATACCAGAGCACAGGATACGAAGAGCACGGTACAAAACAGCGGTGTCCGCATAGATGCCTTCCAGGACAAACGTGGTGTGTGTGCGTACTACGGGTACATTGAGGAGATCTGGGAACTCGACTATGTACGTTTCAGGATCCCCCTCTTCCGGTGCCGTTGGGTCGCACTCTCAAGTGTTAAGGTCGACAAGTACGGCATGACTACAGTGGACCTCGAACGTGCCGCATACAAAGAGGAACCATTCGTACTCGCTAAACAAGCTACTCAGGTCTTTTATGTCCAAGACCCGGCAAATCAGAAACTTCACGTAGTCCTTCAGGGGAAAAGAAGGATTGTCGGAGTTGAGAATGTCGTGGACGAGGAAGAGTACAATCAATTTGATGAGTACCCTCCTGGAGACGGCACCGCGCTCAACGAAGAACAACTACCGTTCGGGGCCACCTGCTATCTGCGCGTCGATCATCAAGAAGGGCTGGTTGTTAAAGGAGATTAGGTTATTTTCTATGATCGAACCCGATTGTTATGTATCGTCACCAGGGTTTTTTGTATGAACTATTAATGTAATAAAAATATGAAAATAGTTGTACCATGAAATTGTACATATGAAAATATGAATTTATAAAAAAAGTTCAACTCGTTTGGAGTTCATATGAAGTTTTTATGAATTTTACAAGTTTAAGGCATTTTTTGCATTCAATTTTATGAGTTCCCAATGAAGAGAGTAATATAAAACCTTAGTTTACTACACATTATTACTGCCTTTAAATGCAACATGAAATTTAGCAGATGGTAAAAAGATGAACTTCAGCATGAGATTCAATGTATGCCATGAGCTAGAGGATTCGAACTGCAAACTAACGCAACTGGAATCAGGTTAATCGGAGTCCGGACGCTTGACTTATCGCGATCCGAAGCTTCCGGCTAATCGGGGAAACCCTAATTGGAGTTTTTAGCAATTTTCCTTTTTCCTAACATGGATGAATATGATATGATTGAATAGATCTCATTTTTCTGAACATTTTGATATATTATTTGCATTTTCCTGAATTAAGATGAATTTTCTACGAATTTTACAAGATTTAAACCAATTTAAATCCTTTTTTGTATTTTTCTCAGTAAAGAATAACAGAACTAAACAGTAAATACTTTTATCACCTACCCCATACCTAGCCTCAGAGAATGACAGGTGGGACCCTTGGTCAATTCGGGTCAAGATTGACCAAGACTATGACAAGGGGACCCACATGTCATAACACTCTCTTTTCTTTTCTTTAATTCTTTTTCCAATTTCTTATGTGCGGGACCCACTTGCCATAGACACAGCTAAAGAGCTCAATTAACACACTGGTTAACTATTAACTTACTGCATGGATTACAAATAGCAATCACTAAGCAACTAAACATGCCCTAACCGAACTAATTAACCTAATTAGCTACCAGCTAACCAACTAACTAACTTAGCTAACAACTAACCAATCTGACTAACAACTAAATAACTAACCCTGGCTATTTACTAACCAACCTAACCACTGATTAACAGCCCTAACTAACAACTAACTACTCATCTAACCAATTACTAAACCAACTATCCCTAGCTAACTTAACTAATCAATCTAACTAGTAACTTAACTAATTTATAAAAAAAGTTCAACTCGTTTGGAGTTCATATGAAGTTTTTATGAATTTTACAAGTTTAAGGCATTTTTTGCATTCAATTTTATGAGTTCCCAATGAAGAGAGTAATATAAAACCTTAGTTTACTACACATTATTACTGCCTTTAAATGCAACATGAAATTTAAAAAAGGTAAAAAGATGAAAAAATGCCCGGCTACACTAGGGTTTTGGTTTCCGAAGCCTGCACCCAATCAAGCCCGTCACAGGCGACATGGGCCGGAGCCCAAATCAAGCCCATCACAGGCGATCGGGCACAGGCCCGTACTGACCAGCGGCCCCAGTAGCCAGGGCGGACGATCTGACGAATATGCTCGGTTGAGAGAAGCTCGACAGCCCCGCTCAAAGAACGGTATATAAACCGGTCGAAGCCTCCGTAAACTAGCGAGGTGGGACTAAAAGTCCCACCCCGCGTCGGCTCTGCACGGTGCATTAGTAGTCCAGACGGTTCTATAAAGGAAAGCGTCCGCACTAATTAGTGCAGACGGCTCCACATTGAGACCTGTCTGCACTAACGTTAGTGCGGACGGGTCCATATGGAGAACCGTCTGCACTAATAAGTGTCCCGCCTACACTATTAGTACAGACGGTTCTCCGCATGGAGCCGTCCGCACTAACGTTAGTGCAGACAGGTCTCAATATGGAGCCGTCTGCACTAATGCGTGGGGGGCGCTTTCCAGTGGGAGAGGCGGAACGCGGGAAGGTGGAAGGCGCGCGCGGGGGTAAACGGGCCGGCCCGAGGCGGCCCAACAGGCTTCGGCCTCTTTTCCTTTATAGATTTTTCTTTTTCTTTTATACAGATTCATTCCTGCTGTCATTTTATGTATAAATATTTGTCCAAAAATTATGAACTTTTTACAGGGGCCTTATAACATTATTTGGAACCTTCTGTAGAAGTTTGAGTTGATTTGGAGTTCATTTGAGTAGGGTTCTAGTTCAAAGCTAGGGTTTGACCTAATTCGATGATTTGAACTAGAGCTAGGTCCTATCCTTCTCCAAGAATTCTGAAATTTGGCATGAAGTTAATGTTCCCCTATTTATGTCCATCCCTGAAGTTTGGTGAATTTTTATACTCATTTGCTTGCCCATTTTCTATGATTTTCAGAAGTTTAAGTCATTTCTAGTAATAGATAACCCTATTTCTAGTAATAAATAACCTTGAAATTTTTTCTACCCTCAAGATATACCATTACATGTTCCATGTCAAAATTTGGCATTTTTCGGGGTTCGTTTGCTATATTTAAGTCATTTAGTGCATTTCTACGCATTTAGCGAATATAATTCCAATTTGAACTGCAAGTGCATGAAAAATTTGGCAAAATTATGATGAAAAATCCTATTTGTGGTCTTTAGTCTATGTTTAGGCCTTATCCAAGAAAAGGAAAGGAATTCCAAACATCAAGGTGCCGAGACTCGACCCCGAACATGGAGGTTATTGGTTTTTTAATTCAGAAAAATGCAAACGAAGTCAGAAAAACATGAAACTTGGCATGGTGCCCTCATATGGCATCAATATGCTGTGGTAAAAATTTGAGAAGGTTTTGCAAAAGTTGTGACGTATACTACTTAGAAACCCCAAGATCTCCGAGGAAGAATCTAGGTTTTGAGAGGGAACGGGTCAGATTTGAAGGCAAAGTGACGGTTGCTTCATCGGTTAACCTTGAAATTTTTTCTACCCTCAAGATATACCATTACATGTTCCATGTCAAAATTTGGCATTTTTCGGGGTTCGTTTGCTATATTTAAGTCATTTAGTGCATTTCTAGGCATTTAGCGAATATAATTCAAATTTGAACTGCAAGTGCATGAAAAAGTTGGTAAAATTGGGTTAAAAAATCCTAATGGTAGTCTTTAGTCTATGTTTAGGCCTTACCCAAGAAAAGGAAAGGAATTCCAAACATCAAGGTGCCGAGACTCGACCCCGAACATGGAGGTTATTGGTTTTTTAATTCCAAAAAATGTAAACGAAGTCAGAAAAACATGAAACTTTCCATTGCTTCATCATATGACACCTAGAGGCTATGGTAAAAATTTGAGAAGGTTTAGCAAAGAAAAATGCCATTAAATGCAACATGAAATAAAAATAGGTAAAAAAAGGAAAAAAACAAGCCTACCACTGGGGTTTTGGTTTCCAAAGCCTGCACCCGAATCAAGCCCATGACAGGCGACATGGGCCGAAGCCCAAATCAAGCCCATCACAGGCGACTCGGGCACATGCCCGTACTGACCAGCGGCCCAGTGGCTTGGCGAGGATCTGACAAATATGCTCAGTTGAGAGAAGCTCGACAGACCCGCTCAAAGAACGGTATATAAACCGGTCGATGCCTCCGTAAACTAGCGAGGTGGGACTAAAAGTCCCACCCCGCGTCGGCTCTGCACGGTCCACTAATAGTCCAGACGGTTCTATATTGGAAAGCGTCCGCACTAATTAGTGCAGACGGCTCCATATTGAGACCTGTCTGCACTAACGTTAGTGCGGACGGCTCCACATTGAGAACCGTCTGCACTAATGTAGCAGGGTCCCGCCTGCTACATTAGTGCAGACGGTCCTCCATGTGGACCTGTCTGCACTAACGTTAGTGCGGACGGCTCCACATTGAGAACCGTCTGCACTAATGTAGCAGGGTCCCGGCTGCAACATTAGTGCAGACGGTTCGCAATATGAAGCCGTCCGCACTAACGTTAGTGCGGACGGCTCCACATGGAGAACCGTCTGCACTGTTAGTCCGGACGGTTCTGTATTGCGAACCGTCTGGACTACCTTCTATAATAAATCCCCTCTTTCGACAGCCGCCCTCCAGTTTCAAAATTTTCGCTAAGTCCCTAGCCCTATTCTTCCCCGAGCTCCCCGCCGCCTCCGACCTTCCCGCCGCCCCCGAGCTCCCCGCCGCCCCCGAGCTCCCCGCCGCCGACGAGCTCTCCGCCCCCGAAGCCCTCAGGCAGACGCCGCCGCCACCCCCGAGCTCCGCCGCCTCCGAGCTTCCCGCCGCCCCCGTGCTCCCCGCCGCCCCCGAGCTCCCCGCCGCCGACGAGCTCTCCGCCCCCGAAGCCCTCAGGCAGACGCCGCCGCCACCCCCGAGCTCCCCGCCCCCGAGCTCCCCGCCGCCCCCGAGCTCCCCGCCGCCCCCGATCTCCGGCGACCTTCCTCGACCGCCCCCAAGAAGTATCAGCGGTGAGAAATTATGGCTGCACGTTTATGAACGTTTTTGAACAGCTATATCAGCAGCTCCATCCTTCCTTTGAAGCTATCTTACCAGATGCTTGTGGATTGAGTTGTCAAAATTACTTGTATAGACATCCCTGCTTAGAACATAACCATATATATTATTGCAGGTTATTAGTCTTATGAATTGTGTCCATAAATTATGCATTCAATATCCTAACACGACCATTATATGTGCTTCATATACTTATCATGTTCATGATGAAGATATCTATGTATGTTATTATATGCAAGCAGTCCATTTTCATTGCCATCAGACAACATATATAACTTTAAAATAATTTGATTTTTCCTCTACCAATTAAAGTAATTTGATCTTCATAGTTCTACTCCCAGCATATTTCTGATTTTTCCTATTCATGACTAAAAGGCATGGTCCCATAACGGACAAGGTACAAACCATTACTTGCAGCCTATATGGATCAAACAGAGATGATGTTACAAGAAAAAGCAACTATTCTACCCAGGATTTCTCTTAATAAATTCTTCTACTTGTCTAATTTGTTTCAGGATTAAAGACTTGCACTTTACATGCCTCAACTGATTTGTATAAGAATCTTTAAAATACCGTTGTTACTCTATTTATGGATAATTTATCGATCTATAATACAGTATCTTGAATATTTCGTAAATTAGCAGAAATCTACCTTTTAATTATCAATAATTTGAGCACGGGCGCAGCAACGCGCGCCTCCATGATCTAGTAACTCATAGACAGAGGCGGAGAGAAGGAGGGGGCATGGGCCAGAACCTCTACATTGATCGTTAGAAAACCGTGTATGATGACGATTTCGACTCGTATTTTGTGGTAGTGGTAATTAATACATCAGTTTTTGACCGAAGCATCAATTAGCCACCGTTTAGAACAAAGAAATTCAAAAACGTATAGATAAAAGAATTGTAGAAATAAGTATTGAGAAATAAGTATTGAGAACCCTATCATGGAATTTTACATGTGCATCCCCGAGCCACTCAAATCGATCGAATCGTCCCTTACAATGCTAGTAACTAGGTTTTGTAGTTCATTTCTTGCTTTCCTTTGTTGACCTATCTAGTTTGTATCAGTGAACCTGTGACATTTGTATCGTGAATCATGTTCTTTTTTATGTATTCCTGAGATGACAATGCAATTGTACGTTTTTATTCCTGTGAACGAATGGTTCATGTTGGTGTTCAATCTGAGGAGAAAAAACAGCAATTGAGAATCATGGGGATTAATTCTTTTTTGAAACAGAAAAAATAGAATGACCCGATGCTTTTTGGGTGTTAACCATGGGTATCAGTTCCTTCTTATTGAACAAAAGAGAAGGACTTGAAAGCATTAGGACCTTTCTTGTGTTTCGTCGTCATTCATTTGAACAATACCAGGTTTAAGGTTTCATTTGATTAAAGGACAGATTAGTTCAAGTAGAGTGTCAAGTTTCAGAAATTCCATGAGAACAATACTTTGTAGTACAAGAATTCCATCACAAGCATGATAGCTGAAATACAAGCATCAACCTCCATTATTAATGGAAGAAAAGTACCGGTTCACAGGTTTAATATGAAGGTCATTAATTTCCATTACAATCACATGTTATAACTTGTGCACATGTAAAATTTTGTGTAAATATATGACTAGATATGCGTACTTGAGGTCCATGGCTACCAACTAATGTGCATCTCCCGAGCACAACAATTAATTTCTAGCAAGACAAACTAGAGATGGAGTACTCAACATATTTTGGCACAACACGTTGTATTTTCGATAATTCAAGAAGTGTGTCATTGTAATCCTCGGATTTATGCGAATTAAAGAGAATGGAGAAGAGTGATAACAGAATAACTTTATCTAGATAAACGAATGAATTGAATAGAGAATGAATTCATACGAGTAGTTGTGAAGAGTATTTGTGCGAGATATAAGGGTGAGAAGAACTTGAGAGAAAGCTCAAATGAACGAGATACGAGATGTAAAAGAAAAAACGAAAAGTGGTGAGAGTAATAAACGAGAAAGAAGTAAATAGAGAGTACATTTAGATTTAAAGAGTATAAATACAATGCACGATCCAGAGAATGGAGAAGATATGGAGGGAAGATGCAAAGTCGGAGGCAAAGACATATATAACTCATGTAGCCCTCATGTATAAAAGAGTTCAGGAAGATATTTATGATGAGATTACGAACATTAGCACTATTTACGAGGTTGTTTAATTCATAAAGTATGTGTCTTTATATGAAAATGTCTACAATCTAGTCTGTGTACGGCATATCTGAATTTTTCGTCTTTTGAAGATGGCGTCCGGAGGAGATGAACGTGAACAGCCGGTGGCCTCTTCTCCCCGACAAGACGAGCCGCACGTGTCTCCTCAACCGGCTCAACCGCCTCTACCGATGCCCTCCCAACCTGCAGAAGCCTCGTCTCGTGAGCAAACCGAAGAATCGGGTGGGCAGAAGCGAAAGCGAGGTGGCCGAGGCAAAAATAAAATGCCTACAGGTCACTTCACGATAACTCAAGTCAGTGCTGAGGGTGTGCCCGTATTGCCTCAGCAGGCTCAGGCGGCATTCCGTAGAGCGTGCGCGTCACTGGCGAGGGAAAAGATCCCGATAACGTACGCCAGCTGGCCGTCAGTGCCGGATCACGAGAAAGAGTTCCTGTGGAACACCATCCAAGGACAGTTCGACTTCCCGGAAGGTACCGAGCAGGCCGTGGAAAGACAGGCAAAAGCGAAGATGGGCAAAGCGTGGAAGACCTTCAAGAGCGAGCTGTACAACACGTACGTCAAGAACGATCTTATGCCCTACAGGCAGGACCCGAACACTTACGGGTACCTGGAGGATCAATGGGCGGAATTCGTGGAGAGGTGCACGTCGGAGGAATTCGTGCAGAAGAGCCAGGCAAACAGGGCCCGTCAGGCATGCAACGTTCACCCCCACAGGCTTGGAAGCGGGGGGTACGCGCGCAAAGAGCTGGAATGGAGAACAGAGGACGAGCGGGCGTCTCAGGAGAGTCGCGACACCCCGTTCTCCCAGATCCCAGAGAGGCGGGCCCGGAACTGGTTTCGCGCGAGGGCCAACATCTCGGCTGATGGCACCGTCGCCTTCAACAAGCCCGAAACCGTCCAAGTGGCTGAAAACATCATGCGACTATCAGAACAATCCGCCCAAGGAACTTTCCAAACAGCCAGGGAGAAGGACATACTAACCTCGGCTCTGGGAAACAAAGAGCACCCGGGTCGAACGCGTGGCCTAGGGGTGACGGTTCCATGGAAGCTGGGATTCCCGGACGATGCGGGACAGTACAGGAGTCGGAGGAGAACAAAAGCAGAGCGCGAGGCAGCCGAGCGTGAACGGATGAAGCAAGAGCTGATGGATGAAATATTTGCAGGCCTACAAGAGAGGATCGATGCAAGGGTCGAAGAACGGGTACGGCAGATAAGGCAGGAGGATGCAGCCGCCGGGGCCGAACGCAGCCCCGCAGCCTCATCCCCACATGGTCGGCGCCGGAGTAGCTGCGCATCCGTGGAAAACGAGAATGCCGAAGACGTGGAAGAACAATCCCCACCGCAGCACGTTCGAGATGACGACCGCGCCGACGACTTACCAAATTTCGACCCTATTCTGCCTGAACACGTCAATGAAAGATTCCCTCTCGACGAGATAGCGGTGGCAACCAAGTGCAAACTCCTCGTGCCCAGCAGTTTTGGCCCCGGTGACATGCTTGAGGCTGGCCAGGGGTTAGTATTTCCACCTTCAGAAAGCACGATGACGGTGCACGGAGTTCCGCTAGCGGCGGATAAAGCTAAGGTGGTAGTGGACATGGTGCATGCGAATTGCAGATCCTTCAGACTTCCTGTACCGCCGGAGGACGACGTCACGACACTAGGGGCAGGCCATCCACACGTTCATCCAGTGGCCGAAGAAGTACATTTCCCTAGTTGCCCCTCCACCTCCTCCACGGCCGCTGTCTCCGGTGCATTACGGTAAAGATTTCTCAATCCGTCCTCCTCCACCGAAGGTGAAATCCGCTTCAGCACGATCTCAGCAATCTAGCAGATCTAGCCAACAGGCTGCCAGAACAGCTCCTCAAGCTCAGCGTAGGGCCACCAGAAATAGCACAAAGTTGGCTAAGGGCAAAGAGGTAGACGAAGAACCCGAGATAAGAAAATACACGGAACGGCAGCCGCTAGTGACACGGGCGGCGTTAGAGCGACTTGGCTGGGCAGCCACGATTTTGCACGATTATTACATGAAGAGGTCCAACGAGGAGACAGAGCTTCCTCAGAATATCTGCGCCGCGTACAAGCGGCAACATTTCCTTCATGCAAGTGGAACCTTTACCATTGAGTTCTCGGATTTATCAGACCTCTACCGTCATGACGCCCTCGATGCCAGCCTATTAAGATGCTGGACACTGTAAGTGTTCTCAATCACTGTTTAAGCTAAATGAATTGCCTAACTTATTGATACGCTCTTTCAATGACATTACTTTTATGTGCAGACATATGATTCAAGAGGCTAGGATAGATAACCCTAATATCGGATTCCTCGATCCGGGAGTGGTCATATGCACAATGGTCCAATTCCAGCCGAACGAGGTGGAGGATTACATTTCGGACGCCATGCTCGTTCAGTGTACTAAGCACGCCATTCTTGTACCGTACAACTATGGATTCCATTGGATGCTCGTCGGCCTCGAGCCAGAACGTCTACATGCCACGTACTTCGACTCTAGGGACTACCCACCAGAGAAGTACGCAGATTTGACGACGGTGCTCAACGGGGCGTTCAAGAAATATGTTGCCAAGGGCGGGCTTGTGAAAACAACAAAAACCGAACCTACCCACCGATTTCATTTCCCGGTAATAATTCCTCCCTCGCCCAAGAATAATCACCTCGCACGTTCTAATATGTATTCGGTAAAACTAAATTACCCTGCAAGTAACCATGATTTCTACAGTGCCACAAGCAGCCGCCGGGCAGCAATCTCTGTGGATACTATGTGGCGACATATATGATGCAGATCGTTGGCTCTAGTCCGGTAGATCTGGAGGTTAGTGTCATTACACTATATGTAGTTCCATTTTTCATCGTTCGGACGTCGTGCCTAACCTAGCTATTTAATTTCCTTGTGCAGACTTTGAAGTTCCCTACAGATGAGCTCGACACTGAGGGCGTCTCGATTGTTCAAAAACGGTTAATAGCTTTCATATTTAGAGAGGTGTTGAAGGAGACCGGAGAGTTCCATTGTCCTCAAATTGCTCCTCAATGACTTGAGAGTTTTTTTAACTAACAATGCATGTAAATGACTTTGTGGTTGTCGAGAATGGTCTTTTAAGTTTACTTCTGAATGTTATGTCTAAGATCAGTGATTACATTGTGTGTCTGTGTATGCTATGCCCGTGATTGATCACTTTGTTTCTAGCGTTTCCACTGCCGCACGGCATCGTTACACTGCCGCACGGCTGCTGCGACAGCGGAAACGGTAGTTTCCGCTGCCGTGGCAGCAGGCGGCAGCAACGTCACCCTGCCGCACTGCTGCCGCGGTAGCAGAAACCTCTGTTTTCGCTGCCGTGGCAGCAGGCGGTAGCACTGTCGCCCTGCCGCACTGCTGCCGTGGCAGCGGAATAAGTCATTTCCGCTGCCGAGGCAGCAGGCGGCCGCAACGTCGCCTTGCCGCACGGCTGCCGCGGCAGCCGAAACGTCCGTTTCAGCTGCCGTGGCAGCAGGCGGCACTACCGTAGCCCTGCAGCACTGCTGCCGCGGCAGCGGAATCAGCCATTTCCACTGCCGCGGCAGCAGGCCGCCTTGCCGCACGGCTGCCGCGGCAGCCGAAACGTCCGTTTCAGCTGCCGTGGCAGCAGGCGGCACTACCGTAGCCCTGCAGCACTGCTGCCGCGACAGCGGAATCAGCCATTTCCGCTGCCGCGGCAGCAGGCCGCCTTGCCGCACGGCTGTCGCCGCAGCCGAAACGTCCGTTTCAGCTGCCGTGGCAGCAGGCGGCACTACCGTAGCCCTGCAGCACTGCTGCCGCGACAGCGGAATCAGCATTTTCCGCTGCCGCGGCACCAGGCGGCAGCATGGCGCCTTGCCGCACTGCTACCGCGGCAGCAGAAACAGGTAGTTTCTGCTGCCGCCGCAGCCACGTTCTCCTAACACAGCATTTGTGCAGACGGTTCCAGGGGTGGAACCGTCTGTACAATGAATTTATGCAGACGGTTCTGAAAATGGAACCGTCTGTACAAATGCTTTTGAAGTACTGTTCTATGCATTTGTGCAGACGGTTTTGATGTTGGGAGCCGTCTGTATAAATGCCTCGGAGGCACTGTGCCAGATAGTAGTACAGACGGCTCATGTGTGGAGCCGTCTGTACTACGTGTTTGTACAGACGGTTCAATAACCGTCTGGACAAAGTTCATTTGTCCAGACTGTTTCGTCCAGACGGTTCGGAAAACTGTCCCGCCCGGTGTTTCCGAACCGTCTGGATAAATGAATTCTGTAGTAGTGTCTCAAGCTATTCCACTAGTTAATCTGGATATTCTTCTAATTCAGATGAAAGCTCACCTTTCATGCTTTTTTAAATTTGCTTATGATCTTAACAGCTCTTACAATTTTACAAGAAGCTTTCATAGATTTGCTCGCAATATTGGTAGTGAATACCACGTACACATTTCAACCATTTACTCTTACACACAGCTTATAAGATCAGATGCATTTGCAGCTTGCCAAAACAACTAGTTTGTCACTAACATGAGCAAAAATCCAGCAGGAAAACAGCAACAATCATCAGCAACGCACTAATTCTTAAGCCGGACTCAATTAGTACCATGTAGCCAACCCCCATAGAGACTATCAAACTAACGTCTGATCTTAAAGCCAAACACTACATTACAAATCAAACAAACGAACAACGCTTCTCTGATCATAAAGAATGCAAAATATCTATAATGCTTCTCTGATCATAAAGAATGCAAAAGGTCTACAACAAATATAATCTAAAATAGGTTAATGATTAATTGATTAATAGATATCACTGATTCACTGACCTAAAATAATACATATGGGCATTGCAGCAAGTATATATCTCAACATTGTTTAGTATTCACGTTGATTAGTAGATGATAATTATTGCAACGGCAGAGAGAGCAAGGAGAGGTGGAAGAAGGGGCCCCGTCGAGAGTGCCCAAAAGGGTATCACGTGCTGTAGCAGTTCTCCAATTCTAAACTAAATGTGCATATTAATATATCATCAACCTAACCGCATATTCCCTTGGGTAAACATTTTTAGGATCAATCGTCAATTTTGCAAACAAGCGAATTTAAAATCAAATTTTTATCTACAAATATAGACTATCAACACTGCCTTTGTTATCACATATCAGCAAAACTAGCTAAAACTTGCTCAGGATACATCATTATCAGCAAAAATTGCAAGGTTAACCCCGGAGCCACTCCAATGTTGGCACATAATTACTTGAACTGTAAGAACCAAGAGAAGATAAATAGTGGATAATGGATATGGAGACCCCCTGCGAAGTTCATATCAGAGCGATTCGAGTCCCTAATCTCTACTGATGTGAAAGGCAATTAGCTACAATCTAATATAGGAACATGAGTAGGCAAGTAGCTCTTAAGGAAAACCTAATACGAATTAGCATGCACATTATCACAACTAGGATAGACCAAGCATCATCAGGGCATATTCAAGGGACTAAATCCTACATTTTCCATGCAGTAATCCACTGTGAGTTGTATCACCGGTTCCACCAGGCAAGAATACAGGGGAATTCGACAGAATCATGCACATCCGTGGCGCGAGATTGGATGAGGAGGGCTTGCTTACTCAGGGAGGAGGCGAAACACGGTTAGCACGTCGCCGGTGACAAGGGCCTCGGTGGCCTTGGGGAGATTCACGTACCCGTGGCGCAGCAGCTCGGCCAGCTCGCGGCACACCGTCAGGTCGTCCCATAGCCACAACAGCACGGCCTCAGTCGGCGGTAGCGCGGACGACAGGCCCGGGAGGAGGACGGGCTGCGGTGGACGACGGGCCCGGGAGGAGGACGGGCTGCGGCGGAGGACGGGCCCGGGAGGAGGTCGGGGGCGGCAGAGGACGGGGAGGGGGAGGAACAGAGGAATGAGCGGCGGTGGCACGGACGGGGGCTCGGGCGGTGGCACGGCAGCCTGGCGGCGGGCTAGGTTTCGCTGCTGGTTTGAATGAACGCGCAAGAACGTGAATGAAATTTCGCCAAGTCCCGGTTAAGTAGTGTGACATAACCACTCACGGGCGCCTTACTATGTGCCCGTCAGTGGAAGTCCTCCTTCAGTCACTGATGGGCACATAGTAAGGAGCCCATCAGTGAAAGTAAATTACCACTGATGGGCAATATCTAGTTGCCCATTAGTGAAAGTACATTACTACTGACGGGTAATATCTAGTTGCCCGTCAGTGAAGTTGCTTCAGGGTTTGAGATATAGGGAGAATATTTTTGATTTTGTCATTTGCATATTTTGAATTTATCATTTGCATATGTTTCTCATTTGATATCTAGATTTAGGAGCTTATCATTCATCCCCTGTGGTAGTGATAATTCTTTTGTAATATCCATCGCTATGTTATCATTGTGTTAACAGAGATGATTTCCTGCGCTATTAAATTATTGTACCTTTCCTATACTACTAAATTATTGTACATCCCTTGTTTTACATAGTCCCGAACATAACCATTCAATTCATCAAAATTATATTATTACACATTGAGGTTAGTTCTGAATTGATCGAAAAGCTAGGTTTCGTCGGCTTCGACACGCTTCTCAATAGTAGTTTTGATCTTCTTGCTGCTATACGTCAGTCCTTCGGCATGACTGTGTCTTATGTAGGGACACGCATCCTAAGTACCTTTGTGCCTTTTGCTCATTCGATCATCCACATCTTCTTCTTCTGTGTCCAGATCATCGAATTGGTCGTAGTCCTCTTCATCAACTACACCATCGACTCCGACAATACTCCTTTTCCCTTTCCTCACGATAACGCGCTTCTTATTCTTTGGGTCTGTTATGTAGAAGACTTGGGCGAGTTGGTTGGCTAATACCCATGGCTCATCTTTAGGACTGATTGATTTGACTTGTCGTGACTCCATAGGGATCGGTGGAGGTATAACCATGATACTGGTGTTCATATCTTCAATTCTGATATCTTTCGCCTATCTGACACGAAACATGGGGATCTTGGTCACGGTGTAGTCAAGTTCCCAGATCTCTTTGATCACGTTGTAGTACCTACACTTCTTGCCCTGATGATTAGTTCTAGACTCCTGCGTTACACCGCAGTTCTGATACGTACTACGCCAGTCTTGAGCCTCGGTATAGAATGTGTATCCGTTGATATCATACGATTGCCACGTCACGACTTTGCTATCGGGTTCTTGTGACAACATTCAGATGGCTTCTTCTTCTCCATTTGACGGCTCCTTTTCATACTAGTAGTTCTTTAGCTACCCGGAGAACTTTGCGTTATGCTCTTTCCTGAGCGCAACTGTGCACTTTTTCAGATTTGCTTCGTGCAACTATTTCATGTGGATCTGAATATAAGGCCGTACCACAGCCAAGTGTTGCAGCACCATGAAATGTGCTCTGTTGTAGTCATCTGATCTTTTCGATCGATACACATGTAAATTTTTATGCCCGATCACACCTTTACCGTCGAGCCTGCCTGTGTGCCGCGAAACTGGAACACCTATAGGTTTTTGATCACGCATGTAATCCGTGCAAAACTCGACGCCCTCTTCAATAGCATAGCCTTGGATGATGCTACCTTCCAGATGCACTCTGTTACGAACATAGCGCTTGATAACCCCATTGTACCTTTCAAACGGGTACATGTTGTGCAAAAACACGGGACCAAGGTCCAGTATCTTCGGGATGATATGGATCATGAGATGTACCATGACATCGAAGAATGCTGGAGGGAAATACATCTCAAGTTCACATAATATGACAGTGATCTCGGCCTTCAGTTTCAGGCAGCGTTGCACCGTGATTGACTTCTGACAGATAGTGTTGAAGAAGTTACAAAGATCCGTGATAATCTTGCGGACACCTGGCTCCATGATACCTCTAATTGCAATAGGCAGTATCTGTGTGATCATCACGTGGCAGTCATGAGACTTCATGCCAATCAGTCGGTGAGTCTTCATGTCAACAAGTTTTTCGGATGTTTGCGGAGTAACCCGAAGAAACTTTGACACCATAGAGGCATTCACAAAGGCTATGGAGCTCGTCTCTACTCAGAGTGTAGCAAGCAGCATAAATAATGCAGTCATTCCGACAAGCACGGAGTCTCTCTACATCCAATCCAAGGGGGCAGACCACCTTCTTGGCTTCCTCGGTGCTCGTAGGCAACACGTTCTCCTTTGGAAAAACCGTCGCAAGGTAAGCTAGTGTCTCATCGAAGCTTGCGTTCGGAGAGTTGTGGGCTGCCTTGATCCTTAGAAGTTCTAGTGTGACTGATAGACACGTGTGCCCAGGATCGCAGCTGCGATACAGTGGTTTTGTCGAGTCTTCCATCAGTTTCGCAAACTTTGCAACCTCTCTTTCATCCTCAGGGTCATCGACCACCTGGTTCACCATGTGACCGTCCCTCAACATTTCAGCCAAATTGTTCCCCGCCTCTCCCGTCAAGTCATCTCTACATTCAGAAATATGGTCTTCATCTTCTTCTGCGTCTTCATGTACGTCCTCTTCTTCTAAACATTCAGGACTAGCTAAAATTTTCGCCTCCTCACTGTGACTTGTCCAACGTGTATAACCTTCCATGAAACCTCGAGTCAACAAGTGTAGCTGCAACATGCCTCTCTCCCTAAACATTATCGTGTTCTTGCATACACAACATGGACAACACATCTTGTTCGCACCCCTTTTCTCCCTATCTTCCTCGGCCACATCTAGAAACTCATTCAAAGTATCGACGAAACTCTGTGTTGCCCTTTCGCTGTACGTCCAACTTCAATCCATCGATCCCTACAACAACAAACTAATTTATTATAATCCAAATTAACAAAATAACCACAAAATTAATTCTCTTCTTTCATGTATTACATCGTACCAAAGAGAGCTCGCTAGCGCTGTCAAGGAGCGGACTCGAGAGCCTTCCGAATAGGGTAAGGAGAGAGAGGAGGGGAGGAGGAAAGCGAGGAGGGGAGGAGGGAGGGTTAAAAGAGATCTAGATCTAGATTGTATGTCTAGGAGGAGGAGGGAGGGAGGAGGGGAGGGGGAAAGAGAGGGTGGAGAGGAGGAGGGAGAGGATTGATCTAGATTTAGGGTTTAAATCTAGATGGAGGAGGGAGGGAGGATGGAGGGAGGAGGGGGAGGATGAGGAGGAGAATAGCATGGCTGCCACGCAGTGTTAGGAGGCGCTTGCAGCTGGCCGTGAGGCGCACGTCTAGATCTAGATTGTATGTCTAGGAGGAGGAGGGAGGGAGGAGGGGAGGGGGAAAGAGAGGGTGGAGAGGAGGAGGGAGAGGATTGATCTAGATCTAGGGTTTAAATCTAGATGGAGGAGGGAGGGAGGATGGAGGGAGGAGGGGGAGTGTCGGCGTTACGGGGCCCAAGGTCCCCTAAACCGCTGGCAGAGGCCCAACTTGACACCATGTCGCCAAGGACATGGGAGTTAAGAAGAGGTGCTCGGAGGCTCACCCCGAGCACTGTTCCACTCGGCTAAATCAAAGGGTGCCCTGAGTCGTCCCTAAAGGGTGCTTCCCGGAGGGCCCAAGGCGACTTGATTCCCGCTCGGGATGAAGCAAGCAGAAATGCTCGGGGGCTCACCCCGAGCACCCGAGCAGAAGTGCTCGGGGGATCACCCCAAGCACCTGAGAAGTAGTGCTCGGGAGCTCACCCCGAGCACCCGAGGCGACCTGGCCCCCGTTTGGGGCGCCAAGTGCCTTGCCCAGATGATGGAGCGGCCTAGGAGGTGTGCTCGGGGGCCTCGGATCCTGGGAGCCCCGAGCACCCCTAGTGGGCCCCTCCTTAGTCTGCGTGGCCCAACAGACACAATTAATGCGCGCGTCGGGTGCATTAAATACCTGTCTACTCCAAGTCCTTGCAGACCAGAGGCGGTGTCCTGACCGATTCCCATCCCCCAAGTGATAAGCCTTGTCAGCTATCAGTCTTGGAGGGGATGGAGAGGTCTGACACCCTTTTTTGACTTTAAGGGCGCGCCTCCCCATGCCCATACGCATGCCCTCTGCACCTGGCCTGTGGGGCCCGGGTAGTTGCAGCATAGCCCATGTCAGGAGACGTCAAGCCTTCACCTCCTGATACAACCTCATGATGATGACCCCCGGATATATAAGGGGAGAACCACAGCCATGCAAGAGGAGGGAACTCTGAGATCTTTTCTTAGGCAATGCAACCTTAGACATACAAACCCTAGAGGAAGAAGAACTGGGGCACCTGTGCTACTAGTTCACTGTAATCTCTCCACATATTCTCAAATACACTCAAAGCAGGACGTAGGGTTTTACACCTAGAAGGTGGCCTGAACCTGGGTAAGTCACCGTGTTTTTCCATTTCCCATCCTGCCAAGCTCTAGCTCTGGCGTAGCTCCGTAGATCTGCGCCTCTCCGGCCGAATCCCAAAGGGGGTCCTTCCGGACCACCGATACCGGCGTTTGTACGTCGACAGGGAGGATGAGGAGGAGAATAGCATGGCTGCCGCGCAGTGTTAGGAGGCGCTTACAGCTGGCCGTGAGGCGCGCGAGCTCACCGGCCAGCTGCGGGCACCTACACTATTATATGTACAGAATTATCACTGACGGGTAACACAATGTGCCCGTCAGTGATAAGTCTGCCCTCAATGTCATCCTGGAGCAACCTTTCACTGACGGGCGACAATGTACCTGTCAGTGGACATCCAATCTTCATTGACAAGCGCAAGATGTTTGCCCGTCAGTGAAGATTGTCCGTCAGTGGAGATGCGAAGCTGCGCCACTCGTTCCTCTTTTACTGACGGGCGGATATGGTGCCCGTCAGTAGAAGTTTGCTGCCTCGCCTAGCATTTCCTCTAATCAGCGACGGGCCTCCTCGTGCCCATCAGTGATGATCATATAGCAGAAGTGTTTTCTAAGGTAGTGAGCACGTGGAAAGGTCCATCTCCCCACGGCATGAGCTTGGACTTGCGTTCTTTAGGAAAATGCTCTTTGCAGAGGTAAACCCACATAAGGTCACCAGGGTCAAACACCATCTTTTTCTTGTTCTATTTAGATGTGATGAAGAACAAGTTGTTCAATTGTGGCTCTTGTTGTCTCATGGAGCTTCTTGATGAAAGTGGCTCAGTTGGAGGCGTCCATATTTACTCTTTTTGTAGTGGTAGTGGAAGGAGATTGAATGGTGTAGTGGGGTTGAAGCCATACATCACTTCAAATGGGCTCATGCTTGTAGTAGAGTGTACCGCGCGATTGTAGGTGAACTCCACATAGCGGAAGGCATTCGTCACACTCTCACAAATTTTTATTCATCAAGGCTCGAAGGAGTGTTGAGAGAGTGTGGTTGACAACCTCGGTTTGCCCATTGGTTTGTGGATGGAAAGTTGTGGAGAAGAGAATCTTGACTCCCAACTTGGCGTCAAAAGTAGCTTAGGAACTTGACGCCATGGTCGGAGACGATGGTCTTGGGCACACCATTAAGCCTCACAATTTCTCTAGAAAACAACTTAGCAACATGTGAAGCATCGTCGATCTTGTGGCAAGGAATAAAATGAGCCATTTTTGAGAATTTGTCCACAAACACAAATATCAAATCCCGCCCCATTTTTATTCTAGGCAATCCTAACACAAAATCCATAATAATATCCTCCCAAGCTTCACTAGGAACGGGAAGTGGAGTGTAAAGACCATGGGGATTGAGTTTGGACTTAGCTTTGTGGCACGTGATGCATCGTTGGACGAATCTCTCCACATCTTTTTACATCTTGGGCCAATAGTAGTGGTTGGAAAACATCAAGTAGGTCTTGTCCCACCCAAAATGTCCCATTAAGCCACCACCATGTGATTCCTGCAACAACAACAAACGCATAGACGACTCGGGAATGCATAGTTTGTTAGCTCAAAAAAGGAAACCTTCATGAACATGATATTTTTCCCTACCCTTCCCTTCCTTGTAGTTAGAGAAAGGGGTAGCAAATTCAGCATCCTTGGCATACAATTCTTTCAAGAGTTATTTTGCAGAAAAGAGCATTCGCCACAACATTCTCTTTATGCTTTTTGTATTTGACTACATAGAGAAATGTTGCAATAAATTCAACTCATTTTGCATGCCTACAGGTCAATTTAGCTTGGTCCTTAAGATATTTCAAAGATTCCTGATCGGAATGAATAACAAATTCTTTTGGCCAAAGGTAGTGTTGCCACACTTAAAGAACACGAACCAAGTATACAATTCTTCATCATAAACCGGGTAATTACGTTGAGCTGCATTCAATTTCTCACTACAATAAGCAACCGACTTATCTTGCATTAGAACACCCCTATACCAATCCCACAAGCATCACATTCAACTTTAAAAGTTTTAGTGAAATCAGGTGAAGCAAGCACGGTTGCCTCAGTCAAATGTTTCTTAAGTTCTTGGAAACCATTTTATTGATATTGCCCTCACACAAATTCAACATTCTTTCTAGTCAATTCATTCAAAGGGAAGCAATAGCACTAAAGTCTTTGACAAACCGGTGGTAAAAACCTTGCTAGGCCATGAAAGCTACGCACTTGACTCACGTTGATAGGGGTAGGCCAATTTATTTGCCTCAATTTTAGATTCATCTACCTCTATACCATGAGTAGAGACAACAAATCCTAGAAATACAAGTTTTTGCGTGAAAAAGTGCATTTCTCAAGATTAGCAAACAAGTGTTCACTTCTAAGCATGACAAGAACTTATCTAATATGAGAGGCATCATCATTCAAACTCCTACTATACACAAGAATTCCATCAAAGTAGACCACAACAAACTTGCCAATGAAGGGCCGCAAAACATGACTCATTAAACATATGAAAGTGCTAGGAGCATTGGATAAACCAAAAGGCATGACAAGCCACTCATATAAGCCAAATTTGGTTTTAAAAGCAATTTTCCATTCATCTCCTTTATTTATTCTTATTTGGTAATAGCCACTCTTTAAGTCAATTTTGGAGAAGATAGTAGTGCCACTAAGCTCATCAAGCATATCATCTAATCTAGGAATGTGAGGGACCTGGTATTTTAATTCAATTTAAGGAATTCACAATTAGTGAAGACGATGACCATAGCCGCTACCTGCGACGGACTATGGCCCACCCCTGCCCCGTGCGACTAGCATACGATGCAATGCGTATGGATCACCACGGCCTGATCGAGGGATCACGATTCCAAACACATACGCCTTTCGCGTATGACTCACTTTGGCAATGGACCGTACATTCACTTTGTACTTTACTTGAATCAAAAGAAAATAACGAGTTCCTCCATATGCAACCAGCCACGCTCCCCATTTCAACATACACGCATGACAGATGGGAGGTGGGGGCATATGTTGGACAGCGAGAAATATCATGACACAAGCTCTACAATATGATAATAAAACTAGCTGTCCACATAGTGAACTTTAGAGATACATCAGTCGGCGATAACCATAAATTTAGTCAACTTTGAAATATTTACAATGCAGCAGATAAACGAAATAAAAACCCGCAACGGTGCATCAACCGCTGCACAATAGCCAAACACACCCATGAGTCGAACACGGACCTAGGAAACCATTGGACTATGCATCATCGTAAAACTCCGCAACGGTTGGCTCACCTGCAAATGTCTAGGAATATCCTAGGTGAGTACAAAAGTACTTGCAAGACTTATTCGTGCTTGATTAAATGACCTACACATGTTTGCTACAACAGTAATTAAACATAATGCATTACCATTGAACCGATACACGGTAAACGCTATGACATTGTCCATGACATAAGCATAAGTTGTAAAGTCAAAGCATGCTTCAGGTTTCACATGAATACAAGGATGACCACGATAATTAGAATATCACATTTCTCAAATCACTCAGGGGTAACCCACACCCCATTTAATTTACAGGTTCATCACGACAACAATCTCAGACAATCTCTCGAACCATTACCGACAATGCGACTACCCTGAGTATAGTGAGTGCATTATCCCTGGAGATTGCAAGGCTCCAGGGCCTGAGACTTACCTCAACTACACTCCGGCATCGATTCCTGGTAACGTCCACAGCGTTAACAGGAAAGTGACACGGGAAGTCACCTCTGGTTGGTATGGCAACAAAACTCTACTTACTCCTAGGTTGCCCTCACCTCCAATCAATACCAACCTTATTCACCGTGCACCCCCTCAGCTCTCACATCTCGCCTTAACAGGTTGAGTTAATCGGGCTACAATTGAAGTTCTCAACATAATGATACACCCTACGCATGCTAGTGTGCTCAAACCCAACATACGATTCAAACAAGCATTCACGCATATACACAAATGAGCAGGGCATATACATAATTATGGAGAATAGAAAGAATGCAACAAGCTCTGCTTGCCTTGGTCTGTAACACCCATTCAACCCTATAAATAAGTTCTTGCGTTCGTCATGCATACATGGCATCATCCATGCACAACCCTTGCATAAACTTGAATATTGAAAAGTTATGTTTTATAGAATACGTACATATCTCATCCTTAAAACTCAATTTTTGTAAATTAACACCAATCAACTTATTTGGATACCTACTAAAACCCAAACGTATTTTGGTCTGATTTTCCAACAATAATTTTATGTACAAGTTTTACCTCTCTGTGTTCATCCGGAAGTTGGTCCGGAACCTCCGGACGGAGCCTCCGGGGTGCTCGGAAATTCCGGGTGGCCTCCGAGTTGATTTTTGGATGAGTCCAGAGAGGGTTGAGCGAGAGTTGGCCAGCCGGAGGTTCGATCCGAAACCTCCGAGCTGAATCTCTGGGCTGTCCGGAAATTTCGGATGGTCTCCGAGCTATTTTTCAAGGGAGTCCAGAGAGCATGTGGTTGATCTCGGTGCAACCGGAGGTCCCATCCGGAGCCTCCGGGTTGAACCTCTGGGTGAGCCGGAATCCGGCTGGGCTCCGGATTGATTTCCGGGAGAGTCCAGAGAGGGTGAGCGGTCGTGTTGTGAAGGCCGGAGGTTCTCTCCGGAACCTCCGGGTGGTACGTCCGGGCTGCCCGACTCCGGGCCATTTCCGGGCTATTTCCGGGTGAGCACCCGAGTGTCAGAACTCGGCCGCCACATGCCACCGCCGGTTGGGGGGCGGTGGGCGGTGGAACCTCCGTGGAGAGCTCGCCGGCCTCTGTATAAAACCCTCCCCCAGGGTCCCCTCTTCCTCTTTTTCCTCTCCCCCACCTAAATCCCCTCCTTTTCTCCCCTTTTTCTCTCCAAAACAACTCAGCTCCTAGCTGCCTCCCTCATCTTCTTCAGCTCCGGCGCCAGCTCCGGCGAGCCAGCTCCTCTTCCCTTCCTTCTCCTTCCTGCATTCCTCTTCTTCCTCCCCCTCACTTTCCCTTCTCTCCTCCTTGCTCAGGTCCAAGCCGAAGCCCCCAGCTGCCATTTTTGGACCATCCGGAGCTCCTCCGGGCTGCTCCTTCTCAGTGAAGCAAGGGTAGGCAGAGGGTAGGGTTGGGGTGTGCTTAGTAATTCCTTATGCATTTCTTGCAGGTTATATTTTGCTAGGATTATAGTGCTACGAGCTAATGCCAGAGGCTGCATAGTTGAAATGCTATAGCTTGTAACCCTAGTTCTAAAAACTATAAATTTATATGCTAATAATTGTTGCTAAGTTTTCTTTAACTTGGTCCTATGCATTCACAAGGCTCACACATAAAATTTTAGGTCATCCTTGTTTAAACCCTAATATGAACTTGAACTCGATAAGCCATGCATATAATTGCTAGGATAATTACTTTAATTATTTAAGTTCAAAGTGAGGCATGCTTCTTATTATAAAACCCTAGCATTTCATGTCTAGTATTTCCATCATGCATACATGCTGGAACTCATTTCTTTTGTCATTTCCTTTCCGGTGTCTCGTGTTGCTTGCGACAGAGCCCGAAGAGGAAGAACCCCAAACTGTTGAGCTCACCCAAGTCTCCGAATCCTACGACCAAGGCAAGCAGAGCTTGTTGCATTCCTTTATTTTCCATAATTATGTATACACGTGAATGCTTGTTTGAATTGTATGTTAAATTTGAGCACACTAGCATGCGTAGGGTGTATCGCTATGTTGAGAACTTCAATTGTTGCCCGATTAACTCAACCTGTTAAGGTGAGATGTGAGAGCCGAGGGGTGCACGGGAATAAATTTGGTATTGATTGGAGGTGAGGGCAACCTAGGAGTAAGTAGAGTTTTGTTGCCATACCAACCAGAGGTGACTTCCTGTGTCACTTTCCTGTTAACGCGTGGACGTTACCGAGAATCGATGCCGGGGTGTAGTTGAGGTAAGTCTCAGGCCCTGGAGCCTTGCAAACTCCCGGGGATAATGCACTCACTATACTCAGGGTAGTCGCATTGTCGGTAACGGTTCGAGAGATTGGTTGAACTTGATGTTGTGATGAACCTGTAATGTAAATGGGGTGTGGGCTACCCCTGTGTGATATTCTAATTATTGTAGTTATACTGTATTCATGTGGAACCTGAGCCGTGCTTTGACTCTACCACTTATGTTTATGCCAAGGGCAATGTCATAATGTTTATCATGTATTGATTCGGTAGAAACGCATCATGTTTAATTACTGTGGTAGTGAGCATGTGTAGGGCATGAAATCAAGCATGAATAAGTCTTGCGAGTACTTTTGTACTCACCTAGGATATTCCTAGACTTTTGCAGGTGAGCCAACCGTTACAGAGTTTTATGATGAGAGTTAGTCCGATGGTTTCCTTGGTTCGCGTTCGACTCATGGGAATTGTAATACCCAATTGTAACGGAATAGATATTTGCTCCGCATTCATGCATACATGGCATCATCACCACCCACACCTTATTTAAACTTAGTTGTATATCCACTTCACTTTATAGAATATGTTAATATCTCATCCTCGGTGGATATGTTAACAAACACCAATCAACTTATTCGAAGTGTCGGACTTCGATAGTAACGTTAACAAGTGGTGGGGCCAGTGACCCCCGTCGATGGATTCCCCTACTACCCTTCTCCCTCCTAAACCCCCTTCTTTCCTAAAAGTTTTTCCCCAAAAAACCCACATGGAATAACGACTCAATTGAAGAGGACCGAGCCCAAACCCTAAGTGTCGAGAATTAGGGTTAGGAGATACGGCAAGCAATTGTGGACAAAAGTTCACCAAAACTTGGAAATACCCTCGGATATTCGAATGATAGCCCCCTGCCAAATTTCAAGATTTTTGAAACAGCTGAAACCTGGTTTCCACTCAAAACCCTAAATCGGACCCTAATTCAAATTTGAACTGGACACCCCTTTAATGAACTCCAAATTGGTTCAAACTCTTCCAGTGGCTCAAGAATAATGTTAGGAGGGTCTGGTAAAAATTTCAGAAAATTTGGAGAAAAATTTGAACATAAAATGACGTGGGGAATGAATCAGGGAAATTAAAAAGAAAATTAAAAACAAAACCCTAACCTCACCTGGGCCGAAACCCCGTTCGGCCGGCCCACTAACCCAGCCCGAGCAGCCCGCAGCCGAAAACCCGCCTTCTCCCTTCCCCTTCCCGTTTTCTTCAAGGGAAAACGCCCCTGGGGTTTCCCGCTTTCCCTTCTCTGGTCCCGCCCCAACTCCCTTACGCCATCCCCCTCACCCGCCCGTTCGGGCCCGCGCGTCAGCCCGCGGCCACCACGTCGCCGCCGCCGGCTGGCCTCGGTGGGCGGCGCCCCACCCGTCCCGACCGCGCCGCCGCCCCTTTTATACCCCCATTCGGACAGCCCCGGTCCCCTCCCCTCAAACCCTAGATCCCCCGAGTTCTTTTCCCCCCACCGGAGCCCTCCTCGCCGTTGTCTTCCCCGACGCCGGCAGCCGCTCCGACGAGCAATTCCCCCTACTCCGGTGCTCCCCGTGCCCCATTCTCTAGCCCCCGAGCTACCCCTTGCTTCCCCTAACGCCCCGGTCTCTTCCATTTTTCCAGATCGTCGCCCGAAGGCCCCGGCGCCGGAGCTCCACTCGTCGCCGCCAGTTGTCCCGTCGCCGGCCCTTCTCCAAGCCTCCCCGACCTCCTGCGCCACCGTGTTAACCCCGGGGTGAGCTCCCGCAGCTCCGGCCACTCCCGGTTCGAGTTCCCGAGCCCCGCGCGCCCTCCGGCGTTGCTCCGGTGAGACGCCACCGCCCGGAGCTGCCGGCCGTGAGAGAGAGGAAAGGAGAGAGGAAGGGAGAGAGGGAGGGCCACGTGGCCCCGTTTGATTTGGCCACGGGGGCCACCGTGGGTCCCCTCTCGGCAGTGAGAGGTAGGGTTAGAGGTAGGGTAGAAATTGGGGTAGGATTAGTTCGGGTGCACGTAGGATTTTAGGTTTTGTCGGGGTAGGCTTCGGGTGTACCTAGCAATTAGGGTTAGGGTTTGTTTAGGGCAGATTTTTGTATAAACTTCAAACCTCCATAACTTTTGAACCGTATATCCAAATTTGAAAATTTTTATATATTTGGAAACCTCATGAGAAACTCTACACTTTGGCTGAATCAAAAATTAATTTTAGTTATATGCACAGGGTGATGTTTAGGGTGGAAGTTTTGCTACGTCCGAGAGTCGATTAACCCTAACCTCGCGACCCCAACTCCGATTAGGATAAGCTATACCTTTTTGGAAACCTTGAGAGAAGTCCTATGATTTGGGACCAGTGGAATTCTTGTAGGAACACATGCACAAGGTGTTACCTAGGATGGTTAATTTTGTCACCGTCGAGAGTTAGAGAACCCTAGATTCGCAACCCTAGCTCCGATTTTGACAAACCCTATAGTTCTGGAAACCTTGCGACATTTCCTACGGTTTGGAGCAATTGGAATTCCAGTAGGGTCCCATGCATAGTATAACCCCGTAGGGTGCAAGTTATTAGCCCCTCTTATCGTCATTCGTAAATTATAACCATAATTGCATTGAACCCGTGACTTGTATTACTTGTGGTATACTAACCTAACCAGCACATTGCCATGCCCTGTCATCGATACTATTAACCCTAAATCACCGTATCCTCGCATAAAATGACATGCATGCACAATTAGGGTTTTCGCACCACTTCTATTAGGCTAACTCTAGGACATTGGACCACTCTAAGATCCAATCGTCCTTAAGCCACTATGATAATGCACATCTAGCCTTGTACCTCATGCATACATGCCGAATCTTAATGTTTTCTTTATCGTTTCTTTTCCGGTGTTCATGATTAATCACAACAGAGTCCGAAGAGGGTGACCACCAGGCTTACAGCTCCCCGCAAGATCAGGAACAACCCGAATCAGGCAAGCAGAGCTTGTTGCATTTCCTTCTTATCGTTGTTCCCATGTCTTATCTTATTATGTATGCGTGTGATGAAGTACTGTTTAAATCGTTGTTTGGAATTCGCAAACTAGCATGTGTAGGAAGGTTCGCTCTGTCGAGAGTCGTAGGGGTTGCCCTAATCACCTAAATTTGTTCGAGTAAGATGAGATAAAACTGAAAAGGTTCACGGTGAATAAAGTTGGTATTTCACGATGTCAACCTGAGGTGACTTCATCAGGCACGATGAATAAAGTTGGCGTTCGTTGTAATACAACCGGAGGTGACTTCACCGTGTTACCTGAGAGTCTTGGGGAGGTTCATGATGAATAAAGTTGGTATTTCGCGATGCCAACTGAGGTGACTTCATGGGGCACGATGAATAAAGTTGGTGTTTCGTCCTAATACAACTTGAGGTGACTTCATCGTGCTCCTTACCTGTTTGGATCGATTGGATTTGAATTATGAGCTATCTGGTTGGCTGGACTCGGTTAATTGGACTCGATTGGGAGTTGGATATTGTGGTGAATTGGTTGGTGATATGTTTGTGTCCTGAGTTAATCTGTTATTTCGCCTGCCTTTACTTCACTGCCTTTACTTCACCTTATAATGTTATGTTCTTAACTTGTATATTGTTACTCTGAGAAGCATCCATGTTTAATTGTTGTTGTACTAGTATGAGTAGGACATTTAATCAAGCACGAATAAGTCTTGCGAGTACGTTCGTACTCACCTAGGTTATTCCTAGAGCTTGCAGGTGAGCCGGTGGTCGAAGATTATTTCGATGATGCCTGAAATTGTTGTTTCCTCGGTAGTGTTCGACTCATGGGATGGGTTGTAGCTTTTGTTCAGCGGTCGTCGTGCCGCTGTGGGACTCATTTACTGTTCTTCCGCTGTCGTTTATTTACTCCGTACTCGGATATGATTTCGGATATGACCGACTGATGTAATATGTTGTCCCATCGTGGACTGTTATTAGTAGTATCATATTGTAGAGCTTTGTGACGATATCCGAGTTGTTAAGATCAGGCTGCCCCTGCACAATGTGTGAATGATATGAAGTGTACGGGTATGCCGTGAAGAGTCGAAGCCGTACCTTGTTCTACTAAGTCGAGCAAGCGTTGGTTGAGTGACCCGCTGGCTGAGGTGCTGTGCCGGCCAGGCAGGGTGTGGGCGTGTTCTACCGGGCTTTCGAGCGACCCACTAGTCTCCAAGCTAGGTTAGGGTGTGGGTAGAACTGCCGGGCTCCTCCGACCTTGTTTGTCGTGGTAGGATTCGGGAACGACTCTGAACCTTCACCGGGTCATGGAATCGTATGTGGTTCTGGGAAGATGGGTCGCTTCCGGCCGGCTCGCATGTGGCGGGTGTCGGATCGTTCCGCTTTGGTGCGTACGGCGCAGGTACCGTGCCACTGGGCTGACAAGTCCTTCGGTCCTTGGCGACTTCGCGTTCCCTTAATCATATGCAATTCCGGGTCCGTGACAGCTTGGTATCAGAGCCGAGCTGACCGTGGGAAGCCAATTGCAGGTGGTCGTTAGATAGGACTCGCCAATGTCGAGAAAACTATTTGCAAACGTAAACCCTATGTTTAAATTTAATAAGTAGATTGCTTTTTGTTCCTTAACCTCATCACTCTTAGTTCTAAATGTTCTTCCCTATTGCAATTGTTTTTCCTTGTGTGGCTAACTATGTCCTCACTAACCCTAAAATTGTATAGGATGGTGTACAATGTTGTGACCGACCCACATCAGCTAGGAGGTTGGGCTACCCTATTGTGGAGGATGTTGGAGTACCTCGGAGTGCCCCAGGAAGACCTCCCTGCTTTTCACGCCAAGACTTACAAGGTTCACGCGAAGACTCATTTTTGGATGGGATGGGTCACAGTGAGAGTCTCGGATCTGGATCAGACCTTTACAGCACCCAGACCAAGTGATGCGGATGCCCGACTGGAAGCCTCAAGGAAAGTAGTTCTCCACCTATGGCATCACTTCGATGAGATCTTCCTATTCTCCCCCTTCCGTCTCATTCCCCAGGTTACTGATGGAGGCGCCAGCATTTCGGTACCAGCACCAAGCGACGACGAAGAAGAAGATGAGACTGAGATGGAGACGGCCAATCACATCGTCTCTGCGGAAGTAATGCACGATAGGTTGTATCGGGACTATGGAAATGCTACCCAAGAGATGGAACGGCTTACCAGAGTTAACCACAAGCTTCGCTCTGAGTTGCGTCGAAGGTATCATGTGGCAAATGAAGATGAGTCTTGCGGTGAGAGCCCTTTTGTTCCGATACAAGAGCCGACCCCAACCCCACCCGGTGAGGCCAATCAACCTCAGAGTTTTGGAGTCAAGCCACGCAAGAGGATGACGTGCCATGAGTATCTGCGACTCTTTACCCCAAAACCCTCACGTGGAGGTACCTCGATACCAGCCGCTCCAGTCCCTTCTGATGAAGCCGCACTGTCTGAAGAAGAGGAAGAGGACCCTGAGGAGCGTGTGTGGTACACCACCAGCAACCCACCAACCGACGAAGAGTAGGATGGGTGATTGTAGGATAGGATTCCAAGTACCCAGCCATAAGAGTTAGACGTCGTAGCGCTGATTGGATTCTAGTGGCAAGTTGTTGATCTCTTTTTATGGTGTAAGCTGAACCAGATTCTAGGTTTAACTTATCTTTTGGAGGTATGTAATTGGATATTAGGAGCTGCAATTTTGGTGCAATTGTAATGTTTATTTCACCATAAGGGTGATCTAAACCGCAGCCCATCTATGAACTATGTTAAATGTGTAATGCAATTGAGGATTGTGGCCGACCGTTCTTGCTATGTTGTGTGCCATATTCATGACAAACCTCGCTGTACCCTAATGCAAATGTTTTGCCTTCCTGACTTCTCGAGTTGCCGTCTAACTTCGTGCCCTTTGGTTGCAACAGAATGGCGTCAGGAACCCGCGGAGCTGCCTGTGGACGCCGGGAACGAGATGAGGAGGAAGTGCCACCCCCTCCACCGCAGCCCAGTATTGCAGATCTGCTAGTGACCCAGAACAGGATCCTCGAGCAGCTTGCTCGCAATCAGGGTGCCGCAGGCGGACAAGCTAGAAGCGGCCTGTCCGAGTTTCAACGGACACAACCACCCACCTTCGATCGATCCGACGACCCCTTGGAGGCGGATAGCTGGATCCGCACGATAGAAAGAAAACTTCAGCTGGCACAGTGTGCCGAGGGAGATAAAGTTAGCTTCGCCTCCCACTATCTGGAAGGCGCTGCAGCAGAATGGTGGGATAACTTCCTGGCCATACAAGCTCCCGGCCATGTGGTCACGTGGGCCGAGTTTCAAACCGGCTTTCGTGCTTTCCATATCCCCAAGGGCGTCATGGCCCTAAAGAAGGAAGAGTTCCGCGATCTCCGACAGGGAAGGAAGTCAGTGTTAGAGTTTCTCCACGACTTCAACCACCTATCCCGATATGCGCCGTGAGAGGTCTCCACCGACGAGGACAGGGTGGAGAAATTCAAGGGCAAGCTCAGCGATGAAATACAGGCCAAGCTAGCTATCGCCGATGTGCAGGATTTCCAGCATTTGGTGGACAAGGCTATCCAGATTGAAGCAAAGGAATCTGTCCTCCAGCAGAACCGCAAACGGGAGAGAGAGGCGCAGAAGTCTGTCGCTAGCAGCTCTCAAAAGCCGAGGGTATGGCAGCAGCAACCACCCCGTCCGGCAGGGCAGTATCCACCAAGACCACAAGGATATCAACCCCGTCCCCAGGGAGGACAGCCACAACCTCAGTTCGACCTCAACAAGGTGAGGTGTTACAACTGTGGGAACATGGGGCATTTTGCCAACAATTGCGTCCAGCCACGTACAGGGCTCTCCTTTGCCCCTAAGGTGCAGCAAGGACAAACCAGAGGAGGACCCCAAGCCAGAGGATCAGCCCCCATCAAGCCTCAAGCCCTGGGCCATGGCAGGGTGAATCATGTCACAGCCGAGGAAGCGCAGGCAGCCCCGGAAGTGGTGTTGGGTACGCTTCCTGTTAATTCCACTCCTGCCGTTGTTCTCTTTGATTCTGGAGCATCGCATTCTTTCATATCCAGCAAATTTGTGCATGAGAACCATGTTCCAGCATCAGCATTGCATCCTCCCCTCCTTATTGCAATGCCGGGCTCAGAATTAAGGGCCGAGTTTATCTGCGAGGGCGTTGAGATAGAAATTGGTGGGGAATCATTCCTAGCCCATATGGTGGTCATTGGGTCAAGGGGGTTAGACATTATTTTGGGCATGAATTGGTTAGTCCAGCACAAGGCAAGGATAGATTGTGCCGAAAGGTCTATTTCCCTTGTCACTGACTCCGGCAGGGAAGTGAAGTTTGTGTCGCCATCTCCCTCAGGGCATCTTTACGCCATGGACGGCGTCCCAGACCCAGGAATGGAGCTTGTTCCAGTTGTGTGTGAGTACCCAGATGTTTTCCCCGAAGAATTGCCGGGTATGCCACCTGATCGGACAGTAGAGTTTGTTATTAACCTTCCACCCGGAACCGCTCCTGTTTCGAAGCGCCCTTATCGGATACCCCCGAATGAACTGATAGAGATGAAGAAGCAACTCCAGGAACTTGAGGAAAAGGGTTTCATCCGACCCAGCTCATCGCCGTGGGGTTGCCCTGCAATGTTTGTGAAGAAGAAAGATTCAAGCCTCAGGATGGTGGTCGACTACCGACCGTTGAATGAACTCACCGTGAAGAACAAGTACCCGCTTCCTCGAATCGATGACCTCTTTGATCAGCTAACCGGAGCCTGTGTCTTCTCCAAAATAGATCTCCGGTTAGGTTACCACCAGATAAAGATCAGGTCTGAAGACATCCCGAAGACAGCTTTTACCACCCGGTATGGAGCATATGAGTACACCGTCATGTCCTTCAGTCTAACCAACGCCCCTTCCACCTTCATGCAACTCATGAATTCCGTGTTCATGGAGTATCTGGATCGGTTTGTTGTCGTCTTCATCGACGACATCCTCATCTATTCCAAGTCAGAGTCTGAACATAAAGATCACTTAAGAATGGTACTGGATAAGCTCCGAGAGCATCGCCTCTATGCAAAATTCTCGAAGTGTGAATTTTGGAAACATCAAGTGGAATTCTTAGGCCATGTACTATCAGCTACAGGTGTTGCAGTAGACCCAAGCAAGGTGCAAGCTGTCCAGGAATGGAAGCAGCCTAAGTCAGTTACCCAGATTCGTAGCTTTCTAGGTTTGGCAGGCTACTACCGTCGCTTCATTGAAGGATTCTCTTCCATAGCCAAGCCAATGACAGAGCTGCTGAAGAAAGAGGCCAAGTTTATATGGTCTGACAAGTGTGAAAAGAGTTTCCAAGAGCTTAAAGAAAGGTTGACTTCAGCCCCAGTGCTTACCCTCCCCGATGTTCATAAAGACTTTGAAGTGTATTGCGATGCCTCGCTGAATGGATTGGGCTGTGTCCTCATGCAAGAAGGACGCGTGGTAGCTTATGCTTCACGTCAGTTACGCCCTCATGAGGCCAATTACCCCACCCACGACTTGGAACTGGCGGCTGTGGTTCACGCTCTCAAGTTATGGCGTCATTACCTTATCGGTAACCGTTGTGAAATTTACTCGGATCATAAGAGCCTGAAGTACCTGTTCACCCAACCGGACCTGAATCTCCGTCAAAGAAGGTGGCTTGAGCTCATCAAGGATTACGACCTGAGTTTAAATTATACCCCTGGCAAAGCCAACGTCATAGCTGATGCCCTCAGTTGAAAAGCTTACTGCAACAACCTCGTGATTATGGAACAACAACCACTGTTTCATGAGGAGTTCCAGCGGCTCAATCTGGAGATGGTTGAGCAAGGTACCCTCGCCACTCTTGAAGTAAAACCATCCTTAGAAGATCAAGTCAAGACTGCCCAAGCTCAGAACGCCAGTATGCAGAAGATCCGGGAGAAAGTAAAGACTGGAACAGCGACCTACTTCACCGAAGACAAGGATGGAGTACTGTGGTTTGGAAAGCGACTCGTGGTGCCCAAGGATCGGGAGTTAAAGAATCTCATACTCCATGAAGCCCATAACTCACCGTTAGCCATTCACCCTGGCAGCACCAAGATGTACCAGGACCTTCGTCACAGGTTTTGGTGGACCCGAATGAAGCGAGAGATCGCTCAGTATGTTGCTGAGTGTGACGTGTGCCGCCGGGTGAAAGCCGAACATCAGAGACCAGCAGCCTACTTCAACCACTCCCTATTCCCGAGTGGAAATGGGAAGAGATTGGAATGGATTTTATGGTAGGTTTGCCGAAATCCCCGAAGGGTAACGACGCAATATGGATGATTGTAGATCGCCTTTCCAAGGTCGCTCATTTCATTCCGGTGAAGAGCACACATAAGGTGAGTCAGTTAGCAAGGCTGTACATTGCACGAATCGTTTGTCTCCCACGGTGTTCCCAAGAGAATCATTTCGGATAGAGGCACCCAGTTCACCAGCCGATTCTGGAAATGCCTGCATGAAGCCATGGGAACTTCTCTGTCCTTCAGCACCGCTTTTCATCCCCAAACCAGTGGTCAAGTTGAGCGGACGAATCAGATTCTAGAGGACATGTTGAGATCGTGTGCACTCACGCTGGGTTCCAATTGGGAAGACTGTTTGCCGTACGCAGAGTTTGCCTACAACAACAGTTATCAAGCGAGTCTCGGTATGGCCCCCTTTGAAGTACTTTACGGAAGAAAGTGTAGGACTCCCTTGAACTGGTCCGAGACCGGTGAGAGGCAGTTCTTCGGACCTAACCCGATTGAAGAAGCCGAAGATCTAGTCCAACTCATCCGAGAACGTCTTCGTGAAGCTCAGTCCAGGCAGAAAAGTTATGCCGATCCTCAGCGCCGAGAAGTTACCTTTCAGATTGGAGATAGTGTGTATCTCAAGGTCACTCCATTCAAAGGTGTCCGCCGCTTTGCAATGAAAGGAAAGCTAGCTCCTCGTTACATCGGTCCTTATCGAATCCTAGCCAGACGAGGAACCGTGGCGTATCAGTTGGAATTACCTCCAGAGCTATCTCGGATGCACGATGTCTTCCATGTGTCCCAGCTCAAAGCTTGCCATCGAGTTCCCGAGACGAAGACCAATCCTGAAATCGAAGTGCTACATGAAGACCTCTCTTATCGAGAACATCCGGTGTGTATTCTCGATGAGATGGAACGCAAGACTCGAAACCGCACCATCAAATTCTTCAAGGTACAATGGAGCAACCACACTGAAGATGAAGCCACCTGGGAGCGCGAAGAATGGCTCCAGACCGAGTTTCCAACCCTGTTTGTCGATCGTTAGAGATCTCGGGTCGAGATCTTTTTAAGGGGGGTAGGTTTTGTAATATCCAATTGTAACGGAATAGATATTTGCTCCGCATTCATGCATACATGGCATCATCACCACCCACACCTTATTTAAACTTAGTTGTATATCCACTTCACTTTATAGAATATGTTAATATCTCATCCTCGGTGGATATGTTAACAAACACCAATCAACTTATTCGAAGTGTCGGACTTCGATAGTAACGTTAACAAGTGGTGGGGCCAATGACCCCCGTCGATGGATTCCCCTACTACCCTTCTCCCTCATAAACCCCCTTCTTTCCTAAAAGTTTTTCCCCAAAAAACCCACATGGAATAACGACTCAATTGAAGAGGACCGAGCCCAAACCCTAAGTGTCGAGAATTAGGGTTAGGAGATACGGCAAGCAATTGTGGACAAAAGTTCACCAAAACTTGGAAATACCCTCGGATATTCGAATGATAGCCCCCTGCCAAATTTCAAGATTTTTGAAACAGCTGAAACCTGGTTTCCACTCAAAACCCTAAATCGGACCCTAATTCAAATTTGAACTGGACACCCCTTTAAATGAACTCCAAATTGGTTCAAACTCTTCCAGTGGCTCAAGAATAATGTTAGGAGGGTCTGGTAAAAATTTCAGAAAATTTGGAGAAAAATTTGAACATAAAATGACGTGGGGAATGAATCAGGGAAATTAAAAAGAAAATTAAAAACAAAACCCTAACCTCACCTGGGCCGAAACCCCGTTCGGCCGGCCCACTAACCCAGCCCGAGCAGCCCGCAGCCGAAAACCCGCCTTCTCCCTTCCCCTTCCCGTTTTCTTCAAGGGAAAACGCCCCTGGGGTTTCCCGCTTTCCCTTCTCTGGTCCCGCCCCAACTCCCTTACGCCATCCCCCTCACCCGCCCGTTCGGGCCCGCGCGTCAGCCCGCGGCCACCACGTCGCCGCCGCCGGCTGGCCTCGGTGGGCGGCGCCCCACCCGTCCCGACCGCGCCGCCGCCCCTTTTATACCCCCATTCGGACAGCCCCGGTCCCCTCCCCTCAAACCCTAGATCCCCCGAGTTCTTTTCCCCCCACCGGAGCCCTCCTCGCCGTTGTCTTCCCCGACGCCGGCAGCCGCTCCGACGAGCAATTCCCCCTACTCCGGTGCTCCCCGTGCCCCATTCTCTAGCCCCCGAGCTACCCCTTGCTTCCCCTAACGCCCCGGTCTCTTCCATTTTTCCAGATCGTCGCCCGAAGGCCCCGGCGCCGGAGCTCCACTCGTCGCCGCCAGTTGTCCCGTCGCCGGCCCTTCTCCAAGCCTCCCCGACCTCCTGCGCCACCGTGTTAACCCCGGGGTGAGCTCCCGCAGCTCCGGCCACTCCCGGTTCGAGTTCCCGAGCCCCGCGCGCCCTCCGGCGTTGCTCCGGTGAGACGCCACCGCCCGGAGCTGCCGGCCGTGAGAGAGAGGAAAGGAGAGAGGAAGGGAGAGAGGGAGGGCCACGTGGCCCCGTTTGATTTGGCCACGGGGGCCACCGTGGGTCCCTCTCGGCAGTGAGAGGTAGGGTTAGAGGTAGGGTAGAAATTGGGGTAGGATTAGTTCGGGTGCACGTAGGATTTTAGGTTTTGTCGGGGTAGGCTTCGGGTGTACCTAGCAATTAGGGTTAGGGTTTGTTTAGGGTAGATTTTTGTATAAACTTCAAACCTCCATAACTTTTGAACCGTATATCCAAATTTGAAATTTTTTATATATTTGGAAACCTCATGAGAAACTCTACACTTTGGCTGAATCAAAAATTAATTTTAGTTACATGCACAGGGTGATGTTTAGGGTGGAAGTTTTGCTACGTCCGAGAGTCGATTAACCCTAACCTCGCGACCCCAACTCCGATTAGGATAAGCTATACCTTTTTGGAAACCTTGAGAGAAGTCCTATGATTGGGACCAGTGGAATTCTTTTAGGAACACATGCACAAGGTGTTACCTAGGATGGTTAATTTTGTCACCGTCGAGAGTTAGAGAACCCTAGATTCGCAACCCTAGCTCCGATTTCGACAAACCCTATAGTTCTGGAAACCTTGTGACATTTCCTACGGTTTGGAGCAATTGGAATTCCAGTAGGGTCCCATGCGTAGTATAACCCCGTAGGGTGCAAGTTATTAGCCCCTCTTATCGTCATTCGTCGTAAAACCCTAACTCGACAATTATAACCATAATTGCATTGAACCCGTGACTTGTATTACTTGTGGTATACTAACCTAACCAGCACATTGCCATGCCCTGTCATCGATACTATTAACCCTAAATCACCGTATCCTCGCATAAAATGACATGCATGCACAATTAGGGTTTTCGCACCACTTCTATTAGGCTCACTCTAGGACATTGGACCACTCTAAGATCCAATCATCCTTAAGCCACTATGATAATGCACATCTAGCCTTGTACCTCATGCATACATGCCGAATCTTAATGTTTTCTTTATCGTTTCTTTTCCGGTGTTCGTGATTAATCACAACAGAGTCCGAAGAGGGTGACCACCAGGCTTACAGCTCCCCGCAAGATCAGGAACAACCCGAATCAGGCAAGCAGAGCTTGTTGCATTTCCTTCTTATCGTTGTTCCCATGTCTTATCTTATTATGTATGCGTGTGATGAAGTACTGTTTAAATCGTTGTTTGGAATTCGCAAACTAGCATGTGTAGGAAGGTTCGCTCTGTCGAGAGTCGTAGGGGTTGCCCTAATCACCTAAATTTGTTCGAGTAAGATGAGATAAAACTGAAAAGGTTCACGGTGAATAAAGTTGGTATTTCACGATGTCAACCTGAGGTGACTTCATCGGGCACGATGAATAAAGTTGGCGTTCGTTGTAATACAACCGGAGGTGACTTCACCGTGTTACCTGAGAGTCTTGGGGAGGTTCATGATGAATAAAGTTGGTATTTCGCGATGCCAACTGAGGTGACTTCATCAGGCACGATGAATAAAGTTGGTGTTTCGTCCTAATACAACTTGAGGTGACTTCATCGTGCTCCTTACCTGTTTGGATCGATTGGATTTGAATTATGAGCTATCTGGTTGGCTGGACTCGGTTAATTGGACTCGATTGGGAGTTGGATATTGTGGTGAATTGGTTGGTGATATGTTTGTGTCCTGAGTTAATCTGTTATTTCGCCTGCCTTTACTTCACCTTATTAATGTTATGTTCTTAACTTGTATATTGTTACTCTGAGAAGCATCCATGTTTAATTATTGTTGTACTAGTATGAGTAGGACATTTAATCAAGCACGAATAAGTCTTGCGAGTACGTTCGTACTCACCTAGGTTATTCCTAGAGCTTGCAGGTGAGCCGGTGGTCGAAGATTATTTCGATGATGCCTGAAATTGTTGTTTCCTCGGTAGTGTTCGACTCATGGGATGGGTTGTAGCTTTTGTTCAGCGGTCGTCGTGCCGCTGTGGGACTCATTTACTGTTCTTCCGCTGTCGTTTATTTACTCCGTACTCGGATATGATTTCGGATATGACCGACTGATGTAATATGTTGTCCCATCGTGGACTGTTATTAGTAGTATCATATTGTAGAGCTTTGTGACGATATCCGAGTTGTTAAGATCAGGCTGCCCCTGCACAATGTGTGAATGATATGAAGTGTACGGGTATGCCGTGAAGAGTCGAAGCCGTACCTTGTTCTACTAAGTCGAGCAAGCGTTGGTTGAGTGACCCGCTGGCTGAGGTGCTGTGCCGGCCAGGCAGGGTGTGGGCGTGTTCTACCGGGCTTTCGAGCGACCCACTAGTCTCCGAGCTAGGTTAGGGTGTGGGTAGAACTGCCGGGCTCCTCCGACCTTGTTTGTCGTGGTAGGATTCGGGAACGACTCTGAACCTTCACCGGGTCATGGAATCATATGTGGTTCTGGGAAGATGGGTCGCTTCCAGCCGGCTCGCACGTGGCGGGTGTCGGATCGTTCCGCTTTGGTGCGTACGGCGCAGGTACCGTGCCACCGGGCTGACGAGTCCTTCGGTCCTTGGCGACTTCGCGTTCCCTTAATCATATGCAATTCCGGGTCCGTGACAGGAATGGTTTGGCTTTTGTGCAGCAGTTGATGCACCGCTGCGGGCTTTTGTTTGGTTATCCGCTGCATTGTAAATATTTCAGTCTCGACTAAATTTATGGTTATCGCCGACTGATGTATCTTTAAAGTTCACTAAGTGGGCAGCTAGTTCTATTATCATATTGTAGTGTTTGTGTGATGATATTTCTTGCTGTCCAACATATGCCCCCACCTCCCGTCTGTCATGCGTGTATGTTGAATGCGTGCATATGGAGGAACTCATTATTTTCTTTTGATTCAAGTGAAGTGCAAAGTGAATGTACGGTCCATTGCCAAAGTGAGTCATACGCGTAAGGCGTATGTGTTTGGAATCGTGATCCCTCAATCAGGCCATGGTGATCCATACGCATTGCGTCGTATGCTGGTCGCATGGGGCGGGGGTGGGCCATAGTCCGTCGCAGGTAGCGGCTATGGTCACCGTCTTCACTAGTTGTGAATTCCTTGTATTGAATTAAAATGCCGGGTCCCTCACATGGTCGTAGGATTCGGAGACTTGGGTGAGCTCAATAGTTTGGGGTTCTTCCTCTTCGGGCTCTGTCGTAAGCAACACGAGGCACCGGAAAGGAAATGACAAAAGAAATTGAGGTCCAGCATGTATGCATGATGGAAAATGCTAGACATGAGATGCTAAGGTATTTTGTGAATGCTAGGGTTCATAATAAGAAACATGCCTCAATTTGAAATAATTATCCTAGCAATTATATGCGTGGCTTATTTAAGTTAAATTTTAGTTAGGGTTAAACATTGATATGCACGACAAATGATTATACCTAGGGTAATCCTTTGAAGACGATAATCCGAGAAGCAACTTCTAAAGTGGGAATTAGGTATTTTACATTTGCATAAAGTTAGGTATAAATTTTGGAAATCAGTGCAAGTGAGGAACCATTTTTATACAATGAAATATTAGTTACATGTACACGTAAATTGGGACATTGTGGTTGAACCCAAATGATAGAAAATTCTACACGAATTTGGAAATGTAAATTTGTTCGAATTGGAGCTACATACCTCTTTAGAAATTCACCCAAGATTGGAAACAAACTTAATAGCTATCCCTGCCCCAAACCCTAAATGCTAGGCACACCCACAACTTGCCCCACTTCTGCTCCTGCTTCACTGAGGAAGAGCAGCCCGGAGGAGCTCCGGATGGACCGGAGTTGGCAGCTGAGGTCTTCGGCTAGACCTGAAGAAGGAGAGGAAAAAGGGGAGATGAGGGGAGAGGAGGAAGAGGAATGCGGGAAGGAGGAGGGAGGGAAGAGGAGTTGGCTCACCAGAGCGGCAGCTCGAGCTCGCCGGAGCTGCGGTCGGACCCGAGGAAGACGGCGACGCGGCCTGGAGGAGATAAGCCCGGGAAGAAGAAAAAGAGGAGAGGATTTGGCCGGGGAGGAGAAAAAGAGGAAGAGGGGGGTCCCCGGTGGCTTTTATATGGAGACCGGCGGGTTCTCCACGGAGGCACCACCGCCCACCACCCCAAACCGGCGATGGCGACGTGGCAGCCGAGCCCTGACACTTGGGTGCTCACCCGAAAGCAGCTCGGAAACGGTCCGGAGTCGGGCAGCCCGGAAGTACCGCCCGGAGGTTCCGGAGTGAACCTCTGGCCTTCACAAAATGGCAGCTCACCCTCTCTGGACTCTCCCGGAAATCAATCCGGAGTCCAGCGGAATCTGGGCTCACCCGGAGGTTCATCCCGGAGGCTCCGGATGGGACCTCCGGTTGTACCAGGATCACCCAAATGCTCTCTGGACTCCCTCAGAAAATGGCTCGGAGACCATCCGGAATTTCCGGACAGACTCGGAAATCCAACCCGGAAGCTCCGGAGTGAATTTCCGGTAGCACCGACTTTCTTCTCTGGACTCATCCTGAAGTTAACTCGGAGGCCACCCGGAATCCGAGTATCCCGGAGGTTCCGTCCGGAGGTTCGGACCAACATCCGGATGAACACAGAGAGCTAAAGCTTGTACATAAAATTATTGTTGGAATATAGGACCAAAATAAGTTTGAGTTTTGGTGGTTTATCCAAATAAGTTGATTGGTGTTAATTTACAAAAATTGAGTTTTGAGGATGAGATATGTACATATTCTATAAAATACAACTTTTCAATACTCAGGTTTATGCAAGGGTTGTGCGTAGATGATGCCATGTATGCATGAAGAACGCAAGAACTTATTTATAGGGTAGAATGGGTGTTACAAGGAATAGGATGAAGATAAGGCACGGTGATATTATTGATGGCTCGACAGTCAACACACATGCGCTAAGAACCATCATTCTTGGGAACAAAAATAACAGGAACAACGCATGGGATTAAGCTTTCATGAACATACCCCTTGTCAAGTAGCTCTTGTACTTGTCGTTGAATTTCCTTGGCCTCCTCAGGGTTGGCGCGGTAAGGAGGCTGGTTGGGAAGTGGCGCTCCCGGGATGAGGTCGATGCGGTGCTCGATGCCTCGAATGGGTGATAGTCCTGCCAGCACCTCATTAGGGAAGATATCTGTGAACTCCTACAAAACTCGAGAGATGGCACTAGGAAGTGGGGGTGAATCATTAGTCAAAACATCTACATCTTTGCACACAAGCACAAAGTGTAGCATAGGTGGATCACTCCTCACTCTTCTCATCTCAGCTTTGGTGGCTAACATCAATAAGGCTCTATTCTCACTCTTGTTCTTTTCTCTCATTTTGGGCTTGTGGCTCTCACTCACCGATTTGTGGTAGTCACTCAAGATGATGCTCTCTCACTCACTTCTCTTCTTCTCCTCTTGAAGTCTTGCCAACTTTTGGGTATTGTCAGTAATGATTTGACTTGACGTCATGGGGCAAAGCACATACTCCTTATGGCATGCCGCTCGGTCGCATTTCCATGGGCATCCCAAAAGGAGGTGGCACATCGTCATGGGTACCACATCACACTCCACCGTGTCTTGGTAGGCTCCAATCTTTAAGGAGGATTGGACCATGTGTTGGATCTTCACGGTGCCACTATCACTTAACCATTGCACATGGTAGGGATGTGGGTGTTTCTCGTACTTCAAGCCCCGCTTTGCACATAGCTCTTGGCTTACCAGGTTGTGAAAACTTCCTTCATCAATGATGACCTTGATGCTTTTGTCATCGATTGTGGCCTTGGTTTGGAAGAGGTTGCATCTTTGCTCAGGCTCATCTTGAAGTTGTACAGTGAGGATCTTCTGATGACGAGGGATGGTCCCCACCTTAGTCTTGCAATATATCCATTCTTGTCCTTCCTCATCTTCTCCTTGTTCAAAATTTGCCACCTCATGAATAGCATCAATTTCTCCTTCACTTGCGGACTTGTAAGCTCCCTCTTTGATGAACAACATGACATGAGCATTGGGACACTCCTTTTGCATATGACCTCGACCTTGGCATTTGAAGCATATGGTGTCTCGTGACTTGCCGGTAGAAGCCATTGAGGAAGCCATGCTTGGAACCGGTCCCCCCTTGGAGTAGGTGGTTGAGGGGCAGCTTGTGCTTATTGACGGGCAAACACTTGCACCCCCACCACCAACATAGCTCTCTGTCTTGGTTGTTGTAGCTCGAGGAACACTTCTTGTGTTTGCAGTTGGACGTGTAGCATATGGTGTGGTGCATGGAGTGTATGAAGTAGCTCTTGGAGTCTATGTTGAAGTCTTGGAGTAGCGGGCATCTTCTTGTACTTGGCGTTCTGCCTTGATAGCTTGGTGCACTCACTACTGCAGATTGACCCTCTGCTGAACCCCCTCCACTGACGGGCACACGATGGACCGTCGTTGGAGCCAGGCAGGACATGAGGACCTCCACTGACAGGCCACCAAGCTGCCCATCAATGGAGATGCACCAAGGGTGCCATAGATGACGTGTTCATCTCCACTGACGGGTGATACTTAAGTGCCCGTCAGCGGAGAGGAAGTCTCCACTGTCGGGTCACTACGTAGACTGTCAGTGGAGATGAACAAAGGGTGCCAAGATGACATGTTGTTTTCACTAACGGGCAGTACTTAGCGGAGAGGCGATCTCCACTGACGGGCATGTCTATCGGGCCCATCACTGGTATTTCAGCCCAAAAACACTACATCAACAAACATCAATAACTTTTGATTTATAAGTCCAAATAAAGTGATTCTTTTGCAAAATTTGTAAAATGAATAGATCTAGATAGCAGATCAAGTTTCATAATTTTCTGAGTTTCCTAGAATTTCTAGTATTTATTTTATTTTTTATTTCTTTTCTTGGGACATGCTTGAGTTACAAAGCAATGTATAGTCCAACTTTTGTGAAATTGTCTGATATTTTAAACAGGGCCTCATGAGGTCATCTCATAACCCCATGCCAATTTTCATATTTTTTAGACCACATTTAGAGTTTATATAAAATGAAAAATCATTAAGATGCAAGTAAAGGTTTGAATTTTCCCAAGAAAATATTTGAATTTTTTTATATATATTCTGGATAGGAGCTAAAAAGATACATAGGTACTTATATATGAATTTTATCTCCATTTAGAGGCCTTCTTTAAGATACTTGTAGTTCAAATTTAAAATATATCCAGTAAATAGCTAGATATTCATTTAATGCCTAAAAAATAGCAAATGATTTCAGAAAAATGCCTAATTTTGACATTACCAATATAATGTAGTATGTTCCATGTATAAAAATTTTGGACCATTTTAGATAAATATTTCGGGAAGGTACTACACATGGTACCTCAAATTGGTATTTCAAAAAAATAGAAAATACAAATTATAGATGGAACATGAACAAATATTAGCGTATAATAGTGTAATATCAAGTTGTAGTCCAAATCTCAAGTTCAATGATGAAGAAACTGTGATGTGTACTTCAATCTTCATACTTTCCCTTTGAATGCTATGATGCTTCCTCGGAGATGCTTGAGTTGCAAAGCAATGTATAGTTCAACTTTTGTGAATTTTTCTAAAATTTTAAACACAGCCTCATGAAGTCATATAATGACCCCATGCCAATTTTCATATTTTTTAGACCACATTTGGATTTTATAAAAAATGAAAAACCAATATGATGCAACTAGTGACGGGCCCTTAGAAAATGCCCGTCAGTGGAAGGGGGAACCAGTGACGGGTGCTCACCAAGGGCCCATCAGTGGCGAGGACTTACATTGATGGGCGCTTATTATGTGCCCGTGAGTTCACAAGTCCCCGCGCGTTCGTTTTTCGAACCAGCCGCGAACTTTGCCCTAGCCGTGCCGCCAGGCTGCCGCGCCACCACCTAAGCTCCCATCCTCTCCCTCCGGCCTGCTGCGAGCCAACGAGGAAGATGATGATGGCCACAGGCGGCGAGTCCACGTCGCCTGCGCGGGCGCTGAGGAGACTGGCGGGGGCTGTCCTCGCTGCTGCGCGTCTCCACGGCTCGTTCAGCGCCTCCAAATGGCTCGTTCTTGCGTTCTGTGTTGTTGTTAGCTTTTGGATTTCACGTGGCGGATGGAACTAACATTTAGCGGGGTTTGTGTTTCGCGGTGTACGTGGTGGCAGCAAGACGGAGGCGAGGATGGTGACGGCGCGGATGAAGCTACTGCGGAACCGGCGTGAGGCGCAGGTGCGAAAGATGCGCGGGGATGTCACCGCTCTGTTCCGCGACGGTCGGGAGGACACCGCCCGCATCAGGGTACGTACGTTATTAGTTCATCCTATAAATCGAGGTTGCTGGCTGTTTCGATTAGCGATTGGAGCTTTGAGGATCTGCTCTCGTGTTTTCCATGGCTAATCTCGGAGCTTCAATTTCCAATACAAAGCAAGATTTATATAGTTACTTTCATGTGCTGTGCCTTATTACCATGCAGTATGTCTCCTAAGAATCTTCCTTTCTATTACACACACAAACACAAATCAGCTGGATTATTCCTGCTTTATGCAGAGACGCTCTGTTTTTTTAAACCTCATAAATCTACTAGTGACGGGCCCTTAGAAAATGCCCGTCAGTGGAAGGGGGAACCAGTGACGGGCGCTCACCAGGGGCCTGTCAGTGGTGATACCTTTCCTCTGACGAGCAAATTGGGCCCGTCACTAGTCACAACCACTACTGACGGGCGTCCTGCCCGTCAGTGGAGGGCACCCCTCCACTGACATTCCCAGGCTGACGGGCCCCTAGCCCGTGAGTAGAGGGGGTTAACAGCCCGTCAGTAAAGGCCCATTCTGTAGTAGTGACTAACTCCACCACGGTGTTGTATGGTTGTTAGTCCGCAATGTGCTTGATGGGTTGGTTCAACCGGCCAAGAAGCGGGTCATGGTCTGCTCTTCTGTTTCTTGGTGTTGGCTCGAATGATGGTGGTCTCCATCTCCTTGAAGTACTCTTCGATGGTTCGGTTTCCTTGCTTGAGGTCTTGAAGCTTCATGAAGAGATTGTGCTTGTAGTACTTGGGCACAAAGTGTGCTTGCTTCTCCCGCTTCATCTCCACCTAAGTCAAGACGGGTGGCTCTCTATGATCTTCAAGTTGGTTTTGGACTTGTTCCCACCAAATGAGAGGATAGCCGTCAAATTCAAGTGAAGCCATGGTGATCTTCTTCTTTTCAGAGTAGTTGTGCATCTGGAAGACCTTGTCCACCTTGAGCTCCCATGTGAGGTATTCTTCGGGGTCGATGGAGTCGTCGGAGAACTTGGGCATGGTGAACTTGAGCTTGCCGAATTTCTCATCACCATCGTCATGGTGACCTCGTCACCAAGTGCTTTCGCCACCTCCACGACACTCCTGCCTTCAGAAGCTATCACCTTGATGGTGACATGGCACCCGGGTATCGTCAAGGAGGACAAATCCGGCCCTCTGGCCATAGGGTTGGCTGGGCCGACCACTCGGAGTCTGACTTCTACATGGGGGCGCCTCATCAACGTGGAGTACAAGACAGGGATAAACGCACATCCGGTGATCCCAGATTCTGTTGTTACTAATTAGGAAGTCAATCTGTAAACCGATCCGGCCTCTTGTAACGCTACCCCGGTCATCTATATAAGGCTGGGTAGGGACTTTCCGATCGGTATTCTCTCATGATCTTCTTGATCATCTTTCATATCTTCTCATACACATAGCCCTAGCAACCTCGAGATCTCTTCCTAAGGGCTTGCGGCACTCGGGATTCAAGCAATACCAGCCACCAAACACAGGACGTAGGGTATTACTTCTCTGGCGAGGGCCTGAACCTGTCTAAGTCTTGCCTCCCATGTGCACCCATCTGGATTTGCTGTGCTCACGCCGCCCCATATTCAGTATTGCCGGAATAATACTCCAACAGTTGGCGCGCCAGGTAGGGGCTGTGCGCATAGATCCATCTGCACGAGTCTGGATGGGTTCCGTCAACAACAACGGCGTTTTCGTCTCAGGAAGCGTCATGAGATTTGCCTCCCTGGACGTGGTTCCGGATCCTGGACAGTTGTTCTAGTTCGGAAAACTAGATTTCATCACCGACAAGATTGGCAAGCTTCACCTCTGCTACTCGACAACCCGTCGATCAGCGGAGACTTCATCAGCTTCTTTGCTCGGACTCACCCCTGAGTCCGCACCTTCGGCCCCTCTCCCTAGGGATGAGGTAGCGCCGAAAGCAGATCTGCTGTTCACGCACGGGTTCTCACCCGTCGAACATAGGTCCCGGCTGGTTGGTGCTATTGATTCTCTCTTCCCCGTCCTCGAGTACGACTCGGACGATTACGAGAGCTCAAGCAATCACCATCCATCCTGGGAGGTCTTCATAGCCAACCCCGACTCACTGGACAACGGAGATGACCGATCAGTCCCCATCGTGGAGCAAACGCCTACTGAGCTTGAAGCCACTCGGCTCCGTCTCCTTGCCAAGGAGGAGGAGCTGATCGAGCAGCAGACCAGGCTTGCTCGTCAACGTGATGAGCAACTGCGCAACGACGACATGAGGGCTCGAGGACGCCAAGTCCATAACGAATTCCACATGCGGGAGAAGGACGGGGTTCCAATATTCCCGCTTCCTAGTCACAACATCGTCGCTGCCACGATGGCAGCACGTGCCATTAATATCCCTGAAGGCACCCTGGGACATGACGAGCTCTGGCGACTCCGCATCCTGCTAGAAGAAACAGCTCTTCAGCAGGCCGAAGTCTTTGGGGACCGCGTGGGCTCTTCAGCAGGAGCTAGGAGTCGCCGCTCTTCACCTCCCAGAAGCCCACCAGCCGCGGAGGGCCACCGTGCAAACCCCGACCGTCATCAGCCGGCCGGAGCGGTTCACAACCGACTCTGGCCAAATCATGATGCACGGGGCACCATAGCCGCACGGAGCCATGCCCGTCAGGACGTGGACAAAAACGCTCGCCGAGCCAAGTCGGTCCATAGCCGACTTGGATCGGACCGCGATGCGCGGAACCCTGCTGACGTCGGACGGAACACTCATCGAGGTCCCGAGAGAGATGACCGCAGTGACCGCCGCGACGACGGCGGTGCCACCAGCCGCGGCCGCTCTCCGACATCCTCTGGCATGGGGTATGCGGGCTCAAAGGCGTTTGGCGCCCGCATCCGCAGCGTCATCTTCCCATCGCGATTCCGAGTCACCGGCATCGATAAATACACGGGTGAAACTCGGCCAGACATCTGGCTGGCGGACTACCACATGGCATGCAAAACTAATGGTGGCAACGACTACGTTGCGATCCATTACCTGCCATTGTTTCTAGCCAATTCAGCTCGGGCTTGGCTTACCAGCTTACCTCCGGGTTGCATCTAGTCATGGAGCGACCTCGAGACCCTCTTCATGAACAACTTTCAGGGCACTTACAACAGGCCCGGGAATGCGTGGGATCTCCACAGTTGTACTCAAGAGGCAAACGAAACTCTCTGGGAGTACATTCAGCGCTTCTCCAGGAAGAAGAACTCTTTACCAGAGGTCTGAGAGGGTGATGTCATCACCACCTTCTCCAAAGGTGTTCAGAGCACTGACCTCATCCACAAGATAGCGCGCAAGAACCCCCAGACTACACGTGAACTCTTCGACATCACCAATAACTTCGCAACCGGCGAAGAAGCCATCCGCAGCGCCACCAAAGATGACAAAGGAAGGAGCAAGGGCAAGGCGTCCGAGACCCCAGTCGGGATGCTCACCCCGAGTCGTCTAGAAAGAAGCATCGGAAGCGCAAGGGCAGAGATCTCGTTGCTGCGACTGAGCGCGCCCCACCGCGCCGTCCTCCGCACACCAACGTGACTTTTGAGGAGATGATGAGTCAGCCGTGTCACTTTCACGGACCCAAGTCCAATAACGTGACACGCCACTGCAACCTCTTGAAGAATTTGAACAAACCTTACATTCCCAATCGGAAGAAAAAAGAGCCCCCTTAGGACGAAGGTGACGAATTCCCAAAAGAGACCGCTTGTCTGATGATTTTCGGCAGATCTAACGGCTACGAGTCCAAGCGTCGCCAGAAGATCACAGATCGGGAGGTCAATGCAGTGGAATTGACCGTGCCACAGTACCTGCGATGGTCCGAGTCCGTAATCTCCTTCAGCCGCTCGGATGACCCTGACTACATACCTCACCCGGGAAGGTTTCTCCTGGTGGTGGACCCAATCGTTTGCGGCGTCCACCTCACCAAGGTCCTCATGGATGGAGGGAGTGGTCTGAACATCCTCTACGTCAAAACTCTTGATGACATGAAAATCTCCCGCTCGGAGATCAAACCCACTAGCGCCCCCTTTCACGGGGTCGTGCCGGGGAAGATGGCGAGTCCACTCGGGCAGGTCAGCCTGCCCGTCACTTTTGGTACTCCCGACAACTTCCGGACCGAGACCCTCACCTTTGAGGTCATCGACTTCTCAGGATCGTATTACGCCATCCTAGGGCGTCCCTGCTATGCTAAATTTATGGCTGTTCCAGCTATGTCTACCTGAAGCTCAAGATGCCGGGCCCCCACGGGGTAATAACGGTACGAAGCAGTTTTCAGCATGCTACACGTGCGACCTGGAGAACTGCAACCTCGCCGCGGCCCAAATCGCTGCAGCCGAGCTTGACAACCTCAAGTCGGTCGTGGTTGAGGAAGCACCCCCGGCCAAGAAACCTTCAGCATCGACATCCTTCCAGTTGGCGCGGGACACCAAGTCGATCCAACTCGACCTGGAAGACTCCTCGAAGACGACGCAGATTGGGACTACACTCAACGACAAATAGGAAAGCACGCTCGTCGGCTTCCAGCGCAACAACTGGGACATCTTCGCGTGGACATCCTCCGACATGCCCGGGGTTCCGAGGGAAGCTGTCGAGCACTCTCTGAATGTTCGGCCGGATGCTAAGCCGGTCAAACAGCGCTTACGCCGTTTCGCTGAGGATAGACATCAAGCAATAGGAGAAGAGTTAGCCAAGCTTTTAGCAGCTGGCTTTATTAAAGAAGTGTATCATCCCGACTGGCTTGCGAACCCAGTTCTTGTTCACAAAAAGAATGGAAAGTGGAGGATGTGCGTTGATTACACTAGCCTTAACATGGCATGCCCCAAAGATCCTTTCACTCTTCCTCGCATCGACCATGTGATTGATTCCACGGTCGGTTTTGAAATTTTGTGTTTTCTTGATGCTTACTCGAGCTATCACCAGATCAAGATGAAGGAGGATGATGAGATCAAGACATCTTTCATCACTCCCTTCGGGGCTTTCTATTACATTTCCATGCCTTTCGGCCTGAAGAATGCCGGCGCTACGTACCAACGGTGCATGCAGCGCTGCCTTCAGTCGCAAATCGGCAGGAATGTGCAAGCCTATGTCGACGATGTGGTGATCAAGTCTGAGAAAAAAGAAGACCTCTTCAATGACTTGAGAGAAACCTTCTCCAACTTTAGGAGATTCAGCAAGAAGCTCAACCCCGAAAAATGCGTATTCGGGGTCCCTTCGGGCAAGCTACTCGGTTTTATCATTTTCGAACGGGGAATCGAAGTCAACCCGGAGAAGATCGACACCATTATCAAGATGGGCCCCCCAAGGGGCCTCAAGGATGTTCAACAACTAACCAGGTGCATGGCGGCCCTCAGCCGATTCATCTCCCGACTCAGCGAGAAGGCCCTGCCCCTCTACAAGCTCCTGAAGAAGTCAGACAGCTTCACGTGGACATCCGAGGCCCAGGATGCCCTGGATGGGCTGAAGAGGCTACTGACCACGTCGCCAATATTGGCTACCCCGATGCCCAATGAGCCGTTGCTCCTCTACATCACGGCAACCACCCAGGTGGTTAGCACAGTTTTGGTCCTCGAACGCCCAGAGCCCGACCACATCCAGAAGGTTCAGCGCCCAGTCTACTTCATCAGTGAAGTGTTGTCTGAGTCCAAGGCGCGATACCCACAGATACAGAAGATCATCTACGCAGTGTTCATCACATCTTGGAAGTTAGTCCACTACTTCCAAGGGCACCCGATCACTGTGGTCAGTTCCTTCCCGATTTCTGACGTCATCAACAATCGTGACGCCACGGGGGAGGATCGCTAAATGGGCAATGGAACTAATGTCATTCGGCATAGTTTATGCCCCTCGCACGGCCGTCAAGTCCCAGGCTCTCGCTGACTTTGTGGCCGAGTGGACAGAAGTCCAGTCTCCACCCTCTATCGTCGACCTCGAACACTGGATGCTCTACTTCGATGGTTCACTGATGCTCCAGGGAGTGGGGGTTGGCATCATGCTCATTTCTCCGAAAGGAGAGCGCTTCAAGTATGTGTTGCAGATCCACTTCCCGGCATCTAATAATGTCGTCGAATATGAAGTTTTACTTCACGGACTTTGCATTGCCGCTTCACTCGGGATTCACCGACTCCTGGCCCACGGAGACTCCGAACTGGTGGTCCGGCAAGTCATGAAGGACTGGTCATGCAGAGACCCCTCCATGGAAGCCTTCTGCCAAGAGGTGTGCAAGCTCGAAGCCCAGTTCGACGGCCTCGAGATTACTCATGCCGAGACAACGAGGCCGCGGATGCACTCGCCAAGCTGGGGTCCAGTCGGGATGTTGTCCCGGCTGGAGTATTCCTCTAGGAGCTGCACACCCCCTCCATCAAGGTGGAAACGGCACCCGAGGCTGAAGAACCACAAGGTCAGGAATCCGACGACGCTCTACAGACCTCACCAGAGGTCCTAGTCGTCACTCCCGACTGGACTACGCCTTTTCTCGACTATCTCCTGTGAGAGACTCTCCCATCAGACCCGACAGAAGCGCGGTGCCTCACCCGCCGCACCAAAGCTTATGTCGTGATTGAAGGCGTGCTCTACAAGAAAAGCACCTCTAGAATCCTCCAGCGGTGCATCCCCAAAGACCAAGGACAGCAACTACTATGGGATATTCACTCGGGAGTCTGCGGACACCATGCGGCGCCCAAGTCGCTCGTCGGTAAAGCCTTCAGACAAGGTTTCTACTGGCTGACTGTCATTTCAGACGCCGCCCACATCGTCTGCACTTGCGAAGGGTGCCAATACTTCGCCCGGCACACACTTGCTGGCTCAGGCACTCCAACCTATTCCGATCACCTGGCCTTTCGTCGTCTGGGGTCTGGACATGGTGGGCCCTCTCAAGAAGGCGTCCGGGGGCTATACACACCTTTTCATCGTAGTCGACAAGTTCACCAAATGGATTGAAGCCAAGCCAGTTGCCACGATAACTGCAGAAAAGGCCGTCAAATTCTTCCGGGATATCGTTTTCCGCTTTGGCGTCCCCAACAGCATCATTACAGACAACGGCACTCAATTCACGGGTCGCGCTTTCCTCCAATTTGGCGACGACTATAACATTGGCCTTAACTTTGCCGCCGTGGCTCACCCACGCATGAATGGGCAGGTTGAGTGGTCCAATGGCCTGATTATGCAAGGCGTCAAGCCTCGGATCTTCCAGTGCTTGAAGAAGTTCACAGGCAATGGGCGGCCGAGCTGCCCTCGGTACTCTGGAGCCTGTGAACTATACCAAACCGATCTATCAGTTATACACCTTTCTTCATGGTATACGGTGCCGAGGCTGTCCTCCCGACTGACTTGGAATACGGATCCCCGCGCATCCGTGCCTACAACGAGGCCGAGTCAGAGGAAACAAGACAAGACGCCCTCGATCAACTTGAAGAAGCACGCGAAGTCACATTGCTTCGATCGGCAAAGTACCAGCAGGGCCTACAGCGCTACCACAGTAGACATGTGCACGGCCATTCATTCAACGTTGGTGACTTGGTCCTGCGCCGAGTCCAATCCAGCAAAGACCAGCACAAACTCTCGCCACACTGGGAGGGTCCGTACATGATCGCCGAGGTGCTGCGCCCAGGGGCCTACCGACTGAAGGACAGCGACGGCAACATCTTCACCAATGCATGGAACATCGAACAGCTACGTCGCTGCTATGCTTAAAACTTGTTTCCTTTCCAAACATCTAAAAAAAGAAATTGTTCTCATTGTTTCACTCGGAACAATTCTTGGATTTCCTGACTAACCCACTGTGTCTGCTCAAAGGCCATGCATAGTGGGCACTTGGCTCATATTCCCTCCGGGTGCGTTCAAACGTACTCAGACACTCGCTCCCGAACAAACACATTTTAAGTACTGTGAATACAATCCGGCGTTACACTCTGTATTGTCGATCGCCGGTTTACACCATAACCCTATGCTACACGGGACACAGCCTACGGCTAACCCCCATGCAAGGGAGGCTACGATGGGTCGGCCAGAGCACACACAAGGGATTAACGTTCACACGAACAAAAACATGTTGTGAAAGAGTGAAAACGACAAAAACTTAACATTAGCATTAGCCATAAAGTATTTACAACTGAAACTCACTCAGGCAAACGACCTACTTACGACTACTATCTGTCTACAGGCCGGCCTGTTTGATAAGGGCATCCGCCGTGCCCTCAACCGACTTCACTAGCTCTGGGACATCTTCGTCCGGGACGTCAGCAGCGTACCCCTCCCCAATTGCCTCCATGTCAAGCAATGGGTAGTGGGACTTGGCAACCGCAAGCGACAGTTCGGCCCTGATACGTGCGGAGTCCGACCGCACCCACTTCACCTTCTCTGGCACCCACCGAAGACATTCTGAGACCACCTCTATCTGGTCCGGGGTGGGCTCATCCTCCCACAAGGCATCACAGGCCACCCAACCCACCGCCTTCAGGAACTCGGCCTTCTCGTGGATCCTCTTGAGACGATCCTCGTAAGCTGTAGAGGCAGGACAAAGATATAAACAAGACAAGTCGGCGGGTCCCAACCGACTAGACACCCGAAGTCAGAAGACTTACCGGCCTCAGCGTCCGCTACCCTTTTGTCAGCCGCCTCGGCAGTCGCCAGGGAGTCGACAGCTTGCCTCTTCGCCTCCTCAGCAGCTTCCAGCGCCCGCCTCAGGCTGCCGTCCGCTACAGCTACCTCATTTTCCAGGCGCTCCACGCGGGCCCTCTCCGCCGTGAGCATTTCCTGAAGTTTGGAGGCCCTGTCCTCAGCGGAGTCAAGCTCCCGGACATGAGCCTTCATCTCCTCCAGTTCTGCTCTAAGCTTCGCAGCTTCACTCTCAGCAGCTGCGTGGAAACAAGTTAGCATGAAGAAACCATGGAGACTACCCTACGAAGGATTCAGACTGCCGTACCTTGGGCCCGAACGGCTTCTTGCCTAAGTCCTGCGTTCAGAGCAATGACCTCGGCACCACGCTGCCGGGCTACGTTCTCCGCGCCTGAACGCGCGCCGTCAAGTCATCCCACTTGACCTTTCGATGGCCGAGGTTGTCAAAGCGCTCTAGCTGCTCCTGCAGGAACGCCGTCTTCGTCTGAGACCGCCGAGTCAAATTTTGCACAAAAGCAAGGAAAGTCAGCCTCCCAGGGAAAAACCGTCGAAGACCCTCCGCTAGATCCCTCAGACCCAGCAGAGGCTCGGGGGCTACACCCTTCGGGTGCACTGATTGTGCACCCGGAGTCTCAAAAAAATGAAGCACACCCCCTGCCCGACTATCCTAGTCGGCCAGGGGCTCGGGGGCTACACCCTCTGGGTGCACTGATCGTGCACCCAGCATAAAGGCCTCTGACACAAAAGAGCCCTGCACCTGACTGTTCCAGTCGGCCGGAGGCTCGGGGGCTAGTCCCCCGACGGGTACACCATCGGCGCACCCACAGGCAGAAAAGCAAAAACACAAAGCAAGGAGACCTAATCTGCACCAGCGGGCGGAGCCTGCCATTCAGCAGGTTGGCACTCTCCTTTGCCGTCTTCATCAAGGCCGGCAGCATCTCCCCGAGCTGGCCGGCGACCCCCACGATGTCCCCCCACTCCTCCACCTCCTGCACATCGTCAATCTCGTGGATGTAGAAGGACGGCCGACGGGGGTCCACCTGACGGACTCGGAGCGGCTGGATCGCCAGCTCGGTGCCCGAGAGAGGAGGCGGGACACGCCTGATCTCCTTCATCGTCGACGACAGCTTGAGGTTACCCCTGCGATCCGACGCAGTGGTCTCCCTCGAGCTGGGGCCCGCTCCTCCAGGCGCTCCTGAGCTCGATCCCGCGCCTGCGGGTACGGTCGGCTCAGCAGGGGGCGCCCTCGGCGGAGGGGCAGGAGAAGAGGTCGTGCCGCCCAGCTCGGGAGAAGCCCGGGCGGGCGAAGCCGCGGCCGCCCTCGGCAGAGGCGAGGTCACGGCCGCACCACCCCGTTTGGAAGAGGGCTCGGAGGCCGGGGCCGCAGCCGCCCTCGAAGGAGACGAGGGTCGGGCCTCCGCCTCTGATTCGCCTCCACTCGGGCTGGGCTCCGGAGCACTTGGTGGCGCTTTCGAGAAGACCCCCGTCCTCCACGTCCTAAGAAAAGCACATACACGTCAGGTCAGGGAAAATTAAGGGACGAATAAAACTACCCTCACCAGAATGACTTACTTGGTAGATCGGGGAACGGGCATCCGTTCCTAGGCCCCGGGGCCGACGGCTTCCGAACGCCCGCCGCTGGGGCCGCCGACGCCGCGGGGGGCTTTGCCCCCCAAAGGCTGCGTCGGCCGTCCGTTTCTCCCCCGGCAAGAGGGAACCTCCCCTCCGGCTGCACAAGGAGCCCCCGTCGGGGAAGCAGTCGGTGTCGCTGGGTCCGGGTGGGCGGCGGAGTCACCACGTCCTCCCGGGGCCGCACCGGAGGTCGGCTTCCGTACCCTGTGGAAGCGAAGGGGAATATTTTCATACCCCGAAGGGGATTCGCTCGAAGGAGGCACGCTCGGTGCCGCTTCGGCGGGCGCCTCCCCTTCGTCGCCCTAGCGGACGTCTTTCCTTTCAGGGTCCCGGCGCTGGAGGAGGACACACCGGATGACCCCTGCGGCGGTGGCCCGCCACTTCGGGAGGGGAGCATTAGAACAAAAGCCGAACAGAACTTGCAAAGACAAAAAGACAAAGCCCGAATGAGACTCGGCAAAGAACCAAATAAGAAAGGTCGGGGCATCGACTACCTACCTGACTAGGGGGGTTCACTCGGCTGAAGGGCGGTGGCCGCCCGGAGAAGTCCAGACTCATCCTCTGAGCCAGGAGCTTCTCGAGTTGGCTCTGGACTTCCCCCTCCGTGAGCCCTTCGGTGGACTCCCGAGTCGCGTCGTCCTCACCGGCGTACTCTAACATCGGGTGCGCCCGTAGCTTCGCAGGCTGCACCCGCCACCGGACGAAGGTCGTCACGATGACTGCTCCGGTGACTTCGGACTGGATTGCCTCGGCAAGCTGCGCCATCAGGACCGGAATGCCGTCCTGCTCCCTGTCCAACGGTGGCTCAGACCAGCTCGGCTTGACCTCCGGAGGATGGCCCATGAATGCCGGGAGCGATGGCTCAGGATTGGCACAGTAGAACCAGTTGGCGTGCCAACCCTTGTTTGAGGACTACATCAGCGGGGCCGGGTAGCTCTTCGCCACCCTGGACCTTAGCTGGAACCCAGCACCCCCCACCATGGCCGGGTTGTCTCTGCTCGGCTGCGGCTTCACCACGAACATATGCTTCCACAGGGCGAAGTGCGGCGGGATACCAAGGTAGCACTCGCACAGCATGATGAAGCACAAGACGTGGAGCATGCTGTTGGGGTTGAGGTTGTGGAGCTCCAGCCCTTAGAAGTAGAGCAGCCCCCGTAGAAAGGGGTGAATCGGCACCGAGAACCCCCGCTCGAAGAAGGAGCTGTGGATGACCAGCTCGTCGGTGTTCGGAGTGGGAATGGTCTCCCCTGTGGCGGCGTGCCTGTAATACCCAGAATCGACAATTAGGGTTTCCCTCGCATTCATGCATACATATCATCATATTCATGCATGTAAACGCCCACATACACCCCTTATTTAAACTAAAATACAATAATGTACAACTTTATAGAATATGTACATAACTCCTCCTCGGTGGGAGTTGTTGCAAACACCAATCAACCTATTTTAAGTGTCATAGGGTCCCTCTACTAATCTCCCCTTTTCTCCCCAAGACTTGCCCCAAAAGCCACATGAAATAACACTTCAACCGAAAACGTCTGAATGGAAACCCTAAACCGTCGAAAATTAGGGTTAAGCAATTGGGCGAGTTAAGGTACATAAAATTCTGTCGAAACTTGGGAATAGCCAAACGTATAAACATTTTAGCTCCATGCAAAATTTTAACAGCTTTGGGGCGCTTAAAACCTAATTGGAGTTCAACGTCGAGTTAGGTCAAACCCAACGATTGAACCAAGGACCCATTCAAACAAACCCCAAATCAATTCAAACCTTTCCAGTAGGTCCCATAAATCATTTTGAAGCCCCTGCCAAAATTTTATAATTTTTGGAGTAGTTCTGATACATAGAATATCGCACACACAAACCCCGAATCAAACCCTAATTCAAATTTGGAATTCAAATCCAAGCCAATCAGTGCCCAAACCCTCCAAACTTCTACAGTAGGCTCCCCATAATGTTTTCAACCTTCTGTAAAAATTTCAGGAATTTTGGAGCAACTATCGCACATAAAATGACGCAAATACCTCTCTGTTACTATTTAAAAAGAAAAAGAATCCCTTAAACAAAAGGGGCCAGGCCGTGGCCTACTGGGCCGCACCCGACCGGCCCATCTTCTTCCGTCGGCGCCCCTCTCTCTCTCCCCTCTCTCCCCGCCATCCGGGCCCCACCTGTCGGGGCTCATCCCCCACGTCGCCGTCCCCGGCTGGCCAGGATGGGCGGCGCCCCCGCCCCGGTATTCCGACCAGCCGGCCGCCCTATTTAAGGGAGGGCGCGTTCGGACCGGCTCCCCTCTGCTCTCCCGCTGCCCACAAGCCCTAGCTACTCCCCGTTGCTTCCCCTCTCCAGATCCGGCGCCACCACCTTCTTCCCGACCTCCGGCTGCTGCCTCCGACGAGCTCCCGAGGCAGCCTCGGTCCTCCGCCGCCTCCCCCATTCTCCTCCGAGCACCCCGTCGCCCTACTCATCTCCCTCCGTTTCCCTTTTTCCAGGTGCCGGCCCGAGGACCTCCGCCACCGAAGCCCGGTCATCGCCGCCGTCCGCCGCGCCGCGAGCTCCACCCCGTCGCTCCCCGTCACCCCTGCACCGCGCTTCGGGTTCCCGGTGAGCCTTCGGTGCCTCGGCCACCTCTCCCCAGCCAGGCCGCGCTCTGTAGCCCCATCCCGACGAGCTCCGGCGAGGTCGCCGCCCTGGAGCTGCCTTCCGGTCGGAGCAGAGAGTGGAGGGGAGAGCGAGAGCGCGGGCCACGTGGCCCCTTTTTAGTTGGCCACGTGTGCACCGTCGGGTCCCGCATGTCAGTAGCGTTAGTCAGGTCTAGGGGTAGGATTTTGGGTAGATCCTCGGGTGCACGTAGGAGTTTGAGTTGGGTCGGGGTAGGTTTTGGGTGGAGTAGCAGTTAGGGTTAGCTAACAGTTAGGGTTAGGGTTAGAATTCAAAATCCGACAAACTTCAAACGGCCATATCTTTCAAACCGTAACTCCGATTTTGGTAAAATTTATATATTTGGAAACCGCACGAAATTCTCTACAATCTGGTCAGAACCAAACTTTATTTTGAGCGCATGTGTTGTAGGTCGTTTAGGGGTTCGTTACTTCGCCTTATGTCGCAATCGACAAAACCCTAACTTGACGCTCGTAGCTCTAAGTTGCGTGATTTCCAATTGCGTTAGATCCGTGTCCCAGCCTACTTTCGAAATGCATATCCTTGGAGTATAGTCGCCAACAAAAGAAACTACCACCTTACCCCTCACTTAGGACTAAAACAATTTTGATGCACGCACACGTTAGTCCGCATCATAACTCTAACCCATCCCCGCATGAACCAGAACACACCCCTTGGGTAGAACCAGTACCTAGATTCAACATGTATCACTCCATACCACACCGTTAGTTCTTTCGTTGCCGTCCGGTACAAACTCTACTATATCTCATATCACAGGATCTTCTTCGACAAACCCCTAAGATAACGATCGAAACTCTAACTGCACAATTCTAATTATCTCGAACACATAGCTTGGTTACCTTTCACTAAACCAACCAAATTGACTTGCATATGGTATTAGGGTTTTCCAACGGTCTTCGAATTAGCGTAACTCTTACACAGTAGCTCCGTTTCCGATAAATGTTATATATTTGGAAACCTCGTGAGATTATCTACGAACTTGATTAAAACATGATGTCCAAAGTCCCAACTTAACCTAAACCTAAATTCGGAGTGAGCTTATTTCATCATGCGTGCGTATAGGTCTATGACCTCATGTTACTAATGACAATAGGAAGTTCATTCCGCAACAGATCCTAAACACTTCTAAGTCAACTTGCACTGGACATGCATGCATGCTAGAATAACCAGAAGTGAGTTAAACCTAAACCACGAATTATGTTAGCCGCTCTAGGGTTATGCACATCCGCAACTCACCTTTAATCAATGCATCTAGCCCTACTCATTCATCATGCATACATGCTGGATCTTACTGTTCTTTACTGTTGTTTTCCGGTACCGCTTGTTGCTCATATCAGAGCCCGAAGAAGGAGACCACCCGGCTCACGACCTCACGCAAGATCAGGAACCCTACAACCAAGGCAAGCAGAGCTTGTTGCATCTTTGCATCGTTACTTATATACTTTACTTGATTACCTGTTGATGTGTGAATCGTTGTATGGAATGTGTGGTTCAGTTCGGTGGAACTAGCATGTTAGGGTGTACTGCCAGTTGTGTCTAGCGATGGCTGGAAATTGATTTGGTCCTTCTAATAACTTGAATCTATTTAAGTGAGGTGTGAGAGCCGAGGGTGTGCTCGACGGATACGGTTGGTAGGTTCTACCATCCTGAGGTGATTCCGCTCGACGGATACGGTTGGTTCCGCCATCCTGAGGTGATTCCGTTCGACGGATATGGTTGGTAGGGTCTACCATCCTGAGGTGATTCCGGTCGTAGCATTTCCCTTATCAACGCGTGGACGTTAGCGGAAATCTCTGCCATGGACGTTACGCATGGTGAGCCTCGGTCACTTGGAGATTAGCTACCTCCGAGTGAAGAGCACTGGTTATTTCCATGGAGATGTTTTGCCGGTAACGATCCGAGAGATTATGTGAATGTGTGTCAATGTGGTGATGTGTGATATCCCAAGTGAGTGGGAAAAGGCAAGTGAGTGCCTGCTTATGTTTTAAGGTGTATAGTTGGCAAGTGAGTGCTCTATACCCAGGAACTAAGGTGTATATATACGGCAAGTGAGTGCCACCATGTCCCTTCGTGGACCCGTGTGAATTCTGATCTGTGGGTTGTTTCCCATGTTGATTTTGTTCTGGCAATTGAATGCTTGGATGTTGTACCTTTCAGCTGAAATTATGCCATGTTTATTACCGCTTTACTAGTATGTGTAGGACATCTAATCAAGCACGAATAAGTCTTGCGAGTACTCGTACTCACCTAGGATATTCCTAGATCATTGCAGGTGAGCCGGTGGTCGAGGAATACTTCAATACTGCCTAGTTTTCGGTTTCCTCGGTAGTGTTCGACTCATGGGATAGATGTGGATTTTGGTCAGCGGTCACTGTGCCGCTGTGGGTCTCATTTATTTTGCTTCCGCTGTTGTTAACTTCTCCGTACTCGGATATGTTTTCGAATATAACCAACTGATGTATTATGTCGTCCCATCGTGGACTGTTATTAGTAATATCGTATTGTAGAGCCTTGTGATGATATCCGAGTTGTTAATTCAGGCTGCCCCTGCACAATGTGTGAATGATATGAAGTGTATGGGTATGCCGTGAAGGGTCGAGGCCGTACCATTTTCTACTAAGTCGAGCAGGTGTTGGTTGAGTGACCCGCTGGCTGAGATGCTATGCCGGCCAGGCAGGGTGTGGGCGTTCTACCGGGCTTTCGAGCGACCCACTAGCTTCCAAGCTAGGCTAGGGTGTGGGTAGAACTGCCGGGCCCCTCCGACCTTGCTTGTCGTGGTAGGATTTGGGAACGACTCTGAGTCTTCACCGGTATCTGGGATCTATATGTGGTTTGGGGAAGATTGGTTGCCTCCGGCCGGCTCGCTTGTGGCGGGTGTCGGATCGTCTCGCCTTGGTGCGTACGGCGCAGGTACCGTGCCACCGGGCTGACGAGTCCTTCGGTCCTTGGCGACTTCGCGTTCCTCTAATCGCATGTGGATTCCGGGTCCGTGACAGCTTGGTATCAGAGCCGAGCTGACCGTAGGAAGCCAATTGCAGGTGGTCGTTAGTTAGGAGCTTCCGCTGCGCCTCACCGAGAGGCCAGCAAAACTATTTAAAAAGTAAACCCTATATTTAAAATTAATAAGTAGGTTGCTTTTATTCCTTACCCTCGTCGCTCTTTGTATGATTTTCTTCTCTATTGCTTTTGTTTTTCCTGGTGTGGCTGACCCTGACTATCCTTGTCATGTTAGATGGAATTTCTTCAGCTGGTGCATGCTACCCACGCCTTGGATGTCGACGGGTTTCCAGAGGTGCTTTTATACATGCTTCGGGAACTCGGATTCCCCTATCTCCCGGAGTACCTTGTGCATAAAGCCGACCTAGGGTTTGGCATGTACGAGTATCAAGCGCGTGTGTTCATTCACTCGCGTGCGCAGGACCCTCCCCACCAGCCATGCTTCTTCAATGGCTATGGAGCAGAACTGGAGTCCGCGGTCCAAGACGCAGCTTATTCAGCTATGTGCCATCTCGGCATGAGCTTCCGGGTCTCGTTAGAGGCCCCTTCACCTACTTTCCGTCGCGAACTCCCATGGAGGACGTGGCGCCATCCGAAGACTTCACCCAGGAGAGCAACGTGGTACTAGCCCATTTGGGTCGCCTCGTCGATCCTTGGACATGGCATACCGTGCCCGTGGATTCGAGATGAGGCGGTATCGCTATCGCCTCATCACCTCTCTTGAGCTTGCACATCAACAACGGAGAGACTTCGCTGCACCCCCTCACTTCTGGACCGGAGAGGGCATCTACTCGGTCTATGGAAGAGGTCCATGGGTGTACCACTATCCGTCGGTGGGCGGAATGGAGATTGGTTTCCCACCCGATTCGTTACGTCCACAAATGGCGGTGGGCAGCGTTCGTCGTATTCCCTCTGTGATCCCTCAGTTTGGACACAGCATTCCCTTGTTCCACTCCATGGTTCCTCTCCCCACTGAGTTGGAAGCTTATGAGATCAGTCGTCGTAATGAGGGAGCTCCATATAGTCCTTAGTGTGATTTGTATTTTGGAAATGTAAGATGAACTCATAATGTTAGGTCTTAGGGCATCTTTTGGAGAGTGGTAATTGGGTATCCATGGCTGCAATTTTGGAACATTACCCCCGTTTACTTCACTAAAAGAGTGATCTAAACCGCAGCCTTTGTATGAAACTCCGTTGATCGTATTAATGCACTCGTGTGTTAGCATCAACGTTCCTTGCAATTGTTTTGTGCCTCATTTTCTCGTGAAAGTGCGTATGAAATGATGTGCCGCATGTTGGACCACCTTGTTATACCCTGGTGGAAATATCCTTGATCTTCCAAGTGTCCAACTTCTTTATCTCATCCGGTGCCTTTTTACTTCAGCAGCATGGCATCTGGAACCCGTGGAGCCGCTCGCGGGGCGTCGTGAGTGTGAAGGAGAAGAATGCCACCCCCTCCCCAACAGCCCAACATCGCCGAAATTTTGCTCACCCAGAACCGGATTTTAGAGCAGATAGTGCGTAATCAAGGCGCAGCAGGTGGTCAGGGCAGAGGCAGTCTGTCTGAATTTCAGAGAACTCAACCAGCTACTTTTGATCGGACCGATGACCCTCTTGAAGCCGACAATTGGATCCGCACGATTGAAAGGAAACTTCAGCTGGCCCAGTGTGCTGAAGAGGACAAGGTCAACTTCGCCTCCCACTATCTAGAAGGAGCCGCCGCGGACTGGTGGGAGAACTTTTTGGCCCTGCAAGCCCCCGGCCATGTGATCACTTGGGCCGAGTTCCGAACCGGCTTCCGTGATTTCCACATCCCTGCCGGTATCATGGCATGAAGAAGGAGAGTTCCGAGACCTTCGTCAAGGCAAGAAGCCCATCATGGAGTTTCTCCGTGAGTTCAACCATTTGGCGCGATATGCACCTCGAGAAGTCTCCTCTGACGAGGACAAGGTGGAGAAATCATGGGGAAATTAAGTGAAGAAATGCAAGCTAAGTTAGCCACGGTTGATGTGCGAAACTTTCAGCACCTGGTGGATAAGGCCATCAACGTGGAGGCCAAAGAATTAGCCCTCGACAAGACTCGTAAGCGTGAAAGGGAAGCACTAAAGGCTGCTGCAAGCAGTTCGCAGAGGCCACGGGTGTGGCAGCCACAACCACCCCGTCCCACTGGACAGTATCCACCAAGGCCACAAGATTATGCTCCTCGCCCTCAGCAACAAGGACATCAGCCTCATCCCCAGAACGGACAGCCGCAACCCGTATTTGATCGGAGTAAGATCAGGTGCTATAACTGCGGAAATATGGGGCACTTGCTGATCGCTGCACCTCGCCGCGCACAAACTTTGCCTTTGCTCCCAAGGGGCAACAAGGACAAGCTAGTGGAGGGCCTCAAGCTAAGGGATCAGCTCCCAACAAGCCTCAATCCACCCGCAGTAGCAGGGTGAACTACATCACCGTCGAAGAAGCGATGGATGCATCGGAGGAAGTGTTGGGTACGTTCACTGTTAAGTTAACTCCTGCCACCGCTCTCTTTGATTCCGGAGCATCCCATCCCTTCCCATTAAGCAAGCTTGCACAGGATAACTAGGTTCCATTACCCGCATTGCATTATTCCCGCTTTGTTGCAATCCTCGATCCGGAGTGAGGAACCAAATTAGTATATGACGGTGTTAATACCAGGAGGGTAAGAACTTGCTTTTAACCCCTGTAATGGTACCTGAAGTAAGAAAACCCAAGTGCTATAATAGACCTGCAATGGTTGACCAAGCTCCAGATTAAGGTAGACAGCACCTGAAGACTAGTATTCCCTTATCGCCAGCTCCGGCAGAGAAATAACGAACGTGACTTAGCCCTCGTCAGGACACACCCCCTCTTCTCGCGTTCCTCCACCTCATGGATCTCCTATCCATGGGTAATCCGATCGTTAGTGGTCATCCCTAGAGGTCGCATCCTCACACCGTCCCAAGTATGAGCCGGAGCGCGAAGATCCTTGAGTATGGTGCCCGATGGACTCTGTCATCTCCCAACCCCCACCACCCAGTTAGTTACGAGGATATCACCTCCTTGTTTTTACTGAGAAAAATACAACAAAGATTCTAGAGAATCTAGCTTAACAGCCAAATTAAGAATAGTTGCATCATACTTCACCCTAAAACCCCGTGCGGAGAGTGGTATAGAAAAGCCGAAGGCAAGGAAGTTGAACGAACGATCAAATAGAGGGGAGAGATAAACAGCAGAAGACAAGGATGGATACGTATAATGCCACCAGTTCGTCGGTACAGTCGCAAGTTTCAAGGACCTAAGAGACTTAGCTCCCCCATTAAGAATCTGGCCACCGAGTTCCTAAAAACAAAGGCAATCTTCGAGATAGAGCAACCACGAAAGGATCAAGCACCTGACACGTAGCCTCGGTGAAATATGACTATGCAACCTGGAAAGCTTTTCAGATGCCCCAATCCTACTTCCAATCCTTCTTCCCAAGTAATCATAAACAGACACTTCAATTGTTTCGAAGTCTCTACCCTCACTATTTTCATTAGCCTTTGCTGAAACAGAGATAGCTGGTCATAGTGACCCCTCTCACTCAAACCAACGATCTTAAATTCTGAATTTGCAGGACTGTCAGGGTCCTCGCATCCCTCTTCCCCCAGAATACGGTTATTTGAAAATAATAACTTGATCTGGTTTTCTCTTTCCAGAACTGGTGTAGAAGTCAAATAGTGACAGCTTGGTATCCAGCAGACGTGTTGTCATCCTCCTTGACCTCCACAATGAATGAACTACAAGAAGGTTTCTTGACAGAATGGAACAATCACCTTGACGTTGAAGTTAAGTGGGAAAACATGAAGATTGGCTCAAGACTGAGCTCCCACCTTTGTTTGCCGAACGTTAGAGATCTCGGGTCGAGATCTTTTTAAGGGGGGTAGGTTTTGTAATACCCAGAATCGACAATTAGGGTTTCCCTCGCATTCATGCATACATATCATCATATTCATGCATGTAAACGCCCACATACACCCCTTATTTAAACTAAAATACAATAATGTACAACTTTATAGAATATGTACATAACTCCTCCTCGGTGGGAGTTGTTGCAAACACCAATCAACCTATTTTAAGTGTCATAGGGTCCCTCTACTAATCTCCCCTTTTCTCCCCAAGACTTGCCCCAAAAGCCACATGAAATAACACTTCAACCGAAAACGTCTGAATGGAAACCCTAAACCGTCGAAAATTAGGGTTAAGCAATGGGCGAGTTAAGGTACATAAAATTCTGTCGAAACTTGGGAATAGCCAAACGTTATAAAACATTTTAGCTCCATGCAAAATTTTAACAGCTTTGGGGCGCTTAAAACCTAATTGGAGTTCAACGTCGAGTTAGGTCAAACCCAACGATTGAACCAAGGACCCATTCAAACAAACCCCAAATCAATTCAAACCTTTCCAGTAGGTCCCATAAATCATTTTGAAGCCCCTGCCAAAATTTTATAATTTTTGGAGTAGTTCTGATACATAGAATATCGCACACACAAACCCCGAATCAAACCCTAATTCAAATTTGGAATTCAAATCCAAGCCAATCAGTGCCCAAACCCTCCAAACTTCTACAGTAGGCTCCCCATAATGTTTTCAACCTTCTGTAAAAATTTCAGGAATTTTGGAGCAACTATCGCACATAAAATAACGCAAATACCTCTCTGTTACTATTTAAAAAGAAAAAGAATTCCTTAAACAAAAGGGGCCAGGCCGTGGCCTACTGGGCCGCACCCGACCGGCCCATCTTCTTCCGTCGGCGCCCCTCTCTCTCTCCCCTCTCTCCCCGCCATCCGGGCCCCACCTGTCGGGGCTCATCCCCCACGTCGCCGTCCCCGGCTGGCCAGGATGGGCGGCGCCCCCGCCCCGGTATTCCGACCAGCCGGCCCGCCCTATTTAAGGGAGGGCGCGTTCGGACCGGCTCCCCTCTGCTCTCCCGCTGCCCACAAGCCCTAGCTACTCCCCGTTGCTTCCCCTCTCCAGATCCGGCGCCACCACCTTCTTCCCGACCTCCGGCTGCTGCCTCGACGAGCTCCCGAGGCAGCCTCGGTCCTCCGCCGCCTCCCCCATTCTCCTCCGAGCACCCCGTCGCCCTACTCATCTCCCTCCGTTTCCCTTTTCCAGGTGCCGGCCGAGGACCTCCGCCACCGAAGCCCGGTCATCGCCGCCGTCCGCCGCGCCGCGAGCTCCACCCCGTCGCTCCCCGTCACCCCTGCACACGCGCTTCGGGTTCCCGGTGAGCCTTCGGTGCCTCGGCCACCTCTCCCCAGCCAGGCCGCGCTCTGTAGCCCCATCCCGACGAGCTCCGGCGAGGTCGCCGCCCTGGAGCTGCCTTCCGGTCGGAGCAGAGAGTGGAGGGGGAGAGCGAGAGCGCGGGCCACGTGGCCCCTTTTTAGTTGGCCACGTGTGCACCGTCGGGTCCCGCATGTCAGTAGCGTTAGTCAGGTCTAGGGGTAGGATTTTGGGTAGATCCTCGGGTGCACGTAGGAGTTGAGTTGGGTCGGGGTAGGTTTTGGGTGGAGTTAGCAGTTAGGGTTAGCTAACAGTTAGGGTTAGGGTTAGAATTCAAAATCCGACAAACTTCAAACGGCCATATCTTTCAAACCGTAACTCCGATTTTGGTAAAATTTATATATTTGGAAACCGCACGAAATTCTCTACAATCTGGTCAGAACCAAACTTTATTTTGAGCGCATGTGTTGTAGGTCGTTTAGGGGTTCGTTACTTCGCCTTATGTCGCAATCGACAAAACCCTAACTTGACGCTCGTAGCTCTAAGTTGCGTGATTTCCAATTGCGTTAGATCCGTGTCCCAGCCTACTTTCGAAATGCATATCCTTGGAGTATAGTCGCCAACAAAAGAAACTACCACCTTACCCCTCACTTAGGACTAAAACAATTTTGATGCACGCACACGTTAGGTCCGCATCATAACTCTAACCCATCCCCGCATGAACCAGAACACACCCCTTGGGTAGAACCAGTACCTAGATTCAACATGTATCACTCCATACCACACCGTTAGTTCTTTCGTTGCCGTCCGGTACAAACTCTACTATATCTCATATCACAGGATCTTCTTCGACAAACCCCTAAGATAACGATCGAAACTCTAACTGCACAATTCTAATTATCTCGAACACATAGCTTGGTTACCTTTCACTAAACCAACCAAATTGACTTGCATATGGTATTAGGGTTTTCCAACGGTCTTCGAATTAGCGTAACTCTTACACAGTAGCTCCGTTTCCGATAAATGTTATATATTGGAAACCTCGTGAGATTATCTACGAACTTGATTAAAACATGATGTCCAAAGTCCCAACTTAAACCTAAACCTAAATTCGGAGTGAGCTTATTTCATCATGCGTGCGTATAGGTCTATGACCTCATGTTACTAATGACAATTAGGAAGTTCATTCCGCAACAGATCCTAAACACTTCTAAGTCAACTTGCACTGGACATGCATGCATGCTAGAATAACCAGAAGTGAGTTAAACCTAAACCACGAATTATGTTAGCCGCTCTAGGGTTATGCACATCCGCAACTCACCTTTAATCAATGCATCTAGCCCTACTCATTCATCATGCATACATGCTGGATCTTACTGTTCTTTTACTGTTTGTTTTCCGGTACCGCTTGTTGCTCATATCAGAGCCCGAAGAAGGAGACCACCCGGCTCACGACCTCACGCAAGATCAGGAACCCTACAACCAAGGCAAGCAGAGCTTGTTGCATCTTTGCATCGTTACTTATATACTTTACTTGATTACCTGTTGATGTGTGAATCGTTGTATGGAATGTGTGGTTCAGTTCGGTGGAACTAGCATGTTAGGGTGTACTGCCAGTTGTGTCTAGCGATGGCTGGAAATTGATTTGGTCCTTCTAATAACTTGAATCTATTTAAGTGAGGTGTGAGAGCCGAGGGTGTGCTCGACGGATACGGTTGGTAGGTTCTACCATCCTGAGGTGATTCCGCTCGACGGATACGGTTGGTTCCGCCATCCTGAGGTGATTCCGTTCGACGGATACGGTTGGTAGGGTCTACCATCCTGAGGTGATTCCGGTCGTAGCATTTCCCTTATCAACGCGTGGACGTTAGCGGAAATCTCTGCCATGGACGTTACGCATGGTGAGCCTCGGTCACTTGGAGATTAGCTACCTCCGAGTGAAGAGCACTGGTTATTTCCATGGAGATGTTTTGCCGGTAACGATCCGAGAGATTATGTGAATGTGTGTCAATGTGGTGATGTGTGATATCCCAAGTGAGTGGGAAAAGGCAAGTGAGTGCCTGCTTATGTTTTAAGGTGTATAGTTGGCAAGTGAGTGCCTCTATACCTAGGAACTAAGGTGTATATATACGGCAAGTGAGTGCCACCATGTCCCTTCGTGGACCCGTGTGAATTCTGATCTGTGGGTTGTTTCCCATGTTGATTTTGTTCTGGCAATTGAATGCTTGGATGTTGTACCTTTCAGCTGAAATTATGCCATGTTTAATTACCGCTTTACTAGTATGTGTAGGACATCTAATCAAGCACGAATAAGTCTTGCGAGTACTTCGTACTCACCTAGGATATTCCTAGATCATTGCAGGTGAGCCGGTGGTCGAGGAATACTTCAATACTGCCTAGTTTTCGGTTTCCTCGGTAGTGTTCGACTCATGGGATAGATGTGGATTTTGGTCAGCGGTCACTGTGCCGCTGTGGGTCTCATTTATTTTGCTTCCGCTGTTGTTAACTTCTCCGTACTCGGATATGTTTTCGAATATAACCAACTGATGTATTATGTCGTCCCATCGTGGACTGTTATTAGTAATATCGTATTGTAGAGCCTTGTGATGATATCCGAGTTGTTAATTCAGGCTGCCCCTGCACAATGTGTGAATGATATGAAGTGTATGGGTATGCCGTGAAGGGTCGAGGCCGTACCATTTTCTACTAAGTCGAGCAGGTGTTGGTTGAGTGACCCGCTGGCTGAGATGCTATGCCGGCCAGGCAGGGTGTGGGCGTTCTACCGGGCTTCGAGCGACCCACTAGCTTCCAAGCTAGGCTAGGGTGTGGGTAGAACTGCCGGGCCCCTCCGACCTTGCTTGTCGTGGTAGGATTTGGGAACGACTCTGAGTCTTCACCGGTATCTGGGATCTATATGTGGTTTGGGGAAGATTGGTTGCCTCCGGCCGGCTCGCTTGTGGCGGGTGTCGGATCGTCTCGCCTTGGTGCGTACGGCGCAGGTACCGTGCCACCGGGCTGACGAGTCCTTCGGTCCTTGGCGACTTCGCGTTCCTCTAATCGCATGTGGATTCCGGGTCCGTGACAGTGCCACTCGACTAGCTCCCTCGGTGGCAGCACCCCTAGCTGCACGAGAGTCTCCAGCCATGCTTCCGTCGCCGTCGACTTCATCCCCGGGGCCATTGGGTCGGCGGAATCTTCTTCGCTCAACAGTTTCCACACCAAAGCATCTTCCTTGGCTTCGGTCGGATCAGCTTCCCAATGCGGGGCTTGCATCCAAAGCGGTCGAAGCAGGGGTTAGGGTTTTGGGTGGAGCGGCACGCACGAATCGATTCGGGCGAAAGGAAGACGAAGGGTTTGGGTGCAAAGGAAGTGAGATTGCTTTGGAAGGCGTGGACCGATCCTGTGACCTCTTCGGAGTATAAAGGGGAACGGACTGAGCGGTTCGGCTTCTCCACTTCCGCACACACGCAAACTTTCCATGCCCGCAATGCGCCCCTTTGGATTCCATTATGCGTTATGGGCGGGCCACGTCGCGACTCTTCTGCGCCCACGACTTAACGGCTCCGCGATTCATGCCATTTAATTGAAAAAGGGATCCGATGCTTGGCTTTCTAGGGTTAAATTAGCTTGTCAAAATATACCCCCACAAGCAGTAAACTGCAGCATGCTCTCCGTGAGCTCCCAGCTGGATGCCGATGTATTCGGAGACAGGCGCTACGGTTTGAAGGGTTTCAATGATTGGCCTCAAACAGGAACGCAATCACTTGAATACACCCGAGTGAAGGGCAGTAATGGCGTGCCTTCCGCGGGCCACAAGTCGGATGCCGAGCAACTCGAAGCTACTGGATTCTCCACCTGGACCTTCCGAGAACGCCTTTCGAAGGCTTCAGGATCCGGAATTTCCAGATTCAGTGGAATGACCCGGTGTAAGGCTTTGTCACTCGGGAACCTATGCGCCATGACTTGTTTCTCTGGTTCTGACGTAAATTTCGGAGGCATTCCTTCAGGGGACACTAGCTGGTCTCGAGCCACTCGGGAAATCAGGTGCTACTGTAACACCCAATTTGAACGATTAGGGTTTTTGATCGGCATTCATGCATGCATGGCATCATCAACACCACACCTTGTTTAAACTTAGTTGTATATAAGTTTAATTTTATAGAATATGTTAATATTTCATCCTCGGTGGATACGTTAGCAAACACCAATCAACGTATTGACATTATAGAATACGTGCATATCTCATCCTTGAAAACTCAATTTGTGGAAATTAACACCAATCAATTTATTTGACGTGTCGAACTTCGATAAAAACCCTAGCAAGGGGTGGGGCCAGTGGACCCCGTCGAAGAATCCTCCTCCCAACCATCCCCTCTTTTCTCCCTAAGGATTGCCCCCAGGAACTCACATACAATACCATTCACTTAGGTTTTCCGAGGACAAACCCTAACATGCCGAGGAACTAGGGCTTGAGGAATCGATAAGCAGATAAGCATGAAAACTTGTCAAACTTTGAGCATGGGCATGAAATGGGGAATATTAGCTGCATACCAAATTTCAGAATTTTTGGGAAACCCTAGGACCTACCTCTAGTTCAAATTGCCGAATTAGGTTAAACTCTAGGTTTGAACTAGATCCCCTTTCAAATCAACTCCAATGTCACGGACCCGGAATAGCATATGGTTAGGGGAACACGAAGTCGCCAAGGACCGAAGGACTCGCCAACCCAGTGGCACGGTACCTGCGCCGTACGCACCAAGGTAGAGCAATCCGACACCCGCCACGTGCGAGCCGGCCGGAAGCGACCACTCTTCCCAAAACCACATACGATTCCGTAATCCGGTGAAGAGTCAGAGTCGTTCCCGAATCCTACCACGACAAGCAAGGTCGGAGGAGCCCGGCGATTCTACCCACACCCTAACCTAGCTCGGAAGCTAGTGGGTCGCTCGAAAGCCCGGTAGAACGCCCACACCCTGCCTGGCCGGCACTGCATCTCAGCCAGCGGGTCACTCAACCAACACCTGCTCGACTTAGTAGAAAATGGTACGGCCTCGATTCTTCACGGCATACCCATACACTTCATATCATTCACGCATTGTGCAGGGGCAGCCTGGATTAACAACTCGGATATCATCACAAAGCTCTACAATACGATATTACTTAATAACAGTCCACGATGGGACAACATATTACATCAGTCGGTTATCACCGGAAACATATCCGAGTACGGAGAAACTTAACAACAGCGGAAGCAAAATAAGTGA
>JAGXJF010002051.1:600000-830865 GCA_019208055.1 Stipa capillata | reverse complement strand
TGGAGGGAAGGAGAAGAGAAGGGAAAGGAAGGAGGGGATGGAGGAGGAGGAGAAGGAAGAAGAAGAAGAAGAAGGGAGGAAAAAGTTGCCTCCCTTGCCACGTTGCCACCGCTATGCGCCGCCGCCCCGGCAGAGCCACCTCCCCTTGTAGCGGGCATTTGGCCGTGATGGTATCGTACATTCCCCATTTTTCTCAGCTAATTCGCACAAATCTCTTTTTTTTAACTAACTCATAATCCAACTCAATTTTGAAAAAAAAACACACCCCAACCAGTGTTCTCTCTCTCCTCTCACCTCACTTGCCTCCCCTCCTAGGCGGTTGCCCTAGCCACTGACTAAGGGGAGGAAGATGAGCTTGGTTTGGGGGAGGAGAAGAGAAGGGAGGGAAGGAGGGGAAGGAGGGGAAGGAGGAGGAGGAGAATGAAGAAGGAATAAGAAGAAGGGAGGAAGAAGTTGCCGCCGCCCCTTGCTGCATTGCCATCGCTCCGGCTAAGCCACCTCCCCTCTTAGCCAGGCTGCCCTAGCCGCCGGCCAAGGGAAGGAAGAGAAGCTCGGTTAGGGGAAGGAGAAGAGAAGGAAAGAGAAGGAGATAAAGATGAATGAGAAGGAAGAAGAAGAAGAAGAAGAAGAAGAAGAAGAAGGGAGGAAGAAGGGGAATTTCTAGATTTGTCAAATTTGAGAGTTTTGCTGCAAAGGTAGTCTCTAATTGATCTGTATATGAGAACTGATGAATGGAATTGGAAGAAATCGTGCCCGTATTTGATCTAGGATTTTAAAATTCAGAACAGCGAGCTTGATTCAAAAACTGTGAACAAACTGTGCCTAATTCCAAATTGATACAACTAGGAAGCTGTATGTTTAATCATAAGCTTTCCAACAGCACCGGGTTTTCCCAAATTGGAATTGTGGTTCAAAAGTTATGGCCAAAATTCTATTATTGTTATGTTGTTTTTCTAGGGCTAAGATTTGTCGATTTTGATTAAGTGGTCTTAATGGTACAATTAAAAATCTAGGCTCAACAACAAAGTTGTTGGAATTTTTTCTAGATATTCTTAATGTATTCATTTACTGAATTAGGATATATAGAATTAAAGATAAAACAATAACAGGGAAAGATCAGAAAAGATAAGTGACCCAAATTTTGTCAAGAAGCTTGATTTATAATTTTGTTGATTGACGTAGGTATAGCTATAGCTCTACCAGTAGCAGTGCATGGCGGTGGCGGCACGAAAAGGGGCGACGGCGGCTTGGAAGGAGGGTGAGATGAGAGAAGAGAGAGCACGGGTTGGGGTGGGTTTTATTATTTTATTTTTCTAAAATTGAATTGAATTAGGAGATAAGTGAAATCCGACAGTCTATATTGATTGGATTTTACAAAATTTGTTCAGACTCCGATTTGAACAAACTTATAGTCTATTCTAATCAATTCGATGAGACGAACAAAACCATGACCTCAAATCTTGCATTTAACACATGGTTTAAAAAGTCAAATTTATCTATTCATTCTGGATATTTGATCAACCTCGCTTTTTAATAACTCCGGCATTTCTTTAATTAATTTTGGAGTGTTACAGCTGGAGACAATGAGAAACTGGGCAAAGATCTACCCAAGTTAGAGAATGCACGCACATAACGGTAGAGCAACGCGGATTGGATCAAGATGATGGCAGAGCGAAGAAATGACAAAGTTAGAAGCAGAGCTGAGGGGATGACAAAGAGAGTGGAAAGGAAAAACGTAGGTGATCGCTAGAGAGGGAAGGAAGTGAGAGAAAGATGTCAGCGATTATTGCGAAGAAGAGCACCTATGTCACTTTTAACACACATATTCACAAAATAGATAGACTATTTTATCAACTTTTTTAGATATTTCTCTTTTTTTTTCGTTGCAACATATGGATATCCTATTAGTAGTAGTATATCAGCCCGGGGGGAGGGGAGAGCAGGCTAAATCTGAAGCAGCATAGTAGTAATCGTGGTACACGCCTTTATTTTCAGTCCATGCATCTGCGTTCACATCTCCGCTACATTTCTGGGCCTGCTATCTGCTAGCCCATCAAGATTCTGGAACAGCCAGCCAGCACAACCATCTCATTAAATCCGTCAGCCGTTTCTTCACTTACATTTCCTCCAATCTGGCAGGACGCACGAGCCATGAGCACGGCGCGCACACACACCTGAAAGCTGAAAGTTTCTGAGCCACACCCTGCATCAGCATGGATCGCAGTACGTGCACACCCATCCCCATTCCGTGTCGACTGCAGTATTATAATCGATCGCCAGGGTCCTGGAGGAAAACAAGTGTAGTAGTAGCAGCAGAAATGTAGAGGGACGTGATAATTCTACGTATCGACTGGGTATGAGAGAGAAGAGAGAGAGGTAGCGGCTGAGGAGATCTGGCTGGGTGGGGTCGTTGGGTGCGACGTCCCCATCGGAGGTGACCGGGCGATTGACCAGCTCGATCAATCGGTGTGGGAACCCAGCTAGCCGAAACCGAACGCGTCGCGGTGGTGCATGTGGTGCGCGCGCGCGCGACGCCGGACCGCATCAACGGTTGGACACTTGGACCCCGTCCGAAAGACCGAAGCGCGCGCGCACACGCACGCATCAGTCACGGCGCGGCTACGTACGCACGGCGGCAGATTGGACAGGGCGCCAGTGTGTGCGCGGGGTGGTGCGCGGCGGCGCCCGGTACGGCACAACATACGACCAAAACTGTCTAGGCTGGTAACTGAGCTGCCTGGGTAGCTCAGTTACCTAACTTTGCCTGGACTGGCCCATGTCATTTTTCGTCAGCCACTTTTGATACCTACAAGGTTCTTCTCTGTCCCGATCGATCCTTGCATTTACTGGAGTATCGGGTTAAGTCGATAGTTTTGGTTGTAAACAGCCGTATTTTGCACTTTATTTTTGAAAAACAAAATTGGTTGCGCTAGCTGTTTGTAATTTGAATGCGCAGAAAACTGCAGATCGTTACTGGAGTACATATGAGTACTGGTAATTAACATTAGCAAGTACTGGTCTTAGATGCAATAAATTTAGGTCTCGGCCGAGGGTGGCTTCAAACAGAAGCCAAAAGCGTCAGCTAGCTAACTCACAGAAAGCCTCACGTACCTCAGTGTTCACCAATCTCGCACGGATCGATCAATGAAAAGCAAGCAAGTAGCCTTCCCTTGAAGTGACATTTAATTTGCAACGAGGTGGAGCCCACCAAGCAAGCTAGCCACTGCATGCATGCATGAGCACACCAAGCGATGAATCATTGGACCCGGTGTCATCCTGATAGATATAGATCAGGTGGGCCTTGAACATGCTTGTGTAGAAAGATAGGAGTATATCACATCGCACAGCACAGCCAAACCAGAGCGGTTAGTTAGCCATGCATGCATGTGAGCTCAAATCACTTTAGAGCAGGAGAGGAGGGGAGAGCAGAGAGATCGATATCGGTGTGGTCACAGCTCACAGCTCACAGCTCACGACACAACATCGACGATCCATCGTGCATGTGGCTCCTCCCCAATCCATGGGTTGCTCTCACCGTCTTGTACCTTGTACCCTCCCAGCTGAGCTGCATATTGACTTGGATTTAAATTTCTCTCGCCTTTGTCGCTACTCGCCACACGCACAAACTTGTATAAGCTAAAACACTACTAGATCTGCAACCGTTGTATTCTAATCGTGTCAAAAGCAAGTTCTACGTTGGAATCGTTTGTAGCGCCGACGAATTGATCTAATTACGCAGGGTCAATTAAAAAATAAACAGAGCTTGATCTAGCTAGCTTGAGGTAGGACGACAGTGACATGGTTCGTCTACTGCTGGGTTATATTCTTGAGCCGCATTTTTCTACGCATTGACACTAGGGGGAGAAACGAAATCGTATTCTTTGATGCTTTCTTGTTGGACGATATGCTGCGTGCATTTGCCTCTCTTTTCCTTTTACTCCAGCTTTCTTTTCCTGATTCCACCAAGGCATCGAGAAAGTTTGGGCTTTAGAATTATTCCCAATTGGTGGGTTAAGTTGTCATCATCCTCCAATTTGCTAAAGTAAGTACAGTTGGGGGGAGAGAGAATTTTTAGGCCAGGCCTGAAAGGATGAACGGAAAGACAGAAAAGGAAAAGAAAATAAAGTGTTGTTTGCACTTGGTGTCATAGATGGGAAGGCACTTCTTTTAGGACAGATCCCTTAATCCCACGCATTATCAAGGATAATCAACGCCAAAACCAGTGGGCACTACTAACAGAAATCATAGCCCCCAAATGACCAAGGGGTGTCTCGTCACCCTAATTAACATTTGAACTAAACCGATTAGCACTTTATACTAGTACTAGTAGTATGCGTCGTTGAAATTGCAACATCTGTCACTCATCCCTAATAAATGGATTCCGAACCATTTTGATCAACTGGGATAGTACAACTGCTGCTAATTATATCCCTTATTTTAGCTTATAGCTCATGTTCAAGGTTGGAAGCATCAAGGATCGTAGGTTCATACATAAAACAATCATATCCAACTCGGCAAAAAGAAAAGTCGGCTTATAGCATCTGTTTGTACATGGTCTATGGTGAAGATTGATCTCCCAAATCAATATCTTGCGCAAAATCAGGATTGGAATAGTCGCACATGAATAGAACTATATATTGAGATTAATACAGGAGATTATGATAACCGTATAACTAATACAGGAGATTATGTCTAGCAAAAAAAAGGAGATTATGATAACCGTGTACTTAAAATACATAAGATTAAGATTACCGTGTAGCTAGTAGTAAATACAAGAGAATAAGATAACCGTGCACTTAATACATGAGATTATGATATCCGTGTACTTAACAAAACTATAGATTGGGTTTCCGGTAACCGTGTAGCTAGGCAACAACTGGAGAATGGAGACGAAGCACTTACCATAGGTTTGAAGCGTCAACACAGCCCGGTGGCCTCGTCAAATCCGCATGATAGAGATACGTATAGCAGCTAGGCCGGTGCAGGTGCAGGGCAGTTTTTCTCGGACGTACGTCGAGCTGCGCGGCCTCAGCTCTGTGGCCTGCCCGCGCTTTTCCAGAAACCCTGCGGCGCCGGCCGTGTCCTCCTCCTCCTCGCCTCGTGCTGTTCGACCGGTTCAGCGAGAGATGAGACGCCCACGCATGCGTCCTGCTCCGACTGCTAGCTCGACAGGGCCAGTAAGTACTGGTGGAAAGTGATTTTCCCCAGGTAGGACCTGTGTACGTTCTTTGTCGCAGCGGCGCATCGGGGGCACCCGAGCTTTGCTTCGCGAACAAAACTGGGACTGCCTGTTCGACCAGTCTATGCCAGGTTAATTGGAAGGTTAGAGCTTAGATCTGAAGTTTCATGTTTGATCCCGACAATTAAGGTTCTGTTGGATATGCTAATAGACTATTTATGTTAATCTTGACAGCCGCAACAACATGTATCACACATCGGCAGTTGAGAGATGGGGTACTGAAATATGTTGTTGTCAGCTTGGCAGAGACAGTAACGCCGTAACAGTGTTAGACCTATGTGTAATGGATTAGTCCAATACCAGCAGTTAGGTGTTGTTTAGGTAGTTTATGACCCAAACGTATCAGCTGGACTGCACATGTTCAAACAGGGCAGGGGAGGAGGGGGCGGCTGGATTAGGCCTTAGCGAGGTCGAAAACATAGCACTTAACAACTATTAAGCATACCAGTGCATGTGCTTTGTTTTAAAATAAAGGCAGGCACGCTCCCAATTCGTTAAGAAGGCGACACCCACACTGATCCTATGACCGGCATCTACGTGGATGATTAACGGAAATACTGAAATAAAAGGCACACAATTTTTCGCAAAGACCTTTCATTTTCACGTAATGTACGTCATATATTAGTGGGTTGTTCGGCCTAGCTTGGAACCTAATTTATTTGTTTGGTTCGAAGAATCTAATGGGTTGGTCCACCCTAGCCTCTCATAATCATAAGATTAACACAAAATGAGTAATGTGGCTATCATACCAATTTTTTTGAGTTGATCCCACATGAACGAACTAATTCCAGGACGAGGCAATTCCAAAACCTATAATTTTCAAAAACTTCATAGCTGCTGGAGTTTTCATTAAGAAATCGAGACAATATGCATAATCTCCCAGCATGAGAAAATTTCGATACTACAACAATTACTTGTCATAGAATATCGTCAAGCTGGTACGTACAGTTTGTGCACAAGAACAAATATCGTAGAGAAAGACAAGCAATGAAAGAAAAATGATGCCTCTCAAGAAATCCCCACATAGTTTATACCAGTAGTGCCAATCAGCTAGGCGGCCGATGAAAAGAAAGGGGGATAGGTACGCGAAAGAAATACGCCGTCTGCTGCTGCTGCCTGTACAGCCAGTCAGCCAGCGGAGGCTGCACAGAATCCACCTCAGCCTTCAGGTGAGCTGGCCGGTGGCCGCTTCCCCACTTTTCTATTTTTGAGGCCTGCCCTGTTTCCAATTTCGACGAGCCAAAACAGACGCAGAGAAAAGGGTGGAGAGAGAGAGAGAGAGGGTGTGTGTGTGGAATAAAAAGGGAAAGAAATAAAGCGGGAGGAGAATCCCAATTCCCCAAGTACTACACACGAGAGAGAGGAGGGGGGAGAGAGAGAGAGAGAGAGAGGAGAGCAGCACACACACTACAAGAGAGGAGAGAGAGGGAGGGAGAGAGAGAGAGGCTGAGGCAGAGGCTGCAGCAGGGGCAGAAGCATTAGAAGGGGCAGTTGTAACCAAGTGGCAGCAGTAGATAGAGCCATCCATCTCTACAGGTACAAATCCTTCCTTCCTTGGAGCGAGAGAGGAGGAGGGGGCAGAAGGAGTTGGTGGGGAGAGGGGATTTCTTGGGCGCGGGGTGGTTGGTTGGAGCTGATTGGATTCCCAGGCGCGATCTTTCAGTGGAGATTTGGGGGTTGCGATCTTCTCATGGGTTCGATTTAGGTGCGTTTCTTGTGATTTTTTTTCTCTCTGCTGTTGCGTCTTGTTTGGTCTGGCTTGGATTCGTGTTGTCTGAGTTGTTGCGATGGTGAAAGTTTTGGTTTTTGGGGAAGGATTTGGGGAGATCGATTGGGTTCTCGGTGGAAGATTCGATTTTCATGCCTTGTTTTATTCACGCAGTCTCCTCAGATCTCAAATGCTCCACCCTGTTCCTGATCCCTTTGTTCTTGTCGACTTCATCCTCGCTTACCTTTTTCCCCCCTGTAAATTTCATTCCTGCAGATCGCAGCTAGGAGATTAGCAAGCACCCAAAGATTTTTCCTTTTTGGATCAATCTCACAAGAGCAGCTAGGAGATAATAAACTGGGAGCAGCAAGGGAGAGAAGGCATGATGCTGGAAGGCAAATCCTGCCTCGTCTCGCGCTCCCTGCCGAGCGCCTGCGAGCCGGAGTTGGAGTGGGCGTACCTCGCCCACGAGGTCCTCACCGGCAAGCGCCCGGCACCGGAAGATTTCGGGGTAGAAGACATGGACGAGGTTGACGGCGGCAGCGGGAAGCGCAGCAAGTCGCCTTCTCCACAGCCGCACACGCCGGACATCTCAGAGAGCCACGGCTCCGGCCGCCATGTCTCCTCAGGTGGTTCAGAGCAGCAGGGCGCTGGGAGCAACCTCATTGGTGAGATTGGTCCTGACCTGTCCATCAACTGCCTCCTCCGGCTGTCCAGGTCGGACTACGGCTCGGTGGCCTCCCTGAACCGGGACTTCAATTCCCTGGTGCGCAACGGGGAGATCTACCGCCTGCGGCGGCAGAATGGAGTGGCGGAGCACTGGGTCTACTTCTCTGCAATGTTCTGGAGTGGGATGCTTATGACCCGTACCGCGGGCGCTGGATCCAAGTGCCCAAGATGCCACCGGATGAATGTTTCATGTGCTCTGACAAGGAGTCGCTCGCTGTGGGCACTGAGCTGCTCGTGTTTGGGATGGCACACATCGTGTTCAGGTACAGCATCCTTACCAATTCTTGGACGCGGGCTGATCCGATGAACTCACCGCGGTGCTTGTTTGGGTCAACAAGTGTCGGTGAAAAGGCATATGTTGCAGGGGGCACTGATTCTAAAGGCATAATATTGAGCTCCGCAGAGATGTATGACTCTGAGACACATATTTGGACTCCCCTTCCCAGCATGAATAGGGCCAGGAAGATGTGTTCTGGGGTGTTCATGGATGGCAAGTTCTATGTGATTGGTGGTGTTACCAGCAACAAGGTCCTGACATGCGGTGAGGAATATGACTTGAAGCGGGGGTCTTGGAGGGTCATCGAGAACATGTCCGAGGGCCTCAATGGAGTGACTAGTGCTCCTCCGCTTATTGCAGTTGTCAACAATCAGCTTTATGCAGCGGATTACAGTGAGAAGGATGTGAAGAAGTATGACAAGAAAAACAATAAGTGGATCACTCTTGGAAAATTGCCTGAACGGTCTGTGTCGATGAATGGATGGGGCCTTGCTTTCCGAGCATGTGGTGACCGGCTGATTGTCATTGGAGGCCCAAGGACTTCCATTGGTGGTATGATTGAGCTTAATTCATGGATCCCGGATGAGCAACCGCCTGTGTGGAATTTGATTGCCAGGCGGCCATCCGGGAACTTCGTGTATAATTGCGCCGTGATGGGTTGCTGAGTCCACTGAATAAAGATTGAATGCAGTGGATATTTATGAAGGATGATAGTATGCACAAAGGCAGCCTGTTCAATTGCTTCAACCCTGATTCTTCGTAGCGATTTCTACCTTCTGCCCAGTTTCAGACCTTAACTGGACATCTGCTGAGCGGCAGCAGTCTCATGTAACCCTTGAGTTCTAATACTTCTGTTTTCCTTGCTAATCCATTTCTACATTTGAATTTGGATCAACTGCTCGTGATTTCAAAGATACGAGACTATGCAAAACAGTGTTATATTAATAATCTAGAAACAACTTCCAGAAGGCTTTTCACTATTGATGAACAACCTGTTAAGCAATACTTGATTCATCTTTGGCTGCAACAAAAACATGTTTATCAGTTATGAATACCGTACCTTATATTCACTGGTATAATTTTTCGTTATCCAACTTACTTGCTTCATGATATGCCTTTCCTGAATTGTGTTAGGAGCTTCTGAGTTTGTGATGATATGTTATTTTGCTATTTGTGATTTTTATGGTTTATATGCTATAAGATGCTCGTGCAGACCTTGCTTGTTATTGTTCTGAGTTTAGTTGTCAGTGGCTCCATGAACTGATGTTTGAGTTAGTCTACCGAGTAGAGTGTGGATGCTTTTCTTTTTGATGGAGTGGATAAATTAGGATTACTTTTCAAAATTGGAATTTGAACTGAAACCAAACGTTACCTTTTGTACTGGTCAGTTAATGACAGTTTCCCGGACTTTATGCTTCTATTATCGACCTTATACTTGTCTAGCGTTACTTATCTCATAATGTTGTTGTATCATTGAATGATCCCTGAGAAGGCAAAAACTCTGCAGCTGATTGATTTTCAATGTTCCGTTTTAGCTATTTCACCAATTAGATATCATTCTCTATTAGTATGATACAATAAGCGAATACGTCATTAGAAATTTCGTAAGTCGTAAGGTAAAAAAAGGGAGGCATTTGCAACTGCTGTTTTTTAAATATTTTGAGTGGGTTTTGACCGATATGTTTCAACAGTATTTGTAATCCCGAGAGTATACAAGCTTCTTTCGGTGTAGTAGCTCTTGGTAATTCTGTAGCATACACTTACATTGCGCCTGGGAGAAAAACTGAATGGTGCGTTATAAATTCAAGTGGTAGCGGTTACTTTATAAAAGATGCGTGGGTTACCTGTACTAGCCTTGCATAAATATGTGTTAATACATATGTAAATCCTGCCATTTGGAGCAAGACAGGGTTGAGGGAAGAGCGTTCCACTCTTTTACGAATGATCAACCGTAGCAACAGCTGGCTACTTTACAGCCAACATAGCCATGCGATTTGAATTGAGATATTTCTGTTTTCATGCCACTGGAAGTAAAAGGCAGAGAACTGCATGCTGAAATCTGTCCATGCTGTTTCTGAATCTTGACTAGTATGTTTACATTTCTGTGGGTTTGACTAGTGTGTTTACATTTCTGTGGGTTATCAGGTCAGCAAACCGTTGTTCAGTCTGGTTAGTGGAATCTAATACCGTTCCATGACGAGTAACCCATCTTGATAGAACTCTGCACAATTTCTAGCTGAATATTGCTGACTCGTTCTTGGAACAGAACAAGAAATTACTCCACAGGCGATCCATGGAAATGTATAGGCCGCATGCGTGCCTGAAATTGCTCTGTTGCGTTGCGTAAAGCTTTTTCTTTTGACTCTGGAAGGCCATACCCATCTTCACAGGAAGGATGCCCCAATCTGGAGTCTTGTTCTCGCTGTGGCTACGCTCCTGTGGTGCTTTACAGCACGGCTGCTCTCACCTTTTTTCCTCTGTTTGCAAGATATATTCCGTGGAGCGTATTGCGTTCGGAGCCGGATCACAACAATTTTGATGGCCGTCGCTGTTGTGCTATTCTGGTATCGAGTTCTGTCGTGCGGTTACTGCAACTGCGTGAGCACATGCTTCACTTGCCGCAAAGCGAAAAAGTTTTCTTTGGTTCGGGTCAGTTGTTCGTATGGCCATGTTCTTCACATTCGTTTTTGCAGGTTTTTTGTTACTCCCTACCACTCATTTTACCTTCTTGTCTTGCTGTAGTTAGATCTACTCGCTCCAGAGTTCCAAATCTGCCGTCTCTTTTACATTCTTGCTTGACCTGTCCAGGTAGAGAACTTCAAATTTTAGGTGTAGGTTGTTACCTCTCTTGCGAGTTATGATCGACAAGAAATAAGGCTAGTTAATTCGCGCTGGTGTCCTTATAGAACCTTGGCTTCACCGAATAATCTGTCCCGGTGTACACACTGTGTAATTTGCAGCTGGTGGTGGGAGAACATTTTCAGTGGGGAATATATATCCCAGCATATGAAACCATGCACTTCCACTTTATTCGCAAGCATTTTCACCTCTTCTGACCATGTTCTTACAAATGACTTCTACTATTTATGCCTGAAGAGCACTAAACACACCGGGAATATTTTTTCCGCTGAAGAAAATGTTTTTCTTTCGTTCTGTCGTGTCTCCTCTTTTTGCCCTTCCTCTTTTGCATGGACGGAAAAGCAATTACGCAAGGGAAGGTAAACTTTAGAAAAAGTGTACTTGACATCTTGAGGTCTGGAGTCGCGACAAACATAACTAGGAGGTTTAAAACCAGTTAATGAGCCCTTTATCTTTTGCAAAAATATTCAAATACTCCTCGAGGTAGTTTTAGAGGGTGGTATAGCATACGTGACGCACTGATGTGGATTGTTTGTCAACATGGACTACCACATCATTCCAGGCCCACATGTCATTGACTAATTTTAGTTTTTCTCTCTTCTCCGGCATGAATTCCATATGGGTCCGGCAATGAGTTCTAGCATGAGAGAGAACGAGGGAAGAGAGAAAGAAGAAATTTAATTAATGACTTGTGGGTTAGGGGTGATGCACAAGTCCATGTTGGCAAGCCATCCACGTCAGCACACCATGCATGCGATATCATCCTCCAAATTGTCTCGACGAATCATTTGAACGGATTTGCAAATATCAGGATTAAAACCTTGTGAAGTTATATTATGGTGGCTTTAAACTTCAGAGAATCAGTAAACGTTGTTGTTGCTACTGGTGATATGTCCCCGCAAGTTGCAGGAAGCTTACCTCTGTTTTTTCCCGTCTCCTTTCCCTCCACACGTGAGAACTTCCAACTGATTGGTCGTCGCCGCTCGCCATTCCCATGGCAACAATGACGTGTGTCCCCTGTCAGCGGACACCGGCGCTGTGCTCTTGGGTTGGGCCTCGTGTGGCTTCTGAAAACGGAATTGACCGTTGAAGTCCACGTTTACGGTTGATAAACACATATGTGTGACTTTGTCTTCTGCTTCGGCTTTTGAGGTGGACAGGGTTGTGCCACTGTCTTCCGTGATCTAGGCTAGCTGCGTGCATGCTCCGTTTTAAGCCAGGAAATTAATGGGCCCTCATTTCTCAAGGTTTTGTAATCATGCCCAGATTTGTGATCTCCAAGTACATACCCTTTTGGCCTCTCTCATTGTGGTATGAGAAAAATAACTTGTGTTTTTTTCAGAATTCAGACAACGGGGTTCTAATTTACGGTTAACCATTTTAAACGGTCTTTCGATAGCTCTTGGAGCCTACCGAAAGCACACCGTCGAAACAACCTCCGAGCTCCCTCTTGTTCCCCTTCTACAGCAACTTTCAACAATTTTTCATGAGCTTCCCACAATTTTTTGGAAAACTTTCAACTATTCTTGTCAACTTTCAACTTTTTTTTCCTGAACTTTCAACATTTTTTGCAAAAATTTCAAAAAATTTCACCAACTTTCAACTATTTTTGTTGAATTTCCGACATTTTGGGATGAACTTTCAGAAAATTAGGACAAGCTCTTGAAAATTCAAGTAACAAACTTTCAACAATTTGGGAATGAACTTTCAGAAATTTAAATATCAACTTTTGAGAACATGCAAATCAGGCACCATTCAACCAGATAAATCTAAAAACAAATTTAAAAACCTAGATGCCACCTACCTTTTCCTTCGACACCGGCGCTGGCACAAGGAAGGGCCTCGCCGCTAGGTGCTTATCGTAGTAGCTTGACATTGCCGCCTTTTCGGCCACCACGGACATTGGCACCTCTCCAGCCACCACAAGCGACCCTACAGGAGGCGCACGGGATGTATTTAAGGAGTGGTTGAGATGATTCTCGTGCCCCCTAAGGCAAAGATCCGAAACAACCTCTAAGACCTAATTTATCTTGAATACAGACTCTAAAACTTGTCTATTTTACCTAAATCTGAAATTACACGGGCCTAGCCCAAATTTGAGGTGGCGCAACACCATGTGCTAATTATGGACGAAAATAGAAAGTGAAAGCTCGTATATTTCGTCCAAGTCTTCATACTCCATCATGGTGGCTTCAAAGTCTTGTAATAGCTTGATAGCGACTCAATATCTCCCTTCTTGTACCTTGTAGCACTGGCATCTTTCTCCTCACTTAACCCCATATTCTTGAATAATATAACATCATGTCCTTTAGGTAGCATCATGGATTTCATAAAAAATGATGGAGCTTCGAGAAATGAATTTACCTGATAATAAAGTTGACGTGCTCGGGCTCGTGTCTCTGGATCTGATATATCAGCTTGACAAGCTTAGTCAGCAGGTAATGGTGGAGATATGATTATATCGTTGTTAGAGATGTCCTCATCACATGGATTACAGCTTAAAGTAAATGGGTCTTTATAACTCCTCGAACTAATGATCAAAGACTTCGAGATAGCTTCTGTCACCGTTGTACCTCTAATCCAATCACACCAACTCGGTACAAACCATTTGTGGTTCCCCACATACACGTGCACTCATACACGACACATATGATTTGATGTATGTCTACTACAACACAAATATGCGAACAATAATCATACTAGATTACCAAAGTCTAGAAACAATTAACTACTTGTAATGATGTAAAAGACTCATTAATAATAATATAGAGTTTATAGTATGCGAGAACAGGGAGATATAGAGGGGGAAGGAGGAAACTAATGGTGGAGACACCTTACTGAAGAGGAGACGCGCCGGCGCCAGCCGTAGGGCCGCGCCAGTTGCGGGAGCGGCTCCCCTTCTTCTTCCTCTTCAAATCCTTCAAGTTCTTAGAGCTATGGAGGTGGTTTGGACGTCCTCCTCTTTATAGGTTGGAGTTGGGGATGCCCATTGAGGCTTGGTTGTGATTAGGGCCAACTATACCTCTTCGTGTTGATTATATAGTTGCTCTCGGTCCTTCTTCTTCATTGATCTTGCTCCCACCTTTGATCAAAGGGCTATTAGATGATTAGATCCTTCCAATAGCTTCCTTTTCTCGTTACCTTTCCATGAGAAGCCTCTGATGTGTTCTGTTGATGAGGATGAGGACGTGCGGTAGAAAAGGAAAGGATAAGGCTACAACAGCAAGTGGCGAGCTCCACAAAAGAATAAGCGCGTTGTCTCAGTCGACCGTGCCCATGGTAGACCGTAGAAGAGCGCTTTTTGTTCAGGCATATCAACAGACAGTGGCTACCACATACACAAGGTTGTTTCTGCTTGTCCTATGTTTTTTAAGATTAAAAGGGAGCTCTCCCGACCCCTGCATTGATCAACGTATACGACCTTCAATATTATTTCAAATGATACCAAAGACGTCAAGACCAAATAAATCAGCTAACAAAAAGGATTACAATTTGAACAAAAATTCTCAAAAAGCGGCCAGACTCAGCAGAACCTACCAAAGCAACAAGAAAAATAAAAGTCAAAACACCTACGACACTATCAACAATCAAAGCCTTGTCCAAAGAGTGAAGTTCAGACCAATGGCATTTATCCTAGGGAGTAGATCGATATCTTCTGAAATAACGCCTTCAAGAAGGAGATGACATACATATGTCGATGTTGTCGAATGCAACCAATAAAAGCAGATCGCCAACATCAAAGACAACGCCTTTAGGAAGGAGACGATGCACTTACATCGTTGTTGCCAGATCCAACCAGTGAAGATCAGATCAAGTGTTATCACCCCAAAGAGTATGGATTGGTGCTAAAAAATGTCACAAAATCCTCGTCATCAGATCTAACCAATGAAGGTTAGACCCCATCTGCACGCTAAGCCTCCCAGATCACCACCAAAACCATCTGGAAACTCCTCCCGAGCGTGCATGCACCAACCCGCACCCAAGTCGCACTGATCCGGCCAAGATCAACCACCGCGGGTGTCAGTTCTGATTGAGTCGGCTGTCTTGCTGTTCGCCGGATGTTGCGAAATCACGAGGCCACACGCGGAAGCGTAGATCTATTCCGAGGACACAGAAGAATTTGGCAATGAGAGACACGACATTTTTAACGTGGTTCGGCCACGAGGCCTACATCCACGGGGCTTGACTACGGGCACTCCTCCCCATTTATTAACTGTCTTTCAAGTTACATTGTCATGGTTACACAGGGCACCTTTATTTATAGGTCCGGGTTACCGGAATCTGACACCAACTCCGCCCTATCCCTACTAAGTTCTATCTGTAACCTACCCCGAACACATATTCGATACAAACTCAACAAACTCCACCTTGGCGAATATATCCTTCGCCACCTTAAGCTGTCTTTGCGCGAGTCTCCGTGCTCCCGTAGGACTTGGGTTTCCTCTCTTGTAGCTCACCGACCGGAGCCACCCGACATGTCTGACTTGACCTCAGGCTTGTCGTCCCCCACTGCAAATGTCGCCATGCCTGGTTCCTTGGTGACTCCACCTGCAATAACGTATCCTTGCAGCTTATAAAGGTTCTTTGTAGTCCTCCTTCCCTCTATCACAGTCTTCTTGCCCTTCTTGATCCTCATGGTTTTCTTGTCCTCGTCAACTTCGTAGACAAAACCATCATCATGTAGAGCCCCCGGCGAAATCAGATTCCTCTTGTACCTTGGCACATGTCTCACACCCCCGAGTAGTTGCTCCCCGCCATCACTAGTCTTGATCTTGATGTCACCAATCCTGACAACACTATGGCATGTGTCATCACCTTGGTAGACTCTTCCAAAATCACAAGACCTGTATGTGCTGAACCACTCCCTGTTTGGTGTCACATGAAAGGAACTTGCTGAATCCAATATCCACGCTGTTGTATACTGATCACCTGAGAGCATTAGGACATCACAAGTATCTTCTCCACTGTCATCACCTCTCACAACCACATTGACACTTGCTTTGACCTTGTACTCTGGACAATCTCTCTTCATATGTCCCCACTTCTTGCACTTGTAGCACTGCAGCTCCTTCTGTTTCTTGTTCTTGGACGACCTATCCGCCTCATGTCCTTTCCCGCCTTGATCACCTTTGACTAGCAAACCCTCAGCATGAGCATGAGACTCTACTGCATTGTTTTTCCTTCTCAAACCTTGAGCCAGTAACGTTGCAGTAATCTCTGCAATCTTGATGGTTTCCTTGCCGTACGTCAGAGTAGTGACCAAATGCTCATAGGACGGTGATAGAGAACATAGAATAATTATGGCCTTGTCCTCATCATCAAGCTTTACCTCTAGTCGTGCTAGATCCGTCACCACTTGATTGAAGATGTTCACATGCCCCGCAAGATTTGACCCTTCCTGCATCATTAGCCCATATAACTTTTGCTTCAGATACAGCTTGTTGGTCAGAAACTTGGACATATATTGAGCCTCCAGCTTTTCTCATATTCGCTTTGGTGAAACCTCATCCATCATGTGATACATCACCATATCCGACAGACTCAGCCGTATGATCCCGGCTGCCCTGACTTTAGCTCCTCCCACATATCATCCTCCATCTTGTTTGGCTTGACATCCTGCAAGGCTTTTGAGCAACCTTGTTGCGCCAACAAATCTTTGACCCTTGTCTGCCACAAGACGAAATTGTTGGAGCCGTCAAATTTTGCCACATCGAATCTTGTTGACGACGACATGTCGCCTCTCCTGAACAGATCCGAGAATTCGACCTGATCGCCCGCTCCCTGCTCGATCGATGTTGCACCGATCTCCTCCTTCAAGCACTCCTCTTCTAAACCCGAGCTCTTCTCCTCTTTAGAACTTGTATTTTCAAGTTGCCTGTAGGCTTCAACTCCTGAGATCTCGTGCCTTGAAGCCTCCCCCAACCCCTGCTTATATAGCAGCCATTGGACCCTCAAATCCAAGCTGGACTCCTACTCCGAGTCAATTTCTCTCCAAATTTCGAAATCCAACCCAAATTTGAGCAGAATTCAGATTCTGCACGAAATTTGGCTAAGAAAAAGCCCAAAAACGCGTCCTAGGCCTCCCCAACACCTTCTGGGCCGCCCCCCACATGTCTTGGGCCCCTCCTGGGCCTCTCGAGCCCCCCAGCCCCATCTGGGCCGCTCTCAGATCCCACCTGGGCCGTCTGGGCCCCTCCTGGGTGTGGCGTACCCGGATTTGAGGCCGGATAAACCCTTGTGTTTACTGTATCGGTCCCTGGATCAGTAGTCGATACACACAAACACTTGATAACAAAGTTTGCATGATACATTGTTGGTACACAAATAGCCAATATATGGTCTTTAATATTACAAACCGGGCCTATTGGCCGAATTCAAATAGCAGCGGAAATAAACACATGGTAGGTGGCCCATTAGTTTGCCGAACCACAAGCAACTAATTGGGGGAGAAACCCTACGCCTCAAAATCGTTGTCGCTATCTCCAGTCTAGTACTCCTCCTCATCGTCTGGCCACATAACAAGCCAGGTGAGTACATTGAATGTACTCACAAGCGCTCCGCCAGGAATTTTATCACGGATATGAGCATGCAAGGGAATAATCAAGAATTTGGCTCTATCCTAGGTTCCATATTGTGTGAAAAAAGTAAGTTTGCATTTGAAATATGTAAATAGATTTAAAAGCAATTTTCAGCAAAACATCTCGACGCAGCGAGATAAGGTACCTGCTTGAATCACTCTACCCGTCACAACGGGGAGTTCATCTCTATGCTTTCCGTCATAACAGCAAAGCATGATATCGCCCGGTTTCTCAGGGAGACACAACTCGCCTCGTACTTACGGGGATACCAACAAAATCATAGTAATCACCCGATTCCTCAGGGAGACATAGCTCACCTGGCACCTACGGGGATACTAGGGTTGGCCCGAGTCCACGGGGAAACCCCTTCTTCACTTTTCTCGACACAACGGGAAATTGGCATGCTGCCCTGCGAACACGGAGGATCGCGTCCTTAATCCCATAACCCATGTTTTTGACTTTAAAAGCCAGTCTACTTTAGTGCGGCCTAACCAAGTTCGTCCATGACCGCGGACACGGCTATTCGAATAGTTTTAACCCTCTGCAGAGGTGGTACGGCTTTACCCACACGAGACTCTTCACCGGTGTGAACCCAGCCATGAACCCGCCAGAAGGACATGTCTCAAACCTAGTTTGAGTCAGTATCATCGCTTGCAAGGAGGTTGGTGTTCTAACTTTATGGCGAACAAGCCATCGCTTTTCCGCGGAAACTTTTCTCTACAAAGGACACAGCCTCATCTGCACGCTACACACCGCCTACGGGTTCATGCTAGTTCAGGCTGGGTACTATGTCAAGTCTTTCTCATAAAGGACATGTGGACGTACAGTAAGACTTGGCCAAACGGCACTCAAGATCGGTCCTTGGGTGATCCGAGAGGGACTCCACACCACTCCCGTAACCGGGCAGCGAGTATCGCGTCGGGCTTTACCTCGCTCTTTAAACAGGCTCCCTGCCTTCGCCCTTCATTACCGACCCGGATCAAAATCTTCTCCATTTTCATCTTTGGTTTCACAAACCATTCACGGTAAAACATACCAACCCATGGCTATGCTATCTTCATACACGTCTGGACACGACGGTCCGTTTCTCAAAAGTTTACCACATGAAATATGGGGTGTTATCACCTTTTCTTTTAAAACCCTAATTTTACTACGGCAGGGCTAAGCATGTATATATGTATATACTCTACCCTAAGTTTTTTCGCTAACATTCTCAGAATACATAGTCCTTAGGGCTACAAGGGTTTCAGGGTCGGACTAGGGTTTTCTACACATCGGGATAACTATGCTACACAAAATAACGGGTATAAAACATAGCATGCATGTTTCGTAAACAACATAATATTTTGTAAACCTAGGTTTCAACATGATCAAGGGTGGAGAGCTTGCCTGACAAGTCTTGGTCTTGCTCCGGTTGCGATGATGCTTCGGATTCCTCCTGACGAACGTACCTCACACCGTCAACTACACGTTCGGAAAAACTTCGGATAAGAACCAAGCATCACAAGGAACAAGCAACAAGGATCAGCATGCATGCTCTTTGGTTCCAAGATATTGTTGAGAAGATGCGCATGTTTGGGTATTGCCCAACATATGTACATGCATGAATTTCTAGGGTTAGGGCGATTAGGTTTTTAAATGGTATACACGTTCCCTTTTTATTCTTCGAGTCATGCAACATGTATATGCATGTGTTTGGTGCAAGGTTTCACAGGATTAAGGTCTAAACATGCTGGAGTGCCTAAAATGGATCATGGGTTCAGAAGAAATTTCAAGAATGTTTTGGATGCCATGAAAAAAAAATATATATATATATATATATGCATGGGACTAACATTAGGGTTTTCTAGGATTTTATTATGCCTCCTTCATCTTCGGGTCATGCACATGAATACAAGTATATGTGCATTTTAAGCCAAGGCCCAGAAGGTAAAAGCTTTAACATGTTGGAAGTTTTGAATTGGGTTAAAGGTTTAAAAGAAGTTTTTAAAAATGTTTAAATTTTTAAAAGAAAGTACTTGGATTGCTTTCTGTACAGCAAAGGAAATTTGGATTTCTGAAAAATGGTTTGAGCCAAAACTTGGGGAATGAATTTTGGGGAAATTCTTATTTTGGAATCCTCCTGAGAACCGGTCGGCTTGAGGCCGAACCGGCCGAACCAAGGAAAACCGGGTCTGAGGGAGAACCGGCCGGCCTAACGCTTCAGAGAGAGGGGTGACGTCGAAGGCGCCTGGGAAAGTGGCACCTCCACTTAACCTGACATCGGGCCCCTGGCCGAGAGTTGAGGCCCACTGGCAGTGGCTCGGGCCCTCTTATCGCTTCGGGATTATTGGGGTCCACCGGTCAGAGACACGGGAGAGGTGCGCGTGCGCAAGGGTTCCGGCGAGAAATTTCTTGGCTCCGGTGGTGCTTCGGCGAGATCGACGGCGAGCAATTGCAGCTGTTCCAGAGGGAGAGAGAGAGAGAGAGATTGGGCGGCACTTCTAAACTCAGGAGATCAGCGCAATTCCATTTTTGTGGTCGGAGGTCTCGAACGTTTGCTGGTTTTGGAGAGCGACAAGGATCAGAGGAAGTTGGCGGCTGAGCTCATGGGTGGAGAAGGAGAAGACTTGGGCTCAAGGGAGGCTTGGCGGGACCGAAGGAGGGGAGAGGCGGTGCGATAGGAAGAACCGAAGGGCTCGGGACGCCTTCTTATAGTCGCGGGCGAGGGAGGAGTAATGGGAGCCGCTGGACACTGCCATGCTTGGCATTAAGGAAGGGCGAGGCTAGGTCAGCGACGCGCAGAGCTTGCTGGTGGTCAGTGCACTGCTGTGGCGTATTGGTTTTGGCTGGTCGGCGTCAGGGCTACGGTTGGCGTGCGGGGGATGCCGGGGGTCGGCACTGCCACGCACTGGAGCACGTCCAGAGCAATGCCAGAACGTGCTCAAGCAGCATGCGTGTGCCCTGGCTAGAGCTGGAGTGCCGGGATGGTGTCTAAGCGAGTCACTCGTGTTGAGAAGACCAGAGGGAGGGAGGCTGCCAAGAGTTGACATGAATTCCGTGTGGAAAAGGGATTGCCACTGCCCTGCCAACATCGGCATGGAATGACAAGGAGTTGAATCCTATGGATGGAGATCACTCACTGAGGAAAAGAGAGATGGAGTAGGGTTCAGGATAGAAGTATGGTTGTTGGCAAAAATTTGAGCAGAAAGGTTGAGTGGGGGAGCTTGCATTCATGGAAAAGGGGGAATGCAGCAAGGTGCTCGACAGAAGATTGGTCAAATCTTTGCACTGGACATATATTTGTTTTTGAACATTTGAGACATTGGTACTGAGGTGAGCAATGCATAATTTTTCTAGAATTTTCTGAGTAAGATTTGGGAGGGTTGCAGTTCAAAGTGCAAAACTGACCTAGATTCTAATTTGCATGTAACCCAAGATTTTTGAACTGGGCCCACCTATTTTATTTCATATTCTGGTGACAAATAGTCTTAGATATTTTATGAAATTTTTTTCTAGAATTTTTGGATGGAGGAAAACACATGCAATATAGGTTTTAGTGCTTTTGTCTAAGGATTAATTAATTAGGGAATGGGACGGCAGATTGGGTGGTTTCGGTGACGGCACGACTGCGGTAGGGTATGAGGGAGGCTAGATATTATATTTGGAGGGTCGAGAACAGAGATGGGCGAGTTGCCACTTAGGGTTAGGGTTTGGATGGTTCGTGCATTTACGGTGTGCGTGTGTTTGATTTTAGGGTTTATATTTTATGCACATGCGATGACGGGAAACCCTTGGATGATTTCATGAGATGATATGCATGAAAACGAATTGAAGATCCAAATAAGCTCGCAGCCTGACTGGAAAACATATACGCATATACGTGTCTTAGGGTTTAAGTTTTCGGAAAATCCGGGCGATGAAAATCGGGGTGTGACACTGGGCCCGTCCCCAGCCTTCCCCGGGCTAGAACCGCCCAACGGGCCGGCCACCTCCCGTTTGGGCCATGGCACCCACCCGGCCTGGCCGCCTGCCCCACCTGGGCCGCCGCTCGGCTGGGCCGGCCAGCCTGCCGCCTGGGCCGGCGCGCCAGGCCACCCCAGGCCGTCCCGCCTGGGCTGTGCAGGCCGCGCTTGGGCCGCCTGGCCGGCTGGCTTAGGCCGGCTGCCCGTCGTGCCGCCGTGGCGCCCGGTTCGGCCGACGCCGCAGCTCCTCGCGGCCGCTGCTGCCCGTGACTTTTTTCTCTCTTTTTTCTTTTTCCTTCGCTCCACCTCGCGCTCGAATTTCTTCCATAAAGAATTTGTGAAAAACATCCGCATCCTTTTGAAGCGGATTTTCATGACATGCTCTAAACTCCACCTCGCCTTGTACACATACCGCCGTTCTCCGTCTCGTACCTGCCGGATTTCTCTGCACCGCCTCAAGATCTACTTGAATCTTACTCTGATACCACTTGTTGCGAAATCACGAGGCCACACGTGGAAGCGTAGATCTATTCCAAGAACACCGAAGAATTTGGCAATGAGAGACACGACGTTTTGAATGTGGTTCGGCCACGAGGCCTGCATAACTTGTTACGCAATCTTGGGCCTGTTAACCACCAGTGTTTCAGCCCCCATTGCGTCCGAGACTCAACCACAGAGCAACACATGCTTATAAGAAGGGGCCCTCTCCCCCTAAAAGACTAGCTTAATAGGAGGGACTACCCTCACCCTTATAAGTTAGGTTCGGCCTCTATCCACAACCGATATGGGACTAAACCCAACAAATCTCCCCCTCACACATCGGTCATACCCGAGCCTACTAATACCAGCGGTCCAGCTCGCCAACCATGACCCGCAACCGTGAGGTCTCCGATATTTGTATCTGGGTATTTAGGCTTTGATACCACTTGTTACGTAATCTTGGGCCTGCTAACCACCAGCGCTCCAGTCCCCATTACGTCCCAAGCCCAACCATAAAGGACCTCTCCCCCTAAAAGACTAACCATGAAGACTCCCACAAGACAGGCCGCTTCACGCTGTCGCTAGTGAGCCAGACGCTAATGACGAGAGAGGCAGGAAAGAAGCACACAAAAAAACTGAGACGAAAGAAAAAACTCCATCGTCGACCACTGGCCGGCCAGACGGCCGTTGGCACCGACGAGAAAGAGGAGAGAGGAGTAGAGGCAGCGTCTCCTCACAGCTACGGTTTTCACCCTTGGTGTCGCCCAAGCCCTCGTGCTCTGTTCGGTTTGTCCTGGAGTTCCCTGTGGATTTCCTGAGGAGGCTGACAGCAACAACTGCGAGGCAGGACCAAGGGACTGTAATTATCTACACGTATGTGCTCAGAGCAGAGTCAGAGAAGCTGCTAGCTACTCTTCATAGTAGTACGTCTCCTAGTACTGCCTGCAGTTAGGGCGTTTTACTCTCAGCAGCCTCTCTCATTCACCGGTGGCTATTGCCTGTCGGGGTGGTTCCTGTCTTCCTCTGTTCTCGCAACGTAGTAAAGGGGTGATTAGTTCCCCGATGGCCATGTCCAATCACGTGATTTGTGGCCTAGATCAATCAACGTAGTAAAAGAATTCAGGATCCAGCCCTGTTTTCGTCACGTCGTGGCACGAGGCTCTGGCTCTGATCTCTTGTCGTGACGGCTGACGAGATCACCTCGGAGATTCGCTCTCTCAGTATCCCGGTGGCAGGCCGGTGGGGAATCCGGACGTGTAGCACTGCACAATCAGCGCCATCATGGCACAATCATTCATGACTGGCTTGCTCGGTGTCCGGCGAATCACGGACCAGATCATCCTCGAAACCCCGTCGCCTTTGGGCACCCGCGGCTCTGCAAGCGCACAGGCCGCTGCATGTGGCAATGTCCGAGAAGACAGGCACTGGCAAGGTTGTAAAGGAAGGTTGTACAGGATTTAGTACCCTCCGTTAAGGAGAGGACACAGAGGTTAGTTAGACTACGATTGTAGTACTGGCCACTGAAATGGCTACACACACTTGATTACGAGCATAACACAATCTGACAGCCCATGCATGCGTTATTACTGGTAGTATAGGTTGACTTGTCATGTCACATATCTATTCTACCCACATGCCATTGTAGGCATATGCAAGACTGGAGTAAGGGCATTCCAAGTGGTTTGTTCGCTCCACGGTGACTAGATTGTCTTGGAGACTTCGGCGATTAATTCATAGGGGAGAGCAGAACAGAGCCAGCAGCAGACAATGGTATATGGGGACTGACAAAGTGACAGGTTTTCGTATATGCCCATGTCGATCCTCATTGGCTGCCGCATGAGCCCCGCGTTGCTCTGCATGCCGTTGCCAGATGACAGGGGGCCAGTGTTTCTGAACGGGGGGGACTCCCTCTGGAAGACAGGCGTGCCCCGTGGAGCAGAGCGGAACAGTCGACGGGGCCCCGCTGCACGGCAATTAAACCGCCACCGGGTTTAGCCCGCCCGTGCCTACGGCGGGAGCTAGCGGTGGTTCGGTGGAGTTCTCACTGCACTATTTATCGCGCGCGTACGTTGGTAACCAGCAAGGTTCAGAATTAAGGGCATTGATACTTCATTCCTCGGTGATTTTCTTCTTGTTGCAGTGATCAAAATAACTAAGGAACCACTCCGAACGAGAGAGGTGCGAAACTAACGAGAGCAACATAGAGAAGTAGGGGTGAAAACGGATCGGAATTTTTCTAGAATTCCGGAGTGAAACGGAAACGGAAAGCGTCGGAAACGAAAATTTTTGGAAACTTTCGGAACGAAAACGGAATCGGAAATTTTTTGTCGGAATCAGAAACGAAAACAGAACTGTTGTTTTCATCGAAAACGGAAATGGAATCAGAATTTCCGGATAACTTATTTTGGAAATACCAAAATCATATAGGCCACCAGCCCATTATATATTCAGCCCATCTAGGCCTTAGAGAGAATTTTAGCCTAGGAGAAAAAAGAGAAAAGAAAAGAAGAGGGAGGAATGGGCTGGTGGCCCATTCGGTTAGAGCTGAAGATAGCCAGGTGGGAAGAAGAAAAATAGGCTTTAGCCCATTCGGATGTTCAAGAAAATAATTTTTAAATTACAAAAAATCTAATAAATTCAAACAAGCTCCAAAAAATACAAAATCAACTTCAAAAAATCTAGAAAAATTCAAGGATGCATATCTTAATGTTCAGAAGCCAAATAAATTTTTGTCAACCAAATATTACTGTTTTATTAGTCAACTTAAATCTAAAATAATTAGAAAATTTTCAATTAAGCTTTATTAATTCAAGAAAACATCCAGGAATTTTTCTAGTATGCATTTGTAGATAAAAGTTTAAAAAATTACCAAAAATCAGTTTGTTACATTTATCGACTGCTATTTACCATAATAGAACTGTTATTTCATCATGCACCATATGATTCAAATTCTCGATGACATTTTACATTGTTATATTGCCGAAGCTTTATGATGAATAATCTATTAATGATATTTGTCAGGACCCCAGAATTACATATGACTTAAGGAATGAGTTATCGTCAAAAACCGAGCAATCACCCATTCCGTGACACGGTACCTGCACCGTGCACACCGAAATAGCGTGATCCGGCACCTGACCAACACACCATACGATCACCGGAGCCATATACCTTCACCGTTGGTCAAGTCGGCCAGAAGCGATTAAACTTCCGAAAGCCACATACAATTCCAAAATCCTACGGAGAATTAAAGTCACTCTCAAATCCACTAAGTACAACAAGGTTGGAGGAGCCCGGCGATGATACCCTCACCCTAACCTGACCCGGAGGTCAGTGGGTCGCCCGAAGGCCCGGTACCATCACCCACACCCTGCCTGACTGACACTGCATCTCAGTCAGCGAGTCACTCAACCATAACTTGTCACACTTAGTGAAAGGAAGACCGACTATAACTCTTCATGGCTAGCTCATACACTTCAGTTCATACACCCACGGTGTATAAGCAGCCCACTGAATAACTTGTATATCACAACAAAACACTAAGAGAAGAATTACCAAATAATTATAACACATCCCATACTCGGGGCAGTATTTATCTTACATCCCATACTCGGGGCAGTATTTATCTTACATCCAAGCGACTCGCAGGTCGTCCATAACAAAAGAAACATCAAGGACAGCAGCGGAAAACATTATAAAACGAAGGTGGCAGCTCATGCCAAATCTCCCAAAAGCTTCACAAGTCTACAGGACCTTCTAACCGGGAAAAACCAAGCAAGAACAGCACACATCAAGCATGAAAATCTTCAATTTAGCATACCTGCAGGAATGGAATTCCCGAATGAGTACTTTCGTACTCGCAAGATGCTAATTGCTCATTCCGGTTTAACTCATTCATGACATGGAGGAATCAATAGCACCATCAAGTAATTAACCAACTTCATCCTAGCATGTTAAAGAGAACTACACATGTTATCTTTAGCATACTAGTATGGCAATTTTAAGGTGAACCAAATTAATCCATAAGCATCGATAATTTATGTGGCAAGCATTATCATAAATGGAACCAAGCATGTCAAGATCAAAACATCCTAGTCAATAAAAATCAATCAAGATCACACACTTGATTGTCAATTCGAGTTCATCCCAACAAGGATGGTGAACATGAGTGACTCCTGTCACTGAAATTTCAATTGCCCACATAGTTGGTCACGTAGTTCACATAGTTCACATAGCTGCACGTAGCTCACATAGTTCACATAGCTACACATAGATTTGGGTCATTACAATATTATAATTTATGAATATTAGGAAATTGAATTATTCTTTTCGTTGTATTGCTGCGAATGGTTCAAGGGGTTTTTTCGCTTTTGTGTCCGATAAATATTCGCTTCCGTTCCATGTTCGTGCCGTATTCATATCCGTATCCGAATCCGAGGTTTTCGAATCCATTTCTGTTTCCTTTAACTGTTCAAAAACAAATACGGTAGAACTCATTTCCGACCGATTCCGATCCGTTTTCACTCCTAGAGAAGTGTGTACTGGAAAACATGAACGGACAAATATTCGTAGATAAATAGTGGTCCAAAGTGACAAATATTATTGGTGGGCCACTGTCAACGTCTCACGCTCTCGACACGTTGTCATAATACTGCTGTTCTCCGGCGGTAAGGTTGAGTGGCTGCCCAAGTAGCCCCATGGCCAGATTCATTCACGCTTGCGTGTTTAGACTCTTAATTTTGGAGTATCTTTTTCACAAGACTGATGATTAAGCTAGAAAATGCATGAAATTAACTGGTATACTCTATGCCATAGCACGTATATGTGGGTCCATACTTCATGGTTGTAAATCTTCCAAGCTATAGTCGTAAAGATCGTATGGAAACTAGAAAATATTACGTGGTTCTCTTCTCTGAAAAAGAGAGACCAGGCCAGGCTAGATGAGATCCAAAAGGGATCGTGATCTTCTCACTGTTGAGTAGCAGCAGTACTACTCCTACCTTGAGCCCCTCTGGTCCTGGCGTGTGGCTGTCCGAAGTCAACACTAGTCATTGATTGTACTAAAAAGCCTACACCGTTTTCACATCGCTACTGTATTGAAATTCGCAATCAGATTTCGTGGTACCGTGAGTTGGTCGAGAAGGAGATTGTGTAAACCTATGTTATATTATGGGGTTTGAGTGCTGCGTGAACATTGTCTTATGATTTCAAGTGCTCTTTGATTTTTAACCGTGCATTTTGTTGAAAGTAATAAGACAAACACTGGCGCTGTTTTGTTAAAGGTTGATTAGTGCCCCTGACACAACTCCTCATTAGGGCCTATGGTGTACATGGGGCCCATGGGCCGGGCCAGGGTAACCCGGGCCCACTAGGGCCCATTACTCCTCCCCCTATTAATACACGCTTTCTGCTCCCATCTCTTTCCAACAGCCACTCCCAGTCACACTCTTGCTTGCTCTCTCTGCTCCATCTCACCCGCGTAGTCACACACATACTTCATCACTCGCTAGCTAAGGTTTCACACTTAAAGTCCTCTCGCCTTTTTCTCCATCCCGTACGTCGTGCTCTCATCCCTGTGTGCACACTTGCTCGTAAAACATACGAAAGCAAGCAAGAAAGAAAAAGAGGCGGCCGGCGAGGCGAGAAGCCAAGTGCTAGCTGTCACCGGGAGCCGTGTCACCGCACGGAGAGAGATGTCGAGCCGCCGTGGCAGGATCACCGACGACGAGATCAACGAGCTCATCTCCAAACTGCAGGCACTCCTCCCGGCGTCCTCCCGCCACCGCACCGCGAGCCGGGTGCGTACAAGTCGCATATTAGTCCTGTTAGTTACTTCCTTGTGTTTGTGTGTGTGCAGTGCGCACTGTCACTGACAGGCATGCTGCGACTCTGCATTCCATGAGCGCACCAAAGTCTGACAAGCATTCTGTTTCTCCATCATTCCTGACATGATTGATTCTGTGTGCAGTCGTCGGCGTCGAAGCTGCTCAAGGAGACGTGCGGCTACATCAGGAACCTACACCAGGAGGTCGACGACCTCTCCGACCGGCTGTCGGAGCTCATGTCGACCTTGGACGACAACAGCCCCCAAGCCGAGATCATCCGGAGCCTTCTCCGGTGAAACTTGCTACCTAGCAGCCTTCAACGGCTGAAGCGCGAGGTGGGCAGATGACAAGATGACAAGATCAGAGGCATAGCATTTTTTTTAGTGGCTACCTGTTTCTTTTCTTTCTTCCTCTTCGATCTCCTCATATGTATGTTTGTTTGTGAGGTAAGTCAAAGGCCCTCATTTAGGAGCTAAGGGCTTAATTATTGGCTTCCGCTATATGTTTGGTATATGCACTAAGGTTAGTAGAGGTCGATATTTATGATACTTCTATTAGCTGAGTGCACTACTAGCTACTACTTAGACTGTAGGAGCTACTGTTGTAGCTGCTGTCAGCTTAAGATGCACCCTAGAGGTGTTGTTCTTCCGAGAGACAGCAGCTTAACATTGTTGTAGAAAAGACCATCATATGTGGTTTAAAATTGTCATCTCGACAGCTTTTCGATCCATCTGTATGAAAGAATCTACGATGACTCATATTATCTTAGACGGGTTGGCATGCCTATATGTGATCACATGTCTTCACAAATGGTTGAGAATAAAAAACCGTCTATGACAACATGATCAACACAGACGGTTCAACCGCTCACCCGTCCGTAATGTTCTTTTCTAGAGGGCACGGCTTTTTTCTATTTTTCGGCTAGCATCAGGAACTATTAGTCATAACCTCTGAAAAATGAAAGATTTATATAACAGTTCACAGTGCAATTCACATTAGAAATTCACAGAGCACAATTCACACAACACAATTCAACTCAAATTATATACACATGCATTGGACCAAATGTTTCAACAATATTCATGTCTCTAACAGGACAAAGTTCGATCACCAATAAACTCAAGTTCGATCCTAACTATACTCCTACATCTCTACCATAGAAGTCGCCATCGGGGTTCGTGATTTGGGTATTGATGAAAAACACAAAAATCCCTCAAATTCGCATTAGTTTGGCTTCATCGAGATAACTCTTATTATCGATCATCCAACCCTGTCGCTAAGAAAGATTGATATAAGAAAATTATGCATATACATATTGACAAGTATAAATAAGTCGATTTAATTCAAAGACAGACCTTCAAGTCTAATTTTTGGGTGAGAAAACTCGTCACCATCTTCGTGTGGTGGCAAACATAAAATTCACATGTGTTAGTTACTTTTATCTGCTGTTTACACTGACATAAAAAAATCAGTTAGTACAAGAGGCATTAATGATCGCAAAATGCGCTAAGTTAACACAGTAGCAGAGATACCAGAAAGTTTAATTTGTGTTGCAACTTGGATCTTTTTGCTCTCCCTCCACGAGCTACATACTCGATGAATGCCTTGTTAAGTATTTTTCAGATAGGCTTGAAATTGCGAATATGACTAATTGAGAAATCAAGATATATCACCTTGTTCCATTTTGATACAGTGACTACCAAAACCTAATGAAAGCTACATATAAAGATGTGTCGTCATGGTCAATTAACATAGTCGTCATTTGCTCATGAATGGACAAGGTGTTAGCATGCTTTGCTACAGCTACAAGCTCACTTGGGCTTGGGTTCTTCTCCCCCCTTGGGATGCTGACTGCGATGAAGGCTGGTTGACTAGGATGATGTCTCTTTAGCCACTAGATGAATGAGCCGATCGCCTGTGCCAGGATTATGATCTCGTCTTCTACGGTAATGGGCACCGAGAGGAACTTGAAACCATCAACCTTGTAGTCCATAAGAACTCTAATGTAGTTAGGCGCAAGGGGGCCACTGTGCACCAAAGACCCCCGCTTCGATGGATATGTCATCCCAAAAGCAGCATCGAGGAGAGTACCACCCATTACTCTGGTCATGAGCTTGCATCTGGTAGCTTCCTACCCCTTGTGTGTGACCCAGGTGCTCAGCGTTTCTCAAGGCTATGGTGAGGTCTTGGGTCCTAGATTTGGCGAAGTTTTATCACCTTGGGAGCATTGAGAACTCATTTATATCTGCAAAAAACATTGGGAACTCAATTCCTATGAGATATTGTTCCAATTTAATATGTATAAAAAAAGTAAGTGAGATGTACCATGCGTTGGACGACTTCCTTGTATATAGAGTTTGGAAATCTAGGGGCACCCGTCGCTACATCTAACTTGGGAGGAGCTCTTAACTAGGACTATGCTCGCTCTTATAAATCTACAAATGGACAGGTTACATTCTTCTCAAAGTAATAAAATAGTATATATACCACTGCAAAGTAGTATGTGAGAAGTGGTGTAACTACACCTGCTATAAGATATATATATATATATATATGGGTGTGTGTGTGTGTGTATGTGTGTATGTGTGTGTATGTATGTATATGTATGTATGTATATATAATAAAGACCTCTTGTGCTCGCACATGTACGTGCACTTATTACATGGAAAAAATAGTTTAGAGTTCTTCGATGCAATCAAGAAGAAATGTAATAAACGTTTAGGATCGAGGAGGAGATAAAGCAAACACTACGCCCCTCGTGTCACAATATATATTATTTGAGAATTCATTTTAGAATTTAGAGAAATCAAATACTTTTAGTTTGACCGCTAATGTAAAGAAAGTACTAATATTTTTTACATTGATGGTATTATAACTATGGTAAAATACTTTCACAATGTATACTTAATTTTATTGCAAGTATTACATTTTTATCGAAATTGATAATCAAATGTCACCTAACCGACTGTTTTAATATTTAAAATGGTCTAAATTGCGACACAAAAGTAACAGTAATTAAAGAAATTGCACGTGGTTAGGAGTTTTAAAAAGGGTGAGACGTTCTATGGATCAAAGATAGGCCCTAATACCTAGAGGGTCAAACTTTTTGGCTCGGTCTGGGGCTTCTAAAGACATGGTGGGGCCCCCACGGAGTGTCAATTGCTACGAGATCTCCAAAATGAAACATAGCGTCGGGTCCCTTCCTAATTTAGTCGTTGGAATCGCAGTTCGCAACTGAGATTAGAAACCAAAGCTTGAAAGCATCAATTCGTGTAGGGAGACGAAACATGTCTGAAAGTGTTAACTGGCATGCACGCTCGTAGTGTTTTTTTTTCTAATGGCAGCAGGACACGACTCCACAAGTAACTGATCTATGCATTTTCATCGCTTGCATTCCAGAAACATCCATGTATAGGAACATGCACAGTAGCATCTTTTGTCCCTAGCTACATCATGGTCTAATGGACCGGATTGCTCACGCTTCCACTGTGCGGCGCGCACGGATTTCCTCTCTCGAATCTCAAGAACTGTGTAGGTACATCCTGGTTTTTGTTCTGGAACACGTAGTCAAAATCTCCGAGGCTGTACAGAGCTACATGTACTTCCAAAATAATACTCCATTCAACAGGACGATTATCCTAATGGGTCAGCACAACTAATTAACTCGCACATTTCAAGACCTTGGCAAATGGAAAACCCACACGCTTAGGAAATGGCTCACTCACCGTCGTGCTGGAGAACGTGCACGAACTTAATCTTAAACAAGTTTTGAGCGAAACCTGGCTCGACCAGTCTGCAGAAACTGTGCTTTGTTTATGAGTTCCAAAACCCTGGAATGGCCGGGGCTCAGGTTCAGGTTCGTGTGCATGGAAAGCAGAGCTGGAGATCCACCCGAGGTGTGCGTGTGTGTGTCTGCAGAAGCAGTACGCTGCAAGTGGTCTCGGTCTCGGAGCGATTTGGGGAGGAAAACAAACTTTCTGTCTGCGACGTGAAGGAAACCAGGCCGGTGCCCCATGTAATAAGGAAGCGTGTCCAGGGCTCCTAGAAATGTGCTTCACCTGTCTTGTCAGGTCAACACATCGGCGAGCTGCAGCTCACAGGTAGTGCTAATTAATTGTTGCGTAGTGCTTCGAAGAAATTCACCAGTGACTCATGCGTAATATAGTACTTGCACGAGGATCGCATGCTTGGTGTACTTGCATTTGTGCGTGTGTATCTGCAGAGACGTCGCAGAAGATGAGCTCGGATCTGGGTGTGTCGGCGTGCGTTGCACCGTGGGCATGGGCGAGCGCGCTGCTATTATGCTTGCAGCTACCGGCGGTTGGGCAGGTGGCGATCGAATGGTTGGTTCCCCGGCGATCCACTTGCCGGACAGCAGGCGGCTGGCCGGCCGTCGCTATCAACCGTTCTATCCTGGCACCAAGATCCAAGCTCATAGACCGTGAATCTACCCCAGCTTCTGTAGGGGCCGGCTAGCCGGCCGGGCAGGCAGGCGTTGCTGCTAGCTAACATGGTCCTGATCACCCCAACACATCGATCTCTCTGTACGTTACTTTGGACCACGTACAGTGGCCGGAAAGCTCAGGCCGGGGCTGCATGCATGCGTGCGAGCAGGAAACACTCATCTGCAGCAATCATGGGCACGCTCGTCACCAACAGATCGTGGAAATCATAAACTTTTACGAAACATTTTCTTGCCTTGGCAGCGCGAGACATTGCAGGACGGCCCGCCTATTCGTGGAACGATCCGAAGCGAGTCGGCAACGGAAAACGACGCCCCGAAAATGTGAGTATTGCCTCGACGCAGCTGAGGAGGACGTGGTGGAAACTATCCCGCGCGCGGCGCGGGCATGGTACGGTACGTGACGCCTGCGCTGCGTGATCGAGCTGAGAGCATGGGCGCCGGATCGCTGTCGGATCTAAGTCTCCCGCACCGGCGCCACGGGTGGCCCGCTGCCGCGGCCGGCGCGTGACATGGCCTGGCCGGGTGGGAGGGGGACGGCCTGAATGATTGCGCTGGCCGGAGCCCCGCCGACCCCACACGTACACCATGTAGATGCAGGGCAGAACGACCCCGTATTAGGTACGCGTCTGGGTCTACCAATTTCTTCTTGTAAGCGTTTTTGACAACTTGAGACTTTACTAAAAGATCAAAGGCATGACACTAACGTTAATGTGCAACACTGCACATTAAGAGCGTTGATTACAACTTTCATCGGGCATGATTCTGATTTGTGCATGGCTCCTAAACAGCAGTAGATACAAGTCCCTATATTATATGATCTGTAGGCATCTTGAGCTTGTCTATGAGCTATCCTATTCTGCTCCCGTTTAATTTTGAAGAGTCTTGCATCAGAGTTGTTGATGGAGGCCAGGATCTAAATTAGATGTGGTCTTATGGACCAATGACCTAGATACTTTGTAGGATCTCCTCTTGAAACTGCTTCCGCAAGGATCTGACTATCTGTTAAGAAGTTTGGCTGGAAAGCACTCATAGCAGCCGAGATCCGAGTCGCTAACTCTAATGCTTGAGTTTCAGCTTGAAGTGCAGACCCTGCAAAGGATGTAGCTTCAATGAAAGTGGTATGTTGCTCTCTGTGTTGCTTCCATATCATGCATACCCCAAGGCCTGCTTTACTCAACAATTCTGCATAAAAAGGAAAACATGAAGCTTCTGGCCTCCAAGCTGCATCGATAAAAAAGTTAGGTCCTTTATCCATCCTCTGCTTATTAACGCGCAATATTGTTGGAGATACATTTCGTTGTTGCTTCAACGCAGTGATCGGTTCTTGAGTCTTTTCTTCAATGCTTTCACCTGTACTCATAAGAGTATTAGTAGCATAAAGAACCTGCATAGTATGAGCTTCTTTTTTATTAAATAGAAGACTGTTTCTGGCTTTCCAAATATTCCAAAGAGTGGCAAAGATTAGAGTAACAGAGTCCTTAGTGGTGTAATTTGCCATCATGTGAAAGATAGCCTCCTCCACTTGATTTATTCCCTGATCAGTTAAACCCTGCACTCTCATTCCTAAATTAGAAGCAAACCAGATTGCATGAACAAATTGACAATCAAAGAAAAGATGAAAGTCAGTTTCAACCATGCCACATCTTACACATTTGTGATCAATGTGAGACGATTTTGCAGCAGCACGAGAACCTGATGGAATAGCTTTCTAAGAAGCCTCCAACCAAAAACCTGGACCCTGGGAGGCATCTGTTTGTTTAACCATATGGTTTGGACTATATGTCTTGCTTGATATGTTAGATTTGAATGACCACCTGCATTTAAACCATAGAAAGCTTGGTGAAAAATTTGATAAGCACTTTTCGATGAACAAATACCAGAAGGAGTATATTTCCAAACAAGGATATCATTATTATCATCATTGGAAACTGGGACTTGAGATATTACGTTAGCATTAAAAGAACCAAAAATATTAGTAATCAAGTCTGTATTCTAGATTTTGGTTCCAGGAATCCATAAATCCGAAATGGTAGCAGGATACTTAAAGCCTGGTTCTTTTATATTAAGGTAATCATGAATATTTCTCCAAAAAGCACACCAATGAGTAGACCAAATGCAAGTGTTACCTATAGCTACTTGAAAAGTTGTGGCATTGATTAACGGTTCCCTAACTTTAAGAATAGAAGTCCAGAAAGCAGACTTAGGAATATCATTTGGAGCCTTTCAGAAGGAGGTGTGAGGAAAATACTTGGCCTTGAGAATTTTAAAGATGGTACTATCTTGATCAGTGACTATTTTCCAAGTAGAATTAGTACGCATGGATTTGTTGACAGCTTCTAGATTTCTAATTCCTAAGCCACCTTCTTTTTTAGACTTACAGATTTCAGACCAGGCTCTAAGATAGAGGGGTTTTGAATGCGTACCTTGCTGAATCCCAGTCCACCAGAAATCTCTTATAACTGCATTCATCTTATGCAAGAGTTTCTTTGAAAAAGAATAGTTGACATGTAGTAAACCGGGAGGGAAGAAAAGACAGATTTGATTAAAACCAATCTACCAGCATGGGACAGTTTATTCGCCTTGTAACAATTCAACTTGGACTTAAACTTTTCAAGCAGAAAAGCGTAAGCATTAGATCTATTTTTTGCTGCCATTCTCAGAGGGTGACCTAAATAAGTCGAGTGATTATCCATGTCTACAACTCTAAATATACCTTTAACAATATTTCTCTGAGCATCACTAACATGTTTACTAAAAAGAACTGAAGATTTAGACCAGTTTGGCGTCTGACCAGAGAGGCTGCAGAAGTGTTGAATGGTGTTCCAATTGTCCTTGCTTCCTATTCATTAGCCTGTCCACACACTATTAAGTCATCTGCAAACATTAGAGAAAACACTCGTGGAGAATTAGGACGTAGCACAACGCCTTGTAAATTCTGATGTTCCATTTCTTCCTTCAGTTTAGCAGCTAGCTCATTGATTGCAATTACAAAAAGGTAAGGAGATAGGGGGCATCCTTGCCTAATACCACGCTGCCCTCTAAATCTGCCATGATGATTGCCATTAATAATAACAGAAAACAGAGAGTTAGTGATACAAGCTTTAACTAAACTAATGAAATGGTCATTGTAACCCATTTTACTAAGAGCATTGAAAATGAAATTCCATTCAAGTCTGTCAAAAGCTTTAGCCAGGTCAATTTTAAGCATAAAAGCAGATTGCTTCCATGAAGAAAGACCAAAAGAGTGAGTAATTTCTTATGCCAAAATAATATTGTTAGTAATCCTTCTTCCTTCAATGAAAGCTTGCTGGGCATTTAGAATAACACTTGGAAGATGAGGTTTGATACGATTTGCTAAAGACTTTGCAACAATTTTGTAGATGACATTACATAGACTTATAGGTCTAAAGTCCTGAGGTTGAGTTGTTAAAGTCTTAGGGATTAAAGCAATAGTAATCTCATTCAACTTGGCTAGAAGCGTACCTTGAACATAGAAGGTTTGAATTAATTTTGTGACATCGTCTCCAATCCAATTCCAAGCGGCTTTGTAAAATGCAGCATTTAACCCATCCGGTCCTGGAGAGGCATCATTGCGCATCCCTTTCAAAATATTCAAGATTTCATCTTTTTGAGGAATCGAATTTGTGAATTCATCTTGAATAGCACCTGCATTGTGAGCTTGACTATTCTGGAAGCTTGTTTTGTTAGTGGAGGTAAATATATTTTTAAAATAATTAACAAAGCAGGTTGCTATTTGCTCAGGATCTAAGGTAGTCTGCCCCTCTGCATTAGAAATAGAAACTATTCTATTTCTTCTTCTCTTCTTGAGAACATAAACATGAAAATACTTGGTGTTTCTGTCTCCTTGAATGGCCCAATGTTTCTTTGCCCTTTGCTTGTAAAAGTGAGTAAGCCTTGTCATTGTTTCTTCATAGGCCTTGACTAATTCCTCTTCCTTTGTGTGATCTTGAAGATGGATAGGTTGTTCCTGAATACCTGTTATTTGTTCCTCAATATCCTGCAAATGTTGCTGCAAAGGCTTCTTTTTCTTGCTCCAAACCTTTAGAGTTGCTGCTAAATGATTAGTTCTCAAGGGAAAAGATTGACTAGATGAATTTCTCCAAGCTTTAATTGCAGTATCATGAAAATCATCCTCAAGAAGCCACCAGTTTTCAAATTTAAAATGATAAGCATGTTTTTTAAACTTAGAGTGAAGAACAGCCAGAATTGTGAGTGTTTGCACCCCTATCTCGGTAGTATACCCATGTTTTGCTAGTAGCATCTATATCCCTCCCCCTCGCCTTCAATTATTGCCCGGTATTCGCTCCTTGTTGTCGGCCACGCGCCACTCTCATCCATCCACCTTGTTTTTCCCCCACTAGAAGCTATCAGTCGAACGTTGACGGTAGGACCCCCCCCTTTTTGGGCAACGTGCCACGCGTCCACCACCGAGCCTTCAAACGGCTATATGGGCTCCGCCCAACCCACTCCAGACTCCATGCCATCCTATCTCTAGACAACCAATTCCTTGCTGCTAGACTTCTTTCGCTTCCAACGCTCTCTTCCTTCGCTCAGTGTTCCTTCCTCTGCTCTGTTCCCTTTTGCCGCAAAGATGATGCCTCAAGGAACTCTCTGTCAAGAGACCACTGCTGAAGATCTCGCCGGTTTCGCCAGCGTCCTTTGGACTGCAGCCTGGCAAGTCCTCGGAGCCACTCGACGACCGGAGTACGAAGTGTACCGAAGCCCGATTTCTGGCACCACACCAGAATTTTGGGCTGACGTTCATATCTTCCCTGGCCGCTCAGATCCAAGCGCGCCGTTCCGAGTCTACGGCAAAGCCATGCCGACACCCACCACGGCTATCCAGATGGCCGCTTGGGAAGCCCTCGCACTTCTTCGCTTCTGGGTTCCTGGTATGAACCAAAGAGCTTTCTTCTTTTATCCCCGTCGTGACCCCGGAAGAGGCACAAGGTTTGTCAACCCATCGCCGGAAGATGATGCCGCAGTAACCCATCTCTCCCGCTATCTGGCCGCTCAGCACGACCTCCTCACCCAGCTAGTAGAATTCTGGATCTCACAGCAGCAGACCCCTCCTTCCTCGCCATCTCCATCCGCTGTTAGTGACTCTTCGGCAACTTCCGCCTATGCTTTTGAGACTGAGGAGTCCCCTATGCCAAGAGCACCAGCAACCGAAGAAAGTGCCCGTCGTCACAGGCACACCGCTCCGATCCCGCCAGAGAGCCGAAACCCTCAAGAGGAAGTTGTTCCACCCCAAGCTGTCAACCCAGAGTTAGGTCAGGCCAATGATGTACACCGAGTTTGGATTATCCAACTCGGTACAACTGGTTGTTTATGTGCTTGTCTTGCGCTGATCTTTGCCGTTGCATTTGGCCTGATGCCCCTCGGCACTTAGACGAATTTGCTTGATGCACTTGTAGACACATGGTTGCGCGTCATGTTGGTTTTCTTGCTGCTTTACTGGAGTTTCCAATGGGTCTTCCGACCCTAAGACATTTTCAACTGTCGTTTGTTCTGTTGTAATAATAAATAAAATCTAGGTTATCTTCCTCATCTTCACACTAATTTCTTCTCTCTTTGCTGTGATGCCAAAACAAATGCCCCGACATAATGTCACTTCTCTGCACAAAAGGGTCGCCATCTCATCCACGTCAAACCACGCAAGATGCCCGACAAGAATTCACTCGGCGGATCACACTCAAATGATGCGAGGTGCACATGGCACTAGATTCTCACCCAGCTCACGGCCAACCAACACCGAGTACCAGCACCCCGTGACCCCAAAATGATGTAACTTAAAGTCGAAGGAGAACTTGAAATAACGTATAATACTAACTACTTAAGGGAATAACGACCGTCAAAAGAAAAGAAAATAAAATAAATAAATCATGAGTTCAAAATTTTTGGGTAGATATATACAACACAAAAATTTTAAGGGGGGTAGTCCGAGAGTTTGAAAGAAAGATCTACGTCGGATCTGCAAAGAGCCCCTGCCGCAGAAGACCAGACAACTCTGCCCATTCTCCTCTTAGTCCACCCGAATCTCGAGGACGAGATTCCTTTAAGGGGGGTAGGTTTGTCACATCCCGATTTTCTAAAACCCGAAAATTAGGGCTTACAAAAACTTTTTGCGTCACATTAGAAAGCATGTGCATCCTAATTGGGATTAGTACCTGACATAAACGCATACACCCAAAACCCTGATATCAGCCTCCTCGACGAATGGTAAAACCCCTAAACGCATCTCGCGATCAAAGACTCGAACCAAGGTGATATGATCCTATCTAAACCCAGTGCCCCACCAGAACCTTCCCTGATCGCGGAGACCCAAAGCTTTACCTGGCAGTAAGTCTACAACGGTTGGTAACTTTTGTTATCACTAACCCTAAAGACGATTCGTCTCGACAAACCCTAGCCTACATGTACGCAAAACCCTACGCCCTTTTCATCGTTGCGACAAAACGGCCAAACCCTAAAACGTTCAAATACTCAAAAACGTAAGCGTCAACACGGACCCCATAGGACCGGCACGTTCTTAACTTCACGGGCATTCGCTAAACCCGATCCCGCCACACACACGCACCATATACGCCACCACGTCAACGGTACCTCGCCACCAACATGTCCCGAGCGGAGATAAAGGTCCTTGAAGTCCATATCTCTGCCCTACCTCGACGCGCTCTGAAAACCCTAACCCTAACTCCCGAACAATTCCCTTCTACTTGAATTTCAAATTCCATCAAAACCCTAACCGTGAGATCTAAACCCCTTCAATCTCTCTAAAGATCACAAATAAATTCATGGAGCAAAGTAGTGTCATACCCAGCTCAGATATAAAATAAAATGTCCACGTCCAATTCAAAATACTGATAAATGGAACTAATAAAACCTAGGGCAAAAAGGCACGTTAAACTGCATCTACTATGAATGTGTCTCGGAAAATTATAATAAGTTTATACAACGATCTCCTTACATTTAGAGCCCCAAATACGTAAAAACATGAACGCGTTCAATGTAAAAATCTCAAATGGCAATCATCGAACACCTGGGCCGAATTAGCATTATCGCATGTAATGAGGCACGAACCTAAAGCATAATATCTCAACCCAACCAGGGGGCTCCTTCTCGGTCACCTGGTCACAGCCAAGGACGTGTCCCTCCTCAACAGTGGCTATCTTGTCTTTTTCCTTCTAACTTCATCCCTTGACTCAGCAATGCACCACATGGCATTTGACGGGAATCCCTCCTGCCTTCACAAAAGCAGTGCCCAGCTCTGCCAGACCCTTGCACATCTCACCTCAAACCTGCTGGCGCGAGGGACACGCGCACAACCATCCGAGTGCTCCAGGACACGCTGATGCCGCTCAGCGGCATGAGCTGGCCGCGCTCTGGCCACGCCACGATGCGCACAGCGCAGCTCATTCCGCGCCGCACGCCGTTGATCGCGTCGTCCAGCACGCCGGAGCATGCCGCGCCCTGCCGCGATCCATCACCTCGCTCCGCCCAGCTCAACGCCTCCTGTAGGTCCTCGGGAGGGCTTCTCGCCGCGCCGCTCGCCGGTTGAATCGAGCCCCGAGCCGATGCCAAGCCTCGCCAACAAATCGTGGTGCGCCACGGCCGTCCTTCCCGCCGAGGCCTCTGTCCAGCTCATCCCTCCCCGCCGCACCTCGGGAGCAGGCACGCACCGAGCGCCGACCGCCGTACCCGCGCATCAGCTCCAGAACCGCACCGCTCGCTGATGCCAAAGCCACGTCGCCGTCTCAGCGCGCCGCACGCTGTCGAGTCTTGTCCCGAGCTACTGCCGCGTCCCCAGGTCCCCCTCCCTCTTCTGTAGCCTTGGCCATGTCCCCGAGCGCCGGATGTGTCCCATCACCAAGCACAGCGCCGGCCAGCTCACCTCGTCGGCTCCCTATAAAGAGGCAGCCCGAGCTCCTCCCTCCGCCAAGCTAACACCCCCACCCCCAGCTTGAGCAGCCGCCCAACCCCCTTCTTCTCCACGGCCACCACAGAACCACACCTAGCTCCCACCCCCGCCTCTGCTCAGCAAAAATCCGAGCAACCCGAGCCTCCCCGAGCTTCCAGGACAAAGGGAGCAAGCTTAGAGCCCATCCCCTCCTCTCTGGAATTTTTCTCTGCCCGGATTGAAGACCCCGCCGCCGGTGGTTTCTCGCCCAAAGTGCCGCCGCCACAGCCCCTATCCTCCTCGCCTCCGAGTTGGGCTCCGCCATCCCCGCCCCCAGCTAGCACCCGAGCTACAAAGCCCCAAAACCGACGGCGCCATAGTAGCCCGCCGCTCCTTAGCTCGAGTTCCCCAGCGCCACCGAGGAGCAATCGCTCTCAACCACCGGCATCGCCGCCGTCAGGAGCTCCTACAGGTTCAATCGCCGCCGCCTGGGAGGGAGTAGGTAGGTGGTAAGAAGAGTAGTACCGACCGGCGCATATAGCCTTGGCCCAAGCGGCCCAATTAATTCCAGCAGTTAACCGAGCTGCTGATTCCGTTTATTTAAAAGCATCAGCTCATTTAAATCGCATTTAGTTTGTCTGAAAGCCCGGCTGCTTCGGTTGTGTTTAGGTTAATTAAATCGGTGAGCTCTGGTACAGTTAATCCGGTTCTGAACTCTTCAAATAATGGCAAGACTTTTACCTTTGCAAACTTTTGGAATTTGAGTACCGTTTCATATTTCTAATGGAATACTAGTTTAGATTTAAATACCTCATACCCTGGCTTTAATAATTCGTACGCTGTAGGTGCTGCCCTAAGTACTACTACAGCATTCTTAGGTAGTCCAGTACGCAAACATATCCCAAAACACTTGATCGACTCACTAGAGAATGCAAACATTTGTTCAAAGAAATTTAACGTTTGAAACTATTTAAAGCATGTTTATTAAAGATTAATTTTATGCTTATTCTTTGCAGGATCAAAAACCACTCATTCGTAGGTGCATATGCACATTGCACGGCTCGAAGAATAAAAAGGGAACGTGAATACCTGTTAAAAAAAACGAACATCCCTAACCAACAGTTCATGCATGTAAATGGTTGGCTAATGCCGAACCTAGAGTTTCGTTCAAGCCTTTCCCACTCACAGAGTTTAGTCTTCGAATGCTAGCATAAAATCACACCCTTATACACGTGACTGCACGGAACAAAAGTCTAGGAGTCATGTTAAGCCTAGGGGTTCCGAACCAAGTTGTTAAGCATAACCCTAATAATGCGATGTCTCTTCCCGATTGAAAACGTCATTTCATGTGATTTTAGTTCTTGGGTTTTATTCGAAGTTCCATCGCTTGCTTCTTATTCGCCGATCCTTTTCGACGTATAGTTAACGGAGTGCCGTACGTGCCGCGAGAGGATCCGACGTCACCTTCACGCCAAGAACAGGAACAGGACCCGGAGTTGCCAGGCAAGCTTTCCCACCTTGACCATGTTGCAACCCTATAATTGTTAAGCTTAATTATTTTGTTTTGCAAATATTGCATGCTATTTTAGTACACCGGTATTTTATGCTAGTGAAGTTACGTCCAGTAGTTGCATGTGCCGTAGGTTTGGAACCCGCCCCTTTGTAACCCTAGGTCTAATTAGTCGGTCACGATCGACCGGCAAGGTAGTAGGAGTATAAGCGGTAGCTGCGCTTAGACCTGCTCTAGTTAAAAACAAGTTTTATAAAGTACGTGAGGTATGGGATGAAAACCCTCGGCTTGTTTATGCACGCCGAGGAAATCTTTTAAAAAAGGAAACCTTTGTGAAAATTCCCACATGAAATGATGGAGGATTTTGGATTCGGGCGGGAATGCTAAGGGTGTTATGAGGAGGTAGAGTAGCCGGTTGCTACTTGCGGAAGGAAATGGTCGGGTAGCCGGTCGCTACCCGTGGAGTTGGTTGGTTATGGAGTCCCGCTCGAATCGGTTAAGAACCGAACCTAAGTGCCGCTGAATTAGTTCCCCCACCGTACGTCCACATGTCCTTTATGGGAAGGACTGGACCTGGTACCCCGTCTAATGCCGGAGCCCGGAACCGTGGGAAGTTAGGGAGTAGTGCTAGTGGATCCGGGAATCTCTAGAGGATCTCCACGGGACTGCGTAGGGGAAAAGCTCTTCGTGGGTCTCACTTTGTCGTGGGGGTAAAACTCAGTAGAGTCCTACAAGGTACGTGGAACATGGTCCGACACAAAGGGGGAGAGTCCCACTTTTGTCATCCAAGATGCAAAAGGTTGGGTGGTCCTCCTAGCGAGTCCGGCTTTAGTGTGAACACGGGAGAAAGGTCTCGTTGTAATATCCCTGTCAGTATACGTCGCGAAGTATACCCGGGGTGACTTACATCTTGTGGGTAAAGCCGTACCACCTCTGCAGAGGGTTAAAAACTATTCGAATAGCCGCGTCCTCGGTCATGGACATGAACTGGTAAGGCCACACACTGGTTAGACTGAGTTTTGGTTGTGAAAGCTGGGAAATGGGATTAAGGACGTGGGCATGATGTGTCCACAGTGAGCAGTTTAAGCTACGGTCTGGTAGTGAGGAACTGCGGAAGAGGAAACCTAGCCCGGGCCGCGAGGCGGTAGCGCGGGTAGGTGGTAAGGATTGCTCGAGGCGGTAGATGGAGCTACCGGCCTCTAGGGGACGACTGTTTTGCTGGATTGCCCAGCACCGAGTCTTGTCTCGACAGAGATGAGCCCGTGGATTTCGAAAATGCTTTTAAATCTACTATATTGTATTTTGAATAAGAACTTACATTTCCGCACAACTTGCAACTTAGGTTAGAGCTATCCCTTGAACAATTCCCTGCATGAAATATTGCCGTATATTTCCTCCTGTGGGAATAGCTTGTGAGTACATTCCATGTACTCACCTGGCTTGTTGATTTGGCCAGACGAAGGAGACGTCAAGTCCGAAGAAGCTTACGATCGCGAAAGCTAGGGCGTAACCCCAGTCAGTTGCCTGTCGGGTATGGCACACTGATGGGCCACATTCCGCTGGGTTTTCCGCTGCAAATTCATAGCCGCTGGGCTACAGGTATCAGATTATCGACCTTACCGGTCTATTTAATTGTTTACGCATGTATGACAATGATATGCAGGTTAACTCGTGTGTATCGGCTACTGATCCAGAGACCGATACAGTAATCACGAGGGAGTTCCCGGCCTAAAATCCGGGGGCGCCACATCTAGTCTCTTGCTGGTGTTGGAATCTTCCTGGTGAAAACTAAAGCTCTGCATCTGGAACTTTGTATGTATCTTGACGAGTATACCGAGAAAACCCAGCATTTACCATACTGACTTCATCTTGGTTTCGGCGTTTATGTGGAGGTTTGTAAAGAGTGTGCCAATCTGAAGACAAAAAGGCCTAGAAGTGCAGTACCCGAGTACTGAGGAGAGGCAGAGGGAGAAGACATGAATCGGACATGGAGCTGTTCATTAAATTGCTCATTGCTCCCTGGAAGAGAAGGTTCTCCTGTAGCTTGTCTTTTTGAGCGATGCTGGAGAATAGAAGTATATGAGAGCTGCCGAGTTTTGAGAGTAGCTTGAGTTGAAAGGTTAACCTCTTATGTTTGCAAGCGAGAAGATTGGAAGATCTGATCATAAAGATGTTTATTGGCTTCTGTAGATAGCTGCTGCTGAGGCATGCATGGGCTTTCCATGTGTTTAGTTGGGACTGAAGCTGGTGGGAGCCCAAGAAGGCTGCTCTTGCAAATATGGGTTTTAGTGGGCCTTGAAGAAGCTATTAACTGCTTACCTTCCTTTTCATTTGCTGGTTGCAAATTTTGATTTTCCCTCTCTTTTTGACTACTGATTGCATTCTTGTCAAATATTGTGAACTTGGATAGTAGAGGTCCAGAATTATCAGCAGATCTGTTAACTTTCATATGTTCTCTGAACTGCATTGAGAGACCTCCTATAATATTTGATTGATCCAGAGCAATCTGTGGAATCTGAGTGGATTGGCAAGTCCATAATCCAATATGAGAAAACGGAACAGATGCCATACTTGCTCTAATACTTTGCAAGTGCAAAATGAGTTTCCTTCTGTTTGGACAGAACTGAACATTATGGAACATCAATCCATAGAAGGTGCATATTCTTCTTATTTTGCGATAGTTTATATAAAGCATTATGTAATCATTTGGAAAGACATAATACTTTGCAGTATCCACTACCGCTTATTAATGTCCATCTTTGCATAGGTTGAGACGTAGTCTTTCTTGATTTCCATAGCCATATCAGGAGGTGGATGAATGTCAGACGGTTGCGCTACTTTATCAATGATATACTTCATCGGATGAGGAGTTCTAAATCTGCCTGGAACCCCATACACTCTTATTGGAACATAAATGAAATTGAAAGCATACTCATCAAGATTCTTCTGTTCATGTGTCGGATTAATCCATTTCAGAAGTAAATTATCATTGTCAAGAGACCAGGGCTGCATTTTAAGAACAAAATCCATGGCATCTTCACTTCTGAAATAAACTTTATAGATAGCTGGCTTTACCTGATCTATGATCCAATAATTATCTCCCCATGCTCTGTGCATCGCCTCATTCAGAGCTTGTAAAGGCAGGTTTCTAGGGGTTCCACTCGAACAAGCAACCTTCATAAGATGTTTAAACGGAGAATCTTCTTCAGGCTGACAGAGATCTTCACCTTGATAGCCGTGCTCAATCTGACGTGGAATCAATATCTGTAATCTTTCCATGATATCGTTGAGATCAAATTCCTCTATCTCTGAATTAAGAATCACTCGCTGTTCTTCAGCTACTCTCGTGCTAGCCATCTCTGATTCATCTTCATCATGAGTTCTGAGCTGCTGCCTTTGTGTTTGGATCTGTAGATTTGATTGACTTGGCACATCGGCTTGGAAGGAGCGGCAATGAAGGTTGTGTTGTTCTTCGCAGTTAGCTCCCTCCGCCGAAGCATTTGGATCCTGGGAGATAGAGCGGGAGGGAAGATTGATGTTTGGATCAGGTGGCGGTGGTTGGGAGAGTGGATCAGGCGAAGAGATGGGATTCATGATCGGATCAGGAGGGAGGGTGGCGACGGCAAGACCTAGAAAGCGGAGGAGACGAGAACAACAGAGATGCCTAAAAGGAAGAGAGAGACGGCATGCCGTCGAACCGAAAAGCCCTCGGATGGAACCCTTCTTGTAAGTGTTGCATGTTTCTTTTTGAGAGGAAACACCAAGTGCATGTTTCTTCTTGTAAGTGTTGCATGTTTCATCTCCAAAATTAAAACATCTCACGTTCGTTGTCAAAATTATCAGTAATGCACTTGGTGTGCGGCACACCAAGTATATTCTACACCTGGCTCCGCCACTGAACAGCCCCGCATGCCGTCATACCGCCGGCAGGTACGTACGTGAGAACGTTGTCCCTTTCTTGCACTGCCGTGTGCGTGCGCGTTTGCACGTACGTTTTCTGTCAAGGTGATAGGACGGGATGCTGGTACTGTCTACCGGTGTTTACTTTTGCGGGAAAACGAAACGTCAGAACGTGTTGCATTCTTCCCGGGTGAACAACCCGACTAACCAAGTCTTTATCGTCTAATGAGCTGCGACACAGCATCGGCAGTTTCAAAGCAAACAGTTCGCAAGGAACAGCGCTCATGATTCAGGGCCATTAGCAAACTAAGGTGCATCAGACATCAAGCATGTACGTATGAAGGACATTAAAAGGAGCTATTTGTTTGATATGATCCATCCCCAGTGGTGTATGAGTCCGGCACCATGTCAGCTGGTAGAAATATTACGTTGTTTACTTCAAGCACGCCTCCATCATGCCCTTTTTAGAAACTTCAACTCGCACGCATAAACGCATTGCCTAATGCCTGCACCTACAAAAACTGCAGAAAAGAATTAGCATCCCTGCACATTCGTCTGAAGAACCTCCGAGACAACTGACAAACTGCTTCTCTGAACATGGATGCAAACATAGACAACTGACGAACTGCTTCTCTGAACATGAATGCAAACATAGACAACTGACAAACTGCTTCTCTGAACATGAATGCAAACATACTGACAGACAGTGGCCTATGAAAATAGGGCCAACAGTTGATTCTGACTGCTCAGCATCGATGTGCAGACAATACGTGTACGCCTCAATGTAGTAACAACCAGCCAACATCAATCAGTCTCACGGAAATGGCAACTCCAAAATTACTAATTCTCGTGAGAACATTCCAAAAATCAAAACTACAGTTTGTTCCCACTACCCAGTTGCTCGAATATGCCGAGATACTTTCAGGCCTGCTGATACGGTCCAAGATGCATTAGGAGGACCCGGACATAAAATAACATTCTATCTAGAGAATATAAACTTGGTTCGAATGATTTAGACATAATTTATTCAGAATTTTTCAAAGGCTCATCACTTAGCGAAACAGAGAACCAGCTAACTTCGTTGGAGAATCTGGACACACAACATATAGAGAGTCTAGATGTCATTACACAAGATAGAGAAACTAAATTTTCCTTCGGAGTGTCCGTACCAGGATCAAAACTATCTCGACTTTGTTCGAAGGTTCCAACAAAGACACTCGGAGGCACCAGGCAAAATAAAAAGCTCTTTGTACATAAACTTTGAAAAACTTTGTGGAGTCCGGATAGAACTCATTCGAAGACTTTGGACAAAAGAAATGCTTCTAGACAGAAGACTTAAAAGACCTCGAAGGCTCTGGATCAACGTCACTCGATGGCTCCGTATGGAAACTATGCTTCTGGACAAAAGTTAAGGAACACATCGGAGGGTCCAAGCCAACATTACTTAGTGGCTTCGAACCAGCAAATAACTCAATGCACACAAAGATTGGAGCTCCAACCGACCAGTGGAGATCCTCCGGACACACTTAGAATTTGTGTAGAGAGAACTTAGGAGAATTTTGAGATTAAGGAATTGAATCCTTATTAGCATCACACTAGAGATATCTATCCTAATTGTAGATTTACTCTCTTCTTTATGGTAAGACTTGTCTATTACTCAACGTGATTATTTAAACCACTAAAATGACTAGAAAAGATTTCTTAAACTTCTAGCTATCCAAACCATATCTTCTTTAATCTTTTTGGGGGTTATCAACACCATACTTGTGGGACTAAAAACTTAACAATGCTTGATAAACTCATTAATCTCTTAATTATTTTATTATTAATCGTCAAACTCACTTATGCATCTGAGATGCACTTTCATCCGAAGGTTCTAGCAAAGAATCTCGCGGCCTAATAAGAATCAGAAGCCTGCAGCGGCTAGCTAACTATTGAGATCTCTGAAGATCTAAGCAGATTCAGAGATCTGTTTCTTGTTTCTGAACGCAAAAACAGCAGCAAACATTCCTCCCGAACGCTTGCCCCAAGGCACAATTCGTGAGACCGTAAACCTGGAGAGAAGGCGGACCAGACAGACTCGTGAAAACCCTCTGAAGGCGGAAGGAGGCCAACCGCAACCGGGTCGATAGGCGATAGCGACAGAAGACCGGCCAGGATCACTTGCACGGTCAGAGGAGAGGAGAAATGAAGAAAAAATGATAGAATTAATGGAAGATTGTATCTCAAACTTGATACGATCATCCTCTCTCTCTCTTCTTCAATTTTTGTCCACCTAAACAAAAGTCTGACGTGGACATTTGTTGATACGGTACACCCTGGAGCAGTGGACTGCCCTCAGTGACACGAGCGCGCGTCACTCCACGTCGCAACCAGCCAAAGATCCTGTGAGAAATTTGATTAAGCGCATCGTTGTCGGAATCTGTTCCATTTCCACATCACTGCCACTACGGCAGGCCGCCATTGCCACCACCACACCCGTGCTAATCCCGCACTCTTGTCTCGTCGTCATCGCTCATCTAACCACCCCGCGCGCAAATCCAGCTCGATCCCTGGCTGGTTGTTCTGTTCTACACTCCTTTCTGCTACTGCTCCTACCTAATCCATGGCGAGTTCTCTGCTTCACCGGTGTCATCGGAGGCGGCGCCGGAGCAGGCCCTGCCGCGGCCGCCGCCGGAGATGCCGCCGTTCGAGCACCGGCCCTGGTCGTACGCCGGGATGGGCGGCGATGAGATCCTAGAGAAGAGGAAGAGGTTTCTTGGCCCTTCTCTCTTCTACTACTACCAAAAGCCGGTACGAACTCGTATCTGTTCTGTTCCTTTCGTTGCTCGTCGGGGCGATTTGCGATCTTCCGTGTGATCAAATATTCCACAAAAGATGAGATTTCTTTTGTACGAGATGGTGACGCGAAAGTAGTGCCCTCGCCGGTGTGAAACCTATCCTTGTAGTAGGAGAACAAATTTTCATGCCGAGGGGAATGTTTTGTTTCAACTTCATCATGTAAGATTCTGTCCGATGTTTTGCCACTTCATCATTGCCTCGCTAACACGTGGTCCCAGGATCCATGTGTCAGTGAAACATTAACAAATCATGAGACGCCAAGCAAGAGTGGGGAATCCTCAAAATCCCCGATTGAAAACAAATATGTTAGGAATTCTAGAGCTAGCACAACAACTGTGTAATCTTGTTCCGTAAATAATGAAACGATGAACGAGATGTCTGAATAAATGGCAGTAATATTCATTTCCATGATAACTCTATTTGCAGCTCAACATTGTGGAAGGGAAGATGCAGTATCTGTACGATGAGCATGGCAAGAGATACCTCGATTGCTTAGGAGGCATCGTGACCGTGTCATGTGGCCATTGCCATCCGGATATTGTCAATGCTGGGGTTGAGCAGACCAAGTTGCTCCAGCACACAACTACCATATACTTGCATCACGCCCTTGTGGAGTTTGCAGAAGCACTTACGTCGAAAATGCCAGGCAATCTCAGGTATAATACTTCATCTGGTGCAATCATAATGCAAATAGACTCATTGACGAGAATATCATCTGATTTTATCATATTTGGGGATGCCTTAGGTTGTGTATTTTGTCAATTCTGGCAATGTTAATGGCTCGGCTGTACAGCGGGAATCTCAGTATGGTTGCATTGAGAAATGGATATCATGGTGGAAGTGCTGGAACAATAGGACAGACGGGTTTGCAGACATGGAAGTACCCGATTCCTCAGGTCCGTGCTTGTTTTTGGGGAATTTGTCCTATTATCCGTTCAGTCTCCATTTAAAAGGGAAAATCTGTTTCAGTATATGCAACTAGAGATGGTTTTATCAATGCCTAAAATTAATACTGAAGCACAAAAAGCCTGGTGCAATCCCTACCTTTTTCGTCAAGTGCATACATGCTTCACCTTGGTTAGTTTATTTACCTTTTTTCTGTGCAATGCTGTGTTGTAGAATAATGAAACAAGGAAAACTATAATATATTCTTGCACAACTTTTTTTTTCAAAGTCACTTACTGTAGTTGCTCAAGCTTTTTCTTACTTATCAGCTATTTATTTCTCGCCAGCAAACTAATTTTCATCAAATTAACAACTATTAATAGCAGAACGATCATAATCTCATTGCAACTTTTGCAGGGTGAGATTCATCATGTCATGAACCTGGATCGTTACTGTGGTACTTTTGGGTCTGATGCTGCAGCTTATGTCAAGGAAGTTGAAGAACATATAAATTATGGCAGCTCAAGAAGGGTTGGAGGTTTCATCGCAGAAACTTTCCAAGTATGAACAATTTAATATTATGCAATACTGTTTAAAAAAAATCTACATTTCTTCTAGCTTTTATCCGAAAGAACTTATTAATGTAAGAGTCTTGTTGATCCATGAACATGATGTAGGGCATAGGAGGTGCTGTTGAACTAGCTCCTGGATGCCTGAAGTTAGTCTATGATACTGTCCGAAAGGCCGGTGGTGTTTGTATAGCTGATGAAGTCCAAAGTGGATTTGGTCGTACTGGAAGTAACTACTGGGGATTCCAGACGCAAGATGTCATTCCTGATATTGTAACAATGACAAAGGTTCGTGGATACTGGGAAAAACTCTGCCTTGAAGGTTTTAGTTCTTGGTTAAAACATCTTTCAATGCTAATATGATTTTTTTTTCGTTTCTAGGGAATTGGAAACGGTCTACCCTTGGGTGCAGTTGTGACAACTCCTGAGATTGCAAACGTGATGGCTCAAAAAATCCAATTTAACATATTTGGTGGAAATCCTGTTTGTTCTGCTGGTGGATTGGCTGTGCTTAAGGTTCTTGACAAGGAGAAACGCCAGGCACATTGTACAGACGTTGGCGCTCACTTGGTGGAGCGTCTGAAATCGCTTCAGCAAAAGCATGAAAGTAAAATTTCTCATCTTTGATCTAATTAAACTATCCTTCGGCTAACTATTGGTCCTCAAATTTGAATTGATCTAATTGAGCTACCCTATTCATCCATTTATCTTGCTGTTGCCAGTCATTGGAGATGTTAGAGGAAGGGAACTGATGCTTGGGGTGGAGCTTGTTACCGACAGAAAGAAGACACCGGCCAAGGCTGAGACTGCTGTAGCATGAACCATGAGTCCATGATCGCATCAGTTTATTTTTACAACCCCCTGACTTAGTTTTCTTCAATCCTTGTTTAACCAGATCTCGGCATTCTAGTTGGAAAAAGCGGTCTGCACGGCAATGTCATCAGCATAAAACCACCGATGTGCTTTTCAAAGGACGATGGAGGTCCGTAAGGACTGTCTCAACAAAACCTCAATTACTTTCTATTACTTTCTGCATTCTGTGTAGAGACTGACAACAAAACGTTGCCTGATGCAGCCTTCTTGGTCGAGGCCATGGACTACGCTATGTCAGGGTGTTAAGGAACATGCCCTGAACATTCTTCTGCTCCTAAGCCACCACCACCGGCGACGCGGGATGCTTGCACTGGTAGTCTGATACCAAATTTACAAAAATGGCTTTCTGGATGTTCTATAGGAATTTTACAGGAATTTACAGTGAGAGAATTTGTATGTAAGACAAAGGAAAATATCGATGAGGTCTAACCTCCTTCTAAGAATGCATATGAATTATGGTAGTTTCATATTTTGATCCAAAGTGTATGGATCGAAAAACAATAATTGCTATAAAAATTCTTTAATGGATTTGGCGACCATTGTCAAGAGGCCAACAGGCCTGGTCGACCAGGCCAGTAGAGAGAAACGGCCCAATGGACCAACACTTGGTTTTCAAACACGATTCATTGCGGCGCACAGTCCTGTGGGAGCCCGAGAGCCCACGCGTCCGACCGATGGACCGGTGCACGCCCTAACTCGCAAATCGCACTCGCCTGCCGCGCCGCCCCCCGCTCCCGTCGTCCAGTCACCCAACCTGTCCACTCCACGCGCCCAGCGATGAACCCCCGTGCCCGCCCTCGCCGCCCGCCCGCCGTCTCCCACTCCGCCAAGCTGCCGCGCGCTTCGCCTCCCTCCCCGCACCCTGCGCTCCTGCCCCACTGCCACAAGGTGATTCCTACCCCCTTTCAAGCTTTGCCTGGTACTTGCTGCCTTCGAATTACTCAAACCCTTGGCTAGGTTTAAGCGAGTAGCTAATTTACGGTATCGCGAGATCTGAATGCTAACTCGCTGTGCGTAGGGGGCGGACTCACCAATAGGGCGAGGTGCGTGACTGAATCGGCGGCCAATCGGGGGCGCCGGACGCGCGCAAGGCAGAGACCCCACGCTCGCTGCTGCTGACTCTTGGCCCCCTCACTGTCGCCAATGGCTGTCGACGCTATGTTCCCGGTGCTGCGTTCCTCTGATTATTTCACGAGGCCGTCGATCGATGAGCTGGTTGAGGGGGAGGCGGCTGATCCAGGCTACTGCAGTAGAGTTCCGGACTTCGTCATCGGGAGGGTCAGGTATGGCCAGGTTATGTTCCTCGGCGACACCGACGTGAGAGGGATGGACCTGAATGAAATCGTCAGGTTTGGCCGCCATTCTGTGGTTGTTTACGGGGATGAGGCCGGCAAGCCGCCTGTTGGGCATGGCCTTAATAAAGCAGCAGAAGTGACTTTGAAGCTGGATTTGAGGAGACTTCCAGAGCCCAGTGCCCTTGTTGAGGTGCTAAGGTGTCGTGCAAAAGAGCAAGGTGCTAGGTTTCTCTCATTCAATCCTGTCAATGGCAAATGGAAGTTTGAGGTTGATCACTTTAGTAGGTTTGGGCTTGTGGACGAGGAGGAAGAGGATGTACCGATGGATGAGGTGGTTATTCGACAGCCGATTGCTGAAGTAAGAGACCCACCTGCAAATGGATATGAACTGGAGCTTTCACATTCATTGCCTGCTCATCTTGGGCTGGACCCTGCAAAGATGCAAGAAATGCGCATGGCGATGTTTCCCAATGACGAAGATGACGAAGATATGGAGGATGGCTTCCCATCTGATCACAGATACCTTAGCAGAGAAAGGATGAATGTGGATTCACCCAGCTCAAGTGGTAAAGGTCAGAGGCTGAGTTCTCTGTCTCCTTTGCACAGTTCCTCTCAGAAGATTGGAAGGAGATCTGGTATACTTGCAAGGAAAGAGCCACATGCACTGCTGGAATACGATGTAAATTCTTCAGAGCTTGGTCCATCTTCTCATGGTATTCTTATGTCTGGAAAAAACAAGGGATTTCCGGTGAGAATGACCAAGGTGGAAGGCTTTAAGTTACCGGCTGAGCAAGCAACTCCTGTTGCTGGAAAAGTGTATTCTAATTGCATAGTGGATGCTGCTTTATTTATGGGTCGATCATTTCGAGTTGGTTGGGGACCAAATGGCATCCTTGTCCATTCTGGTAGCCTGGTCAATAGTCCTGGAGCTGGCCTTTCTTCTGTTATTCACATAGAAAAAGTTGCAGGTGACAAAGTTGTGCGTGATGAGCAGAGCAAAGCTAAGGAGGAGCTGACAGAACTGTGTTTCTCAGATCCAATGGACCTCCATAGGAGGCTTGATCGTGAAATTCTGGAAACTGAGTCTGAATCATTTAAATTAAAGCTTCGGAAAGTTGTGGCAAGTCGTTTGGTTTTGCCAGATATTTGCAGGTCTTATATTGACATCATCGAAAGGCAGCTTGAAATCAACGATTTATCTATGTCTTCACGTGTGCTGTTAATGCATCAAGTTACAGTTTGGGAGTTAATTAGGGTCTTGTTCTCAGAGAGGGCAGCTGGTAACCAGTTGATGTTTAATGGAGATGAGGATCAGGAGGGCATGATTTTAGATAGGAAAGAAGGTTCTGCCAACATAGACCATGAAGCACTCCCTTTGGTTAGGAGAGCAGACTTTAGCAATTGGTTACAGGACAGTGTTTGTCATCGGGTACAAGGAGAGGTGGGCTCCCTAAGTGATGCCAGGTACTTGGAACATATTATTTTGCTTTTGACTGGTCGACAATTGGACACAGCCACAGAAATTGCTGCTTCAAGGGGCGATGTCCGGTTGGCAGTCTTGCTAAGCCAGGCAGGTGGATCAATGTTAAATCGATCTGATGTTGCTCAGCAACTGGATCTGTGGAAAATAAATGGTCTGGATTTTGATTATATTGAGGAAGACAGGATAAAGATATATGAGTTGCTTGCTGGTAATATACAAGGCGCTTTACTAGATTCACCAATTGACTGGAAAAGGTACCTTGGTTTAATCATGTGGTATCAATTCTCACCAGATACATCACTTGATATTATCATTCATTCTTATCACCAACTACTTGGTGAGGGCAAAGTTCCATACCCTGTTCCTGTATATATCGATGAAGGGCCTCTTGAGGAAGCACTCCAGTGGTCCCCAGGTGACCGTTTTGACATATCTTTTTATTTAATGCTTCTTCACGCCAATCGAGATGAGAAGTTCGGGCTGCTAAAAACTATGTTCAGTGCATTCTCGTCTTCGTATGATCCCTTGGACTACCATATGATCTGGCATCAGCGTTCTATTCTGGAAGCTATTGGTGCCTTTAGTGCAACTGATCTTCATGTACTAGATTTGAGTTTTGTTCATCAGTTACTATGTCTTGGGAAGTGCCATTGGGCTATCTACGTCATTCTACACATGCCACATCTTGATGATGCCCCTTACATCCATGAAAAGTTAATCAGGGAAATTTTGTCACAGTATTGTGAATTATGGAGTAAAGATGAGGCTCAGAGACAATATATTGCAGAACTTGGTATACCAGCAGAATGGATGCATGAGGCTCTGGTTAGTGGCAATTTCTTTGCTGTCTACAAATTATATGACTTGAAGTCAATGTGTGATCCTTAATCAAAAGTTGTCTAAGAATTAATTACAAAGAGTTATTATTTAGGAATGCCGCTATGAGAAAAACACTGCACTTGAGCCCTGCCTAGCTAATGATATCTATATGCAGGCTCTTTATCATGAATACTATGGAGATCGACAGGGTGCACTTGAGAATTATATTCAATGCGGCAATTGGAAGAAAGCTCATACTATTTTCATGACGTCTGTTGCTCATTCTTTGTTTCTGTCATGTAAGTCTTTCCTACTATGCACTAAAAAATTTGGCTATAAAGACCTGTCTTCTTTCCTATACATAAATGTAAGGCTAGACCTACTTCAAACCCTAATCAAATGAAGCTTCTTGTGAATTTCTGTGCTATTTCAATTCGTTACTGTTTTGTTCATTTGTATGACGAATATGTCTTATCAATTTTGTACTGCTTCTGTTAATAAAAGTTGCATGGTTGATATTGTGGTATGAGTTTGCAATTGCTTGTTTCTTGGTATATTTTTTAGCAAACCATCAAGAGATCTGGGACATTACAAGTGCTTTGGAGAATCACATGTCTGAAATTGCTGACTGGGACCTTGGCGCTGGAATATACATAGACTATTTCACTATAAGGAACTCTATGCAAGAAGAGAGTACCATGGATGATGATTCAGTAAGAATTTTTTTCCTTCAAAATGTCAACATTTCCCTGAAGATATGTGAGTGAGCACAACCTTATTTTATCTTTCAGGATCCACTTGAGAAGAAAAATGAATCATGCAGGAGTTTCTTTGGCCGATTAGATGATTCGTTGCTTATCTGGGGAAGCAAATTACCTGTTGAGGCGAGGTAAGATGCTATTCTTGGGTGTAACAGATCTACAACCTGGAAAGAATCTAAATATTGATCTCTAAATGAAATGAATGATTCGTGTAAGATCCGTAGTTCCATACACAACTACAGTGGAAATCATGGTCATGTAAAATCCGTAGTTCCATACACAACTCAGCTGATTCTTTGAATTCATCCATACATAATGGTATTTGTTTGTTTCATTTAGTATCTTTCTCTAGGCTCGTTCTGATTCTTATGTACGGCAGGGCATGCTTCTCGAAGATGGCAGAGGAGCTATGCGAGCTTCTAATGAACTCCCCTGGCGAGGACTTGGCACCGAATCTCTACATGGGCTGCTTTCAGACGATGCTCAATGCTCCCGTCCCTGATGATCACAGGGCGTCCTACCTGCAGGAGGCCGTCTCTGTTTTCACTGACATACTGTGCAAGGAGTCATGCTAGAAGATCCATGACATTGTATATGTGGGGGATTGCTGGGATATTTTCCATGATAGGTCTGTGATGTTTAAACCTGATGGTTGCTCGGGTCGGTCACAGAACCTGGGCTGCACAAGAGCTCCAGGTCAGCAACACACTGGAAGAGTTCCATGAGTTTCCATGTCTGATGTGAAGTGAAATGTGCAATCTGCCATGGATGGTGCAGAGAATTGCCATACCCTGTAAACTCCTGGAGAAGTGTAACGAGATTTTCTTGCATAGGGCACAGACAGGTTTTGTAATCTTCAAGCCGTACCCATCATCGACTTGCTTCGTCTGGTATTCTATTGTCACGGAGAACAGCAATACATGTACGGTGCGTGTGTGTGGTAAAGATCAAAGAATTCTTGTAGATTTATCACAGGTGAAGTGTTGGTTGACGTTGTTCTGGCGTGCACGCGATGAAATCATATCGCTCGAGTGTGCCAAAACTGCTTTTCGCGGAACCATGTGAAGTCGTGGTTTGTTCAAGGAAGGCTTAGGCCTACTACCGTGGACGGAGAGCGACACGAAGCAGCACACCTCACATGGCTTTCTGATTCTCTAGTACCCAGTTTTCGTCTCTTGTATTCAGATTCCAACCCCTGAAATCATTAGAGGAAATGGTGTATCTTTATGGCAGGAGACAGCAATGTTTCCCACTCATAAGGCATCGTATATCCATCCAATTTCGCTGTTTCTGAGTGGGATTGGCTCCAGAGATCGTCCTTCGTGGCGGCCCCTGTCTACTCCAACAACTGAAGACGACTTCATGGAGTCATAATAGTTTAGCTAGACTCGTGATGCAAATGCAAACAAACTACTCGCAAGGCCAGCCGTACAAGAAAAATAAACAAGACCTTGCATCATCCAACTAGGGTCTGGACTCTGGAGCCTGGATACATAATCTCTAACCCGTATGTTTATCAAAGAAAATATCCATCAAGTCCTCCGAAGAAACGCTTATCCAACAGACAGCTAGCCACAGATTACGCCCTCTGCCAGGAACTAACTATTCAGAACAAAGCAAACCTGCTCACAAAATCACAAATCATACTGAAAAACAAAAGAGCGGTGAGGTCGGCCTCATTCACACGGCACAAACGCACATGTGACGGGCCAACGGAATGGGGATTACCTCGACGCGGTGCAGGTGCTACACACCGTTTGCAATTGCCGTCACATCCCCAAGTACAGAACGTGCAGCACGCAGCACTGCAAGTCTGCAACACACAGGCACGTCACGTTCAACGACTGCGTCCACCGGCCAACGGAATTTTAAAAGGAGACAACCGGAACAGGAGAGCGCGTCCATCTCCGGGGTCGCGAAAACAATCAAACGGCACCCAGTAATAAACAAAAACCAGCGAGCAGCGGCGGCACAAACCCACGACGCAACTGGAGCAAAAAGAAAATCGCGAGAGGCTTATGAGCTTTATCCGAACCAAGCAAGCAATCCACTGATCCAGCCTATATATACGCCCCAGAAGCAGAAGCCATCTACAGCAACAGCATCCAGAGAAAATAAGATAAAGTAGCAACAGCTTCCAGTCAAACAGAGCTAGCGTTGCTGAGCTGCGTTTTGCCGTTCTTCGTGCTGCTGCAATGGCGGACATCATGTTGCTGGTGGCCGAGGAGTTCGAGAAGAGGCTGAAGCGAGGGGCGCCCGGCGGTAGTATCGGCGGCGGCGACGAGGCGTCCAAGGGCAGGAGGAACTTCGGGGCCGTGTCGAAGGTGTGCACCTCCTGGGTCGAATCCGCCGCCGCCGCCGCGTCCGGGGTGAAGGTGCACGTCGCGCTGCTCGTCAAGGCCGACGTGGACGAGCCCAAGACCGGGCCTAGCTTGGCAGCCTTCGATGGCTTCTTCTCTGCTTAATTTTCTTTCGTTTTCTTTTATTTCGTGAAAATGAAGTTCATTTGGAGGAATCACCATGTATCTCTCTCCTCCCGGAGCCAGTGTCAGTATGATCTGTATATAACCGCTGCGCTTTCGTGATATGGAACAATGTTAATGTGGAAGAATTACTATGTAGCTGCACTGACTGAACTCTGAAGCAACCGGCACAGCTTAGAAATTAAACTGGCAAGGTGAGGATGCATGTTGCGCATCCAGCTCTGCGGAAACAAAAAACGAACAACCTGACGGAAACAACTTGGCATTCGATTAACGGAGTGACGAAGCAAAAGAAGAAAAGGACATGTCGACTCTGCGATTCTTAACCACTACATGGCCGAGATGTCGACGGCGACTTGGGCTTTATCTGCCTCGAACTGCCTATCCTCTGCAACAACGCAAGAAAAATTGTCTTAGAATAACGGTTTGGTTTGTCGAGGAGAGAGGTAATTAAGGTGCAGATTATTACCTTTGTCTAGAGTGAAGTCTGCCAATAACCTAAGGATTTTGCTCTTGTTTGTCACCAGTATGCCGAGGATCTCACGTGGCTTGTTCTGATTGGCAACGAACAACTGAAAGGTGCACACACAAAAAGAGTTCAGATTTTCTTTAACTAACGAAAATCGGTACGTGCAGAGAGGTAGGGACTTGACTACCTTGAAAACACGAAAAGCCTCTACTTGTATAGCCTTGCTTTGTTCCTAGTAATGTGAACATGACAGGTTAAATAAACTCATAGCAGCTATCATTATGAAGGTATTCGATTAATTTTATGTGTGTGCATATTCGAGCACTGTGATGCTACCGTCGAGTAGTTATACCTTTGACTGCCAAAAACACACACACAATAGTACTATTGCTCAAGGGCACATGCTGCTATTTTGGTAAGCAGAGTTAAAAATGCAAAAACAACATCTTACCCTTAGAAGGTTCATTACAACTATGAGGTGCGCCTTTGAACTAACATAGCGCACCATCACTGCTGCATTTGACCTATCCAGAAGAATGTCTCCCAATAGCTGAAACACGTACCATGTGCATATATAGGACAAATCAGCCAAGTTCAACCAATTCATCTTGAAGTAAATTGGAGATGCTAAAAATATCCGGTAAACACAGAGAACATTTCGAGATGTTGATCGAATGTGGTATTTAGTGAGCTTACAAAGAAATAATTAACATCAACAGAGAAAAAACCTTACCTGAGTAGATTGCCTTCGGATGATATAGTTGGAAGATGACAGCAGTTTTTGAGTTAAATTCTTGAAAGAACTACATGTGAATAATAGTTAAAAATCATGGAGTTGCCAAAATGAAAGTTAATATGTACCATCAATTGTACTATGAAGACTAACATACCATAATTAGTGGTAATTATCAAATATTCAATGGGTCGCCTATCTAGCCTAGTGGTAGAGCACGAAGCTGTAGAGGTTGGGCCATGAAGCCAAGCTTCCATTCACCTTTAAAACAGTCATTCTAATGTTACGGTGTGCACAACTTCATCACAAACCACGTATCGATACTTCGATACTGGATTTTCAATTTTCTATTGGAGCCGAAAAAAAAAGTCTAGCACATCACAAGACAGATGGCAAATACTGCAATCCGCACTGCAATGTACCATATACCATTATTAAGATAATTTAATTTTCTACGTAAGCAGGTTTGTTAAAAAAGAGCTGCTAACTGTCAACTAGAGAAAAAACTTACCCAATCATAATTCTTGAAAAGGAAGTCAGCAGCGGTTGATTTATGCCTCGTCAGGAGTTCCTATTATAAGTGAAACAAGAACAGTTTTCATCTTGACAAGAGAATGTACTGCTATAATTGTTCATATCCAATTCTAGGGATCTATTGCTATAATTGTACACTTGTTTCAGCAAGAAAGGAAACATAAACAGGAAATAATGTGTGGAGAGCATGAGGATGCTTTTTAGGAGTTGTACTTTACCATTTAGAAGGTTAGGTTCAAAATGTACATACTCACCTTAAAAGTCTTGAAGACATCGGATGCTAAGTTAAAGTCTGGAAACTGTATGTAATCAAAGAATCTCTTCATATGCTGAGAATCTAATACATACCTATGACATACAAATGAAATAAGTATTAATAAAACACACTAAAAATGAAATGGCTTAACCTAGAAATGAAAATAGTATAATTCATTGACGAAAATAATTATATTTGGATAAAGAAAGGATGAAAGATGGCTTCAAAGGAGAAACCTAGATTATTCATGACTTCCAATGTTTTGGCAACATGAAAATGAGTTGCTATTTGATAAAAACATACATATGGACATTTTATTTTCTTCATAAAACATCCATAAGGACATTGTCCTTTCTTCATAAGAGAATGATGTAAATAATGGCTATACCGTGCAGCAACTTGGTGGCGTATGCAGTCCCTCAACATTGAACTATAATGTATTGCAATGTCCGTGTTATCATACCTACAAAAATGATGAATAAATATCATGTGCTTAGTCCCATCTTGTAAGACATAACACAACTGAAACTATGACCAAATATTAGGATCTTAAATGAAGAACACTTGAAAACTTCTATGGCTTGAAGCTGAAGAAGAAAATTGATGAACTTCTATACATTATTAATATGGCTAATAATTACGTGTACATGCAAACAATTTGAAACACGCAATCAAAATGCACAAAGGAAGCTCTAAACGGTTACTTACCCTAACACCAATATATCCAAAAGATCTTGGTTAGCTTCCAAGTAATGAGAGGCAACCATCCTTGAATCTACCTTTTGCCTTTGCAAATTTGCAATAACTTGAGTCACATCCTTTTGAGTCTGAGGAAAAAGAAACAAACATCCTCTTGAATAAATGTGTATAAGCTTAAAACCCAAGCAACATTGTGTGATTAATGATAGTGTCTTTTGGTGTAATTGAATAGAAAATGTAACAACCAAGTTTCTTGAAAGTAAAAAACAAGAGGTCCTTTGACGTACTTCCAAGTCCATATAGGGAAGGCAAACAACTACTAGACGCAGAGTATTGGTATTCTCCCTGAAGAACTCCTTAGTCAATTGTGTGCAAGCTTCAGCGACCGGCTCTGCCTCACCATTTCCATAGAGAATGAATTTCATCTCCCTGATACTTCTGCTTAGATCAGCCATCTGCATAGGAATTCAAGTGTGAATTTAGTCCCAGTGCATAAGAGCTGGATCAAAGTTTCAACTATCAATGGACTTATTATTGACCTTAAGCAAGAACATGAGGATATGAATAATTATAAATACAAAGTGCATTTTTCTGAAGCAAAAGGTAGAGGCATCCCTACCTTATAACCTTCCTTGAACTAGACGGTAAAGTACAAATAACAAAGTACAAGAAACCAAAAGAAGCAGCTAAGCGAAAACAAGAAGCAAAATAGAGGCATTGTTCAAACTTAACTCATGTATATATAAAAGTAGCAATGTAACTAAATAGCTGTTGTATTACCATTATACTTTTGCTCATATCAACTATGCCCCCTCAAGGAGAAACAAAACAAAACAGATAACATGTAGGTTATCTTTTGTATTTGATCACGACTGACCATAATCGAGCTCAAGAAATCCCTATAAAAACATTTTTTGTTTAATGGACACTCGATAAAATCCCATTGATTCTACAAGGGAGCCTAATCTCAGGAGTTGATTGAAAATTTTGGGATGATCATGCCCCGATACAATGACTGCATTAAGATCATAGTTTACCCTCTCAAAGAAAAGATAACATTTTAATTATATAGTACTCCCTCCGTCCACAAATGTAAGGCATGCACGGAATTTAAGATTTAAATTTGACTAAAAATTATACCAATAATATTGAATTATATAACACAAAAGTGATACCATTTGAAAACACATTTGAATATGAATCCAATGATATTACTTTTATGTCATATAATTCATTAGTATTGATTAAAATTGAACCTTTAATTCTGTACACGCCTTATATTTATGGACGGATGTATAAGGAGGAGGAACAAATAGGATGTTCTCAATTCCTCAATTAAGTTTTCTTTCTCTCTCATTCACTTTTTCCCTTCTACGTATTTAAATCCAACAATCCTCCTCTAACATCTGTCCACTTATAATATTTAAACCCAATCCCAAGCCTCCATGTCTCATCCCTCTCTCTACTCTTCCCGATGCGGCCTCCAACACCGAGAAGATGCTAGCGCCTCCTACTTTTCTCTGCTCCTTGCCCTTTCAACCCCATTTCTATTGGCTCACTGCCGTCGGATCCCCCAAGCCGCACCATCCGAAACAGCGTACCTCCTTGCCCATGGCCGCCGGCACCACAGACGCCTTCCCAAGCTTCCCTCTACATTCCAGGACCGTGATAACCAAGTATTGTGCCACAACCGCTGAAAGCCCACGAGCTGGCAAAACCAACTGATACTTTGAAATGGTGTGGGGGAATTAGCAAATCTGAACAAACATAGATAAAGATCATACAATGAAACAAAACATCTTGAAGGCTAAGGCTCAGGTCATAGTTGCTAGATTGTGTCATACTAAACTTATTTTATGATTTGACGTAGAAAAGTAGTCGTGGACATAGAAAATAAATAGTTAAACCAGACGAAATACTAGGCAAAAACCGATTAGGCATATAAATCATGTGAATCTACTTGTAAAACCAAAGGCAGCCTAAATAGCACAAACAACAGAGCCACGAAGACACGTATGACCTTCTGTTCACGCTTGACGTCGAGCTTGCCACCGCAGGGCTCCTGGTTCTCGGCGAGGAAGGCGAGCAGCTCCCGCGCGTGCCGCACGACCTCCGTCGGGCCCCTCGCCTTCGACCGGAAGGCCGTGGAGGTCACGCACGGCCACAGGCACCCCCTCATCTCAAACTTGTCAGGCTCGATCTCTCACTAGATTCCGGCCGCTGTCAGTGGTGACGTGAGCCCCACGAGGGGCTGCACCGCCGGCTATCGCACAGATTGGTTTCTACTGTTCCTCCGTTTCCGGTTTCCCCCTAATGATCAGAATCAAATTAGGGCTCCGGCGAAAGACTCCTCTCCAATGACTAGGACTCCAACCAACCAAAGGCCCACGTTCAATAGACTCTAAAATTCGCTTGAACTCTGATTTGAATAAATTTATAGTTTATCTCAATCCATTCCATAAGACAAATGCAATCACAGTCTCAAATTTTTCGTACAACTTATGGTTTAAGAAGTTAATTTTTTTTATCATATTTCTTTTTAGTTTAGACCAAAACTCTTATTTTATAATTTCAAAATACTGCATTTACTATCTCAGCTTGTGGCAAGCTCCGCGGGACTCGGTTTTCTTCTTTGATGGGTCTCGTTTCGGGGTTACAGCACAACCGCGGCATGTGCATGCATGCAAGATCCGTCGTTGCTGCCGTGGTGTCAGGCATTCCGTGCAAGAATGCGCGTTTGCAGATCGATAGAATTACCAGGCTGGTAGAGCCAAATCGTTCTAGCTTCTAGTAGTACTTTGAAATGGTGCGGGGGAATTAGCAAATCTGAACAAACATAGATAAAGATCGTACAATGAAACAAAACATCTTGAAGGCTAAGGCTCAGGTCATAGTTGCTAGATTGTGTCACACTAAACTTATTTTATGATTTGACGTAGAAAAGTAGTCGTGGAAATAGAAAATAAATAGTTAAACCAGACGAAATACTAGGCAAAAACCGATTAGGCATATAAATCATGTGAATCTACTTGTAAAACCAAAGGCAGCCTAAATAGCACAAACAACAGAGCCACGAAGACACGTATGACCTTCTGTTCACGCTTGACGTCGAGCTTGCCACCGCAGGGCTCCTGGTTCTCGGCGAGGAAGGCGAGCAGCTCCCGCGCGTGCCGCACGACCTCCGTCGGGCCCCTCGCCTTCGACCGGAAGGCCGTGGAGGTCACGCACGGCCACAGGCACCCCCTCATCTCAAACTTGTCAGGCTCGATCTCTCGCTAGATTCCGGCCGCTGTCAGTGGTGACGTGAGCCCCACGAGGGGCTGCACCGCCGGCTATCGCACAGATTGGTTTCTACTGTTCCTCCGTTTCCGGTTTCCCCCTAATGATCAGAATCAAATTAGGGCTCCGGCGAAAGACTCCTCTCCAATGACTAGGACTCCAACCAACCAAAGGCCCACGTTCAATAGACTCTAAAATTCGCTTGAACTCTGATTTGAATAAATTTATAGTTTATCTCAATCCATTCCATAAGACAAATGCAATCACAGTCTCAAATTTTTTGTACAACTTATGGTTTAAGAAGTTAATTTTTTTATCATATTTCTTTTTAGTTTAGACCAAAACTCTTCTTTTATAATTTTAAAATACTGCATTTACTATCTCAGCTTGTGGCAAGCTCCGCGGGACTCGGTTTTCTTATTTGATGGGTCCCGTTTCGGGGTTACAGCACAACCGCGGCATGTGCATGCATGCAAGATCCGTCGTTGCTGCCGTGGTGTCAGGCATTCCGTGCAAGAATGCGCGTTTGCAGATCGATAGAATTACCAGGCTGGTAGAGCCAAATCGTTCTAGCTTCTAGTAGTACTTTGAAATGGTGTGGGGGAATTAGCAAATCTGAACAAACATAGATAAAGATCGTACAATGAAACAAAACATCTTGAAGGCTAAGGCTCAGGTCATAGTTGTTAGATTGTGTCACACTAAACTTATTTTATGATTTGACGTAGAAAAGTAGTCGTGGAAATAGAAAATAAATAGTTAAACCAGACGAAATACTAGGCAAAAACCGATTAGGCATATAAATCATGTGAATCTACTTGTAAAACCAAAGGCAGCCTAAATAGCACAAACAACAGAGCCACGAAGACACGTATGACCTTCTGTTCACGCTTGACGTCGAGCTTGCCACCGCAGGGCTCCTGGTTCTCGGCGAGGAAGGCGAGCAGCTCCCGCGCGTGCCGCACGACCTCCGTCGGGCCCCTCGCCTTCGACCGGAAGGCCGTGGAGGTCACGCACGGCCACAGGCACCCCCTCATCTCAAACTTGTCAGGCTCGATCTCTCGCTAGATTCCGGCCGCTGTCAGTGGTGACGTGAGCCCCACGAGGGGCTGCACCGCCGGCTATCGCACAGATTGGTTTCTATTGCTCCTCCATTTCCGGTTTCCCCCTAATGATCAGAATTAAATTAGGGCTCCGGCGAAAGACTCCTCTCCAATGACTAGGACTCCAACCAACCAAAGGCCCACGTTCAATAGACTCTAAAATTCGCTTGAACTCAGATTTGAATAAATTTATAGTTTATCTCAATCCATTCCATAAGACAAATGCAATCACAGTCTCAAATTTTTCGTACAACTTATGGTTTAAGAAGTTAATTGTTTTATCATATTTCCTTTTTAGTTTAGACCAAAACTCTTATTTTATAATTTCAAAATACTGCATTTACTATCTCAGCTTGTGGCAAGCTCCGCGGGACTCGGTTTTCTTATTTGATGGGTCCCGTTTCGGGGTTATAGCACAACCGCGGCATGTGCATGCATGCAAGATCCGTCGTTGCTGCCGTGGTGTCAGGCATTCCGTGCAAGAATGCGCGTTTGCAGATCGATAGAATTACCAGGCTAGTAGAGCCAAATCGTTCTAGCTTCTAGTAGTACTTTGAAATGGTGTGGGGGAATTAGCAAATCTGAACAAACATAGATAAAGATCGTACAATGAAACAAAACATCTTGAAGGCTAAGGCTCAGGTCATAGTTGCTAGATTGTGTCACACTAAACTTATTTTATGATTTGACGTAGAAAGGTAGTCGTGGAAATAGAAAATAAATAGTTAAACCAGACGAAATACTAGGCAAAAACCGATTAGGCATATAAATCATGTGAATCTACTTGTAAAACCAAAGGCAGCCTAAATAGTACAAACAACAGAGCCATGAAGATACGTATGACCTTCTGTTCACGCTTGACGTCGAGCTTGCCACCGCAGGGCTCCTGGTTCTCAGCGAGGAAGGCGAGCAGCTCCCGCGCGTGCCGCACGACCTCCGTCGGGCCCCTCGCCTTCGACCGGAAGGCCGTGGAGGTCACGCACGGCCACAGGCACCCCCTCATCTCAAACTTGTCAGGCTCGATCTCTCGCTAGATTCCGGCCGCTGTCAGTGGTGACGTGAGCCCCACGAGGGGCTGCACCGCCGGCTATCGCATAGATTGGTTTCTACTGTTCCTCTGTTTCCGGTTTCCCCCTAATGATCAGAATCAAATTAGGGCTCCGGCGAAAGACTCCTCTCCAATGACTAGGACTCCAACCAACCAAAGGCCCACGTTCAATAGACTCTAAAATTCGCTTGAACTCTGATTTGAATAAATTTATAGTTTATCTCAATCCATTCCATAAGACAAATGCAATCACAGTCTCAAATTTTTCGTACAACTTATGGTTTAAGAAGTTAATTTTTTTTATCATATTTCTTTTTAGTTTAGACCAAAACTCTTCTTTTATAATTTCAAAATACTGCATTTACTATCTCAGCTTGTGGCAAGCTCCGCGGGACTCGGTTTTCTTCTTTGATGGGTCCCGTTTCGGGGTTACAGCACAACCGCGGCATGTGCATGCATGCAAGATCCGTCGTTGCTGCCGTGGTGTCAGGCATTCCGTGCAAGAATGCGCGTTTGCAGATCGATAGAATTACCAGGCTGGTAGAGCCAAATCGTTCTAGCTTCTAGTAGTACTTTGAAATGGTGTGGGGGAATTAGCAAATCTGAACAAACATAGATAAAGATCGTACAATGAAACAAAACATCTTGAAGGCTAAGGCTCAGGTCATAGTTGTTAGATTGTGTCACACTAAACTTATTTTATGATTTGACGTAGAAAAGTAGTCGTGGAAATAGAAAATAAATAGTTAAAACAGACGAAATACTAGGCAAAAACCGATTAGGCATATAAATCATGTGAATCTACTTGTAAAACCAAAGGCAGCCTAAATAGCACAAACAACAGAGCCACGAAGACACGTATGACCTTCTGTTCACGCTTGACGTCGAGCTTTCCACCGCAGGGCTCCTGGTTCTCAGCGAGGAAGGCGAGCAGCTCCCCGCGCGTGCCGCACGACCTCCGTCGGGCCCCTCGTCTTCGACCGGAAGGCCGTGGAGGTCACGCACGGCCACAGGCACCCCCTCATCTCAAACTTGTCAGGCTCGATCTCTCGCTAGATTCCGGCCGCTGTCAGTGGTGACGTGTGCCCCACGAAGGGCTGCACCGCCGGCTATCGCACAGATTGGTTTCTACTGTTCCTCCGTTTCCGGTTTCCCCCTAATGATCAGAATCAAATTAGGGCTCCGGCGAAAGACTCCTCTCCAATGACTAGGACTCCAACCAACCAAAGGCCCACGGTCAATAGACTCTAAAATTCGCTTGAACTCTGATTTGAATAAATTTATAGTTTATCTCAATCCATTCCATAAGACAAATGCAATCACAGTCTCAAATTTTTTGTACAACTTATGGTTTAGGAAGTTAATTTTTTTATCATATTTCTTTTTAGTTTAGACCAAAACTCTTCTTTTATAATTTTAAAATACTGCATTTACTATCTCAGCTTGTGGCAAGCTCCGCGGGGCTCGGTTTTCTTCTTTGATGGGTCCCGTTTCGGGGTTACAGCACAACCGCGGCATGTGCATGCATGCAAGATCCGTCGTTGCTACCGTGGTGTCAGGCATTCCGTGCAAGAATGCGCGTTTGCAGATCGATAGAATTACCAGGCTGGTAGAGCCAAATCGTTCTAGCTTCTAGTAGTACTTTGAAATGGTGTGGGGGAATTAGCAAATCTGAACAAACATAGATAAAGATCGTACAATGAAACAAAACATCTTGAAGGCTAAGGCTCAGGTCATAGTTGCTAGATTGTGTCACACTAAACTTATTTTATGATTTGACGTAGAAAAGTAGTCGTGGAAATAGAAAATAAATAGTTAAAACAGACGAAATACTAGGCAAAAACCGATTAGGCATATAAATCATGTGAATCTACTTGTAAAACCAAAGGCAGCCTAAATAGCACAAACAACAGAGCCACGAAGACACGTATGACCTTCTGTTCACGCTTGACGTCGAGCTTTCCACCGCAGGGCTCCTGGTTCTCAGCGAGGAAGACGAGCAGCTCCCGCGCGTGCCGCACGACCTCCGTCGGGCCCCTCGCCTTCGACCGGAAGGCCGTGGAGGTCACGCATGGCCACAGGCACCCCCTCATCTCAAACTTGTCAGGCTCGATCTCTCGCTAGATTCCGGCCGCTGTCAGTGGTGACGTGAGCCCCACGAGGGGCTGCACCGCCGGCTATCGCACAGATTGGTTTCTACTGTTCCTCCGTTTTCGGTTTCCCCCTAATGATCAGAATCAAATTAGGGCTCCGGCGAAAGACTCCTCTCCAATGACTAGGACTCCAACCAACCAAAGGCCCACGCTCAATAGACTCTAAAATTCGCTTGAACTCTGATTTGAATAAATTTATAGTTTATCTCAATCCATTCCATAAGACAAATGCAATCACAGTCTCAAATTTTTCGTACAACTTATGCTTTAAGAAGTTAATTTTTTTATCATATTTCTTTTTAGTTTAGACCAAAACTCTTCTTTTATAATTTCAAAATACTGCATTTACTATCTCAGCTTGTGGCAAGCTCCGCGGGACTCGGTTTTCTTCTTTGATGGGTCTCGTTTCGGGGTTACAGCACAACCGCGGCATGTGCATGCATGCAAGATCCGTCGTTGCTGCCGTGGTGTCAGGCATTCCGTGCAATGCGCGTTTGCAGATCGATAGAATTACCAGGCTGGTAGAGCCAAATCGTTCTAGCTTCTAGTAGTACTTTGAAATGGTGTGGGGGAATTAGCAAATCTGAACAAACATAGATAAAGATCGTACAATGAAACAAAACATCTTGAAGGCTAAGGCTCAGGTCATAGTTGCTAGATTGTGTCACACTAAACTTATTTTATGATTTGACGTAGAAAAGTAATCGTGGAAATAAAAAATAAATAGTTAAACCAGACGAAATACTAGGCAAAAACCGATTAGGCATATAAATCATGTGAATCTACTTGTAAAACCAAAGGCAGCCTAAATAGCACAAACAACAGAGCCACGAAGACACGTATGACCTTCTGTTCACGCTTGACGTCGAGCTTGCCACCGCAGGGCTCCTGGTTCTCGGCGAGGAAGGCGAGCAGCTCCCGCGCGTGCCGCACGACCTCCGTCGGGCCCCTCGCCTTCGATCGGAAGGCCGTGGAGGTCACGCACAGCCACAGGCACCCCCTCATCTCAAACTTGTCAGGCTCGATCTCTCGCTAGATTCCGGCCGCTGTCAGTGGTGACGTGAGCCCCACGAGGGGCTGCACTGCCGGCTATCGCACAGATTGGTTTCTACTGTTCCTCCGTTTCCGATTTCCCCCTAATGATCAGAATCAAATTGGGGCTCCGGCGAAAGACTCCTCTCCAATGACTAGGACTCCAACCAACCAAAGGCCCATGTTCAACAGACTCTAAAATTCGCTTGAACTCTGATTTGAATAAATTTATAGTTTATCTCAATCCATTCCATAAGACAAATGCAATCACAGTCTTAAATTTTTCGTACAACTTATGGTTTAAGAAGTTAATTTTTTTATCATATTTCTTTTTAGTTTAGACCAAAACTCTTCTTTTATAATTTTAAAATACTGCATTTACTATCTCAGCTTGTGGCAAGCTCCGTGGGACTCGGTTTTCTTCTTTGATGGGTCCCGTTTCGGGGTTACAGCACAACCGCGGCATGTGCATGCATGCAAGATCCGTCGTTGCTGCCGTGGTGTCAGGCATTCCGTGCAAGAATGCGCGTTTACAGATCGATAGAATTACCGGGCTGATAGAGCCAAATCGTTCTAGCTTCTAGTAGTACTTGATAGTTTCTACTTGAGGTGTAGAAAACAAGAAAACTGGAAAGAAAAACACTGACTCGATGATTGTGAAAGAAACAGCTGGTGAAACACTTGTGCAGTGCTTTAGTGCTGAATGCCGTATGCAACAAAACCCACACGCCTCCAACCTTCTTTCGAGATATGCATGAGCACTGTATACCTCTCGTGACCCCTAGAAAAGCGTTGTGACCTGCACACATGACCTTTCGGCCTCCAATTTTTCCCCTTAATCTCTATTAGCAGTACAAAACAAAAGATTGTGCGAGTACTTAAGCAATACTATTTTTTTAGTTCTCCACGCGCTGCGTAGCGCGCCTAATCTGTCTAGTCCAGATTTATCAGGTAGTTCGATAAACGTCCGCGGTGGCGTCACTGCCCCGTTCCACCATACGTCTAGCCATTCCATTGAACTTATAAGCTCTTTCCGGGATTCTTTTGAGCTGACATTGCCACCAATCCTGCTCTGGCAAAGTGTAATACATAAAGTTTTGCTAAATTGATTGTTCGATACCAGCATTACTTTTATTTTTTTTAAACAGCAAGAGCACTATCTATTTATACTAGTAGAGTGTCCGTACGTTATAACGGATATGAATTTTAGAAAGAAGTATATTACATACTAATTTTGAATAACACATGTTACGGCATAACTTGAGAAATAAAATAACTATCATAGTTTATTTTATGATTTTATCTTTTCTTCTAAAATTCATATTCGTTGCAACGCGCGGGCACTTTGCTAGTGACGGAATAAAGAGTCAGCCGATATCACATTATTATACATACCTTTATATTGTGCTATGTTCCAGTGACATGATAGTTCATCCTGTAATAATTGTTTGGTTATTGAATTGTTCTTCATCCTAGTTGTTAAGCAAATATGATACCCTTCAGCTACTGAAATTCTAGCTCTTCGGGAAAAAGAACTGCTAAAACTTATGAGTTTTTCTTATTACCTATCCAAACATTCTTCTTCTACAAATTTATGTGTTCTTCAATCATCCATATCACACGTGTAATCATTCATTTCATTTTACACTCCACTGCTACAAATTTCATGTATCCTCTGCGTCACATGTGCATTCCTTTTGTTCATGCGTTTTCAGTTCAAGGGCCCTAAAGGTTTAGCCTGAACTCAGACTTAGGAGTAATAATGTGTGTGTATTTATTTCGGACTATGCAAATATATTATTGCAGTAAAATAATGTGCACATGCATTTTCATACGACGATTATACAAAGAATTATATACAACAACTGCATATGTGAGTGCATATGCTGTCCAGCATCCTAGATCCTACCCCGCGTCACCATCTGAAGCTTCATCAGGACGCCACTCTAGTAGCGCTTGGTTCTCCGACTTTTCATCAATATTGTTAGCATTGGAAGACCTGAGATCAACTGACCATTCAATCGAGCAATTAGACAATTCTAGCAACATTGCACAGAACCCGCAAGAGCAAGATCTGCAAACCCTCCCAAGGTTCACCGTGGAGTACAACCTCTACAACGAATATGCATGCAAAGTGTATCAGTAACATGAAATGACTAATCTCAAGTAGGAATTACTGTGAAGAGCAATTCATGTTCGGTGGGATGCCATCACCTGCATGCACATACCTCTAAAGCATCCTAAGCATCCTTCAGTTTCTTAATCTCCATAGCTTGTGTGTTAGATAGTTCATGTGATTCCTGCAGTCGCCTTAGTGCTCCACTCAATTTTCTCTGCTCTTTGCAGATCTGTTTTAGAATATCGAGAACATAAGTGTAAAGCAAACAGGACAAAAAAATTCATAAATATAACAAGGCCAATGCCATGTGTCTATTTCCTTTGTAATCCTACAGTGAAATTCAAATTTTAAATCAAGGAGAAACAATTGCAGCTACATCTGCAACTACATTTTTCAGGTGCAGTTACACAACCTGGGGATGAAATTTTAAATTCATTACCTGAGCCTCGAGCTCCTGAATTTGTTGAATAGCAGCTTGCTCAATGCAAGATCGACGCTTATATTCTTCCTCAAGCATGCCAGTTATCTGGTACCTCAGTTCAGCCATTTCTTGAGTGAGATCTTCTGCATCCTCCTTCGCCTTCAGTTTTTGTTCTCGAAGTTCTTCCTAACAAATAAAGAAAACTTAAATAACACCAGAAAAAGATAAAGTTATATTCAAATCAGAAAAAAAAAGATAGATCCTTGAATTTATCCAATAGTGTAACTCCACGCTATAGCAGAATGTGTTTAGAATAATTTATTTCTCAAACTTGTTTTGGGAGTATAGGTGTGAATAATTTATTTTCGAACTTGTTCTGGGAGTACAGATGGCACTGGCACTTGTTCAAGATAAGAGTATGCCAAAATACTGAAGTACATGTGATAAACAACCTCTCACCTTAAGCTGCTCAATTAGAAGTTCAGATTCTTCATTTTCCTTGGCCGTCCTTTCAAGAATTGCACAATCCCTTTCACAGTCTGCATGACCATCATTCTCCAGTGTTTTGTCAAGTTCCTCCACAGCTGTAGAAGGGGATTGTTTAGGAGATCTTCTAGGCAAGAACTCTTTTTTCAGTTATTTATTCTCAAGTTCGAGATGATCAGTAGTCTTTTGCGCCTCTTGTAGCTGGAGCTCATATTCTCTCAGTTGCTTCTCCATTATAATTTTGTACTCGGCAGCATGCTGGCCAAAGCTCTCAGCATCAAATAGTCTCTGCTCAAGTGTAGTCAAATCAAGTTTTAAGCTCTCAATTTCACAACCTAAGCAGTCACTGACTCACTGGAGCCATCTTAAATACAAAACTCATATTTTTTAAGAGCAAAGAAAATATTGCTGTACAGTAGCTTTCAAGAGAGAGGGAGGCCGCAATAATCAACCATATTCATGCCCAAGCCTACTAATTCTTCCATTACGTAAGGATGATTTACATCAACAAAAAAGATCCTTTGTCGCTGATGCTCTTATGCTCTTTCTTTTTCTTGTCTTGCTAGATTATTTTTTCTTGGTTGGGACTATACTTGGATATTTCATATTTCACATTGTGCAACAGTTGATTTTTCCATTTTCAATGGCATGCAGTAATTTGCCTCCTGTCTGCCTGTTTATTACCTTTATGTTTTTGTAACCTTCAGTTTGGAAAGTTATGTGTGCTTGCTTGATGAAATAACCTTACAACCTTGCCACTACACAACTTCAGATTTGATAAACTAATCTTCTTATTTCTTTGCTTTTGGTTGGAAGTTTTAGCCTTTTCGATAGAACTCTGTTCTCGAGAGTCTTTTAATTTGGGATCTTGTCTGTGGTATGCATAGCATCTGGACCATACTAAGAATTATGTTCTCACACATTGTGAGTCATCTGGGTCTCTACTTTAATTTGCTGACATGGCAAAACTGTGTTGAAAACAACCTAAGGGGCAATTTTACTGATTTATATCCGTTTTCAGAATTGGGCGTAAAGAACCGGTTATGTAGTAAAAGTGTCAAATCAGGACTTTTTGAAGATGGTTAATTTGGTCAGTCTCCAGTTTTGTAAGATGCTTTTCACTAATTTGGGAAATCCTGTCATACTGGTCCCTTTTTTTTCATTTTTTAGTATTCAAACTTCAGCTTGACCAACAAATAGGCCAATGCTACATGCATCTGATAAATACTATTACACAAAATTCTCGATGTGAACCTTGCATGGGATGGGCAATTGGTGAATATTGTGAACTTCACTGTTATGCATATTTAAACCCTGTCACTGTATTCTATGTTTCACAGGCTAGGATCTTAGCCCTTAATGCTTCATACTTCTTGAAGAATAAAGTGTTAAAACCAGACCGAGCCACTGGAGCCATCTTACACACTAAACTCATACCTTTTAAGAGCAAAGAAAATATTGCCGCACAGTAGCTTTCAAAGTTTCAAGAGAGAGGGAGGCAGCAATAATCGACCATGTTCATGGTTCTTTCTCAGCTTGCATGTAGAGTAGTAGAATAACTTTGTCTCATCTAGCCAAACGATGGAACTGGTCCCTAGCTATGCAGCAAGTCAATGTTGATCTATTGATTCAGAGAATGGAGCTCGTTGCTCCTAGGCCCAAGGCATCAATTCTAAGCAAAACTGCACTTGATCTGTCCACCATGGCTGAATTTCGCGTGCATGCAACGGCTCCCCAACAATCAAAAGGATTAAGCAAAACTAAACCTCGGGAGGATTGAGGAGCTCACATACAATTCTCAATTCTCAGTCACATCCATGCACCAAGAGCAACTCCAAAACAAAGAGCACAGGGTAAAGTCCTTTGTCCATTTCATCAAGCAGGGGTGTGCATAAGGCCATCGCAAAAGAAGGTAACAATGGATTGAGGTCATTGAGCACCTGGCATACGTGCGTATGGTGATGAGAGTTACCTTTTTAGGCGATGGAGTCCGAACGGTAGCAGCCAGACAGGATGGGATCGGCATGTTGGCCATCACAGGAAGAAAGAAAAAGATGGGAACATCTGAAAAGTCCTCCCATTTGTAGCTTCACCATGGCACCGATCACGTCTACAAGAGGAAATCACACATGACGAAAAGAACCAAGTTTGGGGAAAGAGCACATGATCAAACGAATTGGAAGCTATCTTACCTCGGTGATCTTGTACAAGTCCAGGTTCACATCCGCGAGCGATAATCCAGGGTACAGCATCTGCAGTTCCAAAACCAACCAACCAGAATTGAACACCGAAGGGGAAGAAGGACGGCGCGAGGTTGCTGGAGTCGAAGGCACATGCACGCGCCGGACATGGCCAGCATGGAGGTGGTGATTAGGACGACAACGTCGATGGGGTCGAGCAGATTGAATCCCTGGGCGAGCGCCGGGACGTGGATGTGGAGCGCGTCGCTGTTGCATTCGAGGAGCGCGGCGAGGTAGGACGTCCACGACCAGCCTAGCCTAGCCCCCCCACGACGGCCTCCAGCAGTATGTTCCCGGCGGCGAGGAAGGCCGCCATGTCGCCGAGCTCGACGTGGAGGCACGAGAATGAACCCCCAACCGAGGGGATCTCCGTGGGCACTGGCTCCGATGCTTACATCGAGCTGGTGCTGCACGGTGCACTGGCGCTTCTTGGGTCGGCGTGGCGGCCGCATACCGCGGATGGCGATGAAGTCCTCGGCGATCTCCTCCTTGGTCAGCGCGACGGAGAGGCCCTTCTTACTCGCCTGCGGCAGCGGGGGCGCATGTGGCTCGAGCGCCTACCCACCCAACGCCGCCACCTCCTTCCCTGCGTCCTCCGATCTCGACGCGGTTGGCACGGCGGTGGCGGAGCGGTGCATGTGGAGGTTCTAGGGAGTGGCAGTGCGATTTGGGCTGTGCTGTAATGGGAGAGCAAAACTGGAAGGAGAGGGGAACGATGAAAATGGGGGAGGCAACGCGATACTGGGGAGGTGGTTGCGGTGGGGAGTCGAAGAGGAGGAATAGGATGGTTGTTACGGGTTGTTGGAGAAGAGGGCGGAAGAGAGGTAAAGGCGAGGGGTAAAACGGGAAGCTAAATTGTGACAACATCACTAACTCAAATATTATAGAATGGTATGGATGGTATAGATATAGATTAGAGGACACTGCAGTGCAGTGTAGACGCGCCTAATCTTACAGATTCCGGCGGTGCGAGGAGGAGGACAGTGAGACGATCGAAGGGCGGGCGGCGCGGCAAGGAGATGGACGTGGGGCGCGCGCGCGGAGCTCTGTTATTGCGACAAGGATCAAGCCGAATCCGGATCGGATCGTGATTTTTGTTTTCGATCAATCTGATTCGTGCGTCTTCATCTGCATGCATATGCACACGCCCTAGTCTGTCGAACGTTCAACCATGGGGGCTATGGGCTCAAGAGGGGGGAAACAGGTACTCTGTCGGTCGCATAAGTTGGAAAAAAAATACTCCCACATAGTAAAGTTGAGAGGCACGATTTAAAATGAGCAGTTATTTCTTTTCTCTTATTACTCACCCTATGTCAGCATGTAAGTAGAGTTTTTGTAAAACTTATTAAGCAAGAATAAGACTATTGTTTTACTAATATTTACATGAGAGAACAAAAATGCCACCCATGGGACACACTCGTAAGCTCAATCTTTAGGAGATTACATGTGCACATTAAGTGAGATAGCACCTGACTGCATTAAGTGGGGCTTACAGAGCCTCCAATTTTCACCTGATATGTCTGGGCATAGTGGCATGTTAAGTGTAATATGTGTGAGTTGTGTACATCTGATTTGTACTTCTGAGAAAATAAAAATATTATGCTAACTTGTATATTTTCGTTGACATTTTTGGTAATTTTCTCTCTCTTTTCTTTTTGCATTTGCTTTGTACTTTTCTGGAAGCTCCACTACAAGGTGATGACAATTGACAAAAGGGAAAACCACGTTAACGGAGTAGTGGTAAAACGAAGACCGAACTCGCACAGCCAAACAAAAAACAATGGAAACGTTATCAAACTCTAAACATGCCGATGTAAATCACAAAGGAACGTTTTGTACTCAGGGACACCAGCCGTGCACGGTCCGTGACCTAAGCTAGCTATCGCATCACTTTGGCGTGAAGACAAAGAGCTTCCAGCGCGTCGTCCCAAGGGCGCCCCATACGAGCGCGTCGTACCGCGCCGTCTTGTCGCCCGGGCCGGCCACGGCGATCACCAGCCGGTAGTTGTACCCGCCATTGCACGGCTGGGTCTGCCCGCTGACAACGTTCACGAACACCAGCTGCAGCCTCGTGCTGATCGCGTAGATGCGCACGGCGAACTGCCCTACCTGCTTGGCCGTCTCGCCGTTCACGTCCGTCACGGGCGTCCACGCCGGCGGCGGCGGTGGCGGCGTCCTCGCACCTGTTGCTCTTGGTGCCGGCGCTGCAGGCGGGCTTGCGACGGTTACTACCGGTGCCGGCGGGCTCGCCGCTGTTTCTGTTGGTGTCGGCGGTGGCGGCGGACTGGCCGCTGTTACTGTTGGTGCCGGCGCCGGTGGCACGGCAGCCGTGTAGCTGTCGGCGTGGGCAATGGCAAAGAAGGCGGTGACTAGGAGAGGAAGGCCTAGCACAAGATGCGACGGCCTCATGTCGTTGCTCTCTTTCGTGGCCTAGGTGTGTTTGCTTCTAGTATTTGGTATGGCTGCTCACTAGATAGAGGCCTATAGCTTAGCTTGTTTGAGCTAGAATGGGACGTCTTGGTGTTGGATCACGGCTACGGTGTCCTATTTATAGCGCAGTAAGCCTTCACAACTGGGGAGGTTCGCATGCAGTTTAGCACGTGCATGGTTAATTAGTACTGTACTAGCAATGAGTGAACATGTGCGCTAAGCTTGCAGCCACTCTCAAAAAGAAGCAGCAGCAGCTTGCAGCGGTATAAAATAGCGTATTAGTATACTGCTGCAACTATATGAAAGTACGTACGTACATAAAACAAATTAAGGTTGACTTGGACGCGCGCATTGCCATGTCGCGTTTGCATTTACTACCACCAGAAGCTGCCTGCTTGTTTCGATATGTGTTAACGATCGATCCATATAGTTATGCAACACTTCTTTTGGGGAAAATCGATGATTCGCCACTCTAAACATTGTGCTACGAGGATTTGTATCTTTCAAAGTTAACTGGTAAGTTACCACCACGAGCATATAAATTGTGCTCCGGTCATTTTGTTTAACAGTTTTGTTAGTGTCCAGTCATTTGAGATTCTAATAAGTTTTAGTCGATTTTAAATTCATCTGATGTACTTTGTGATATGTGTTTATCATAAATGATTGAGATTCAAGAGAGAGAAAAATTAGCTAAAACTTAACAAGTTTTCAGTCACATGTGCTATTCATAATTCTGTTATTTGCTTTTCATGCATGCAAAAAAGAGCATGTGAAAATAGCCTTTTTTACCCCTGATGTGAGTTGGTTGAGCCGGTGGTATTTTCTGTACGTGTTCTGTGGAGTAATTAACTGATCTATGCACTTGTTGAGTCGATATATAATAACCAGCTGGCGGTAGAAAAACGTGGTCAGGCGCGACATGCATCAACACCAATGGCCCCCCATGCACACGATAGTCTACCGCCGGCTGGCTGTACAGAGTTGGGAGACGAGTTCCTCCGCCAGGTCAACGACTAATATTTTGCCAGAGATGCACTACACCATACGCCACGAACCACGCACACACTTTCCCATATGCATGGCACGTACATAATATATTGATCTCTGTTAGAAATTACAAACTGTTAAAAAGAAAGAAAGAATGCGGACGTTGCTCTGAAAATGCTCTTCGAGGAAATATAGCTTCCCACGATTAAAAATGGTTAAGCTGGGCAGCAGATGCAGAGTAACGTCATAGTTACTTAATCTAATTACCACGGGGACAAGCACTCAAAACTGGAAAGTTAATACAAGTATACATTCTTAAACAGTTAGCTAGACACTGGACGTGCTAAGGCCAGCTAGCCAGCTCTCCAAGTCTAAAAGTACTCGTCATTTCTCAGCTTCACACTGTAGATTAGAGCGAACAAATGACGGTGCGTATGGGTCGATGTTAACAACTGGAGCCACGCCCATCGACTTTGGCACTAGACCGTCGAGTACAATTTGAACTACTCGGTCCATGAATTGAAGAAAGAAACATACAGCACCATGAATGTCCGTTGATTAAACCGTGGCGGTGCTCTTCAAACGCATCACCCTGCATCCCTTTATATACACATAGAGATTACAAGTTGGTCACAGATTAGTTAGGATAACATCTGTCTACAGCTAGGGATCACAGCAAGATGGAGACAAATTCTGTTGCCGGTTGTGTTACGATGTAAGGTCTGTCGTAGGCCGTTAGGATTGTGCTCTCAGCAGGTCAACCTCCTGCTAACGATCTGTTTAACAATACCAATTATAACACCTCAGATATCAAACCTACCTGAAATGTTACCACACTGTACTAAAAACTACTAAGTATGAAAAAAGTCATAAATTTTTACGACGTCTCCTTTGTTTATAAGGATATCCACGACAGGAAATTATCAATATGACATAATAAACACAAGATATAATCAACCACACACATATAAATGGCATAGGAATCCAACCAAGCATAGGACTCCAACCAACCAAAGGCCCACATTCAATAGGCTCTCTAAAATTCACTTGAACTCTGATTTGAATAAATTTATAGTTTATCTCGATCCATTCCATGAGACAAATGCAATCACAGTCTCAAATTTTTCGTACAACTTATGATTTAAGAAGTTAATTTTTTATCTTTTTTTTAGTTTAGACCAAAACTCTTCTGTTATAATTTCGAAGTACTGCATTTACTATCTCAGCTTGTGGCAAGCTCCGCGGGACTCGGTTTCTTCTCCGATGGGTCCCGTTTCGGGGTTACAGCACAACCGCGGCATGTGCATGCATGCAGGATCCGTCGTTGCTGCCGTGGCGTCAGGCATTCCGTGCGAGAATGCGCGTTTGCAGATCGATAGAATTACCAGGCTGGTACGTAGAGCCAAATCGTTCTAGCTTCTAGTAGTACTTGATAGTTTCTACTTGAGGTGTAGAAACAAGAAAACTGGACTTGATAGTTTCTACTTGAGGTGTAGAAACAAGAAAACTGGAAAGAAAAACACTGACTCGACGATTGTGAAAGAAACAGCTGGTAAAACACTTGTGCAGTGCTTTAGTGCTGAATGCCGTATGCAACAAAACCCGCACGCCTCCAACCTTCTTTCGAGATATGCACGAGCACTGTATACCTCACATGAACCCCAGAAAAGTGTTGTGACCTGCACACATGACCTTACGGCCTCCAATTTTTCCCCTTGATCTCTATTAGCAGTACAAAACAAAAGATTATGCGAGTACTTAAGCAATACTATTTTTTTGTCCTCCACGCGGTGCGTAGCGCGCCTAATCTGTCTAGTCCCGACTTATCAGGTAGTCCGATAAACGTCCACGATGGCGTCACTGCCCCGTTCCACCATATGTCTAGCCATTCCATTGAACTTATAAGCTCTTTCCGGGATTTTTTTTGAGCTGACATTGCCACCAATCCTGCTCTGGCAAAGTGTAATACATAAAGTTTTGCTAAATTGATTGTTCGATACAAGCATTACTTGTAGTTTTTTAAACGGCAAGAGCACTATCTATTTATATATATGATTTTATTTTTATTTATATAAATAGTCAGTGCCCCTGCCGTTTTCTTATAAAAATGCAAACATTACTCGTGACAAAAACCTGGCTCTCTATTACGGGAGAAGCCTTATTGTGTGGTCACTTACAACTTTGTTTTAAAAAAAAGTGGCCACTTACAATTATATAGTGAAAAGAAAGACAGAAAACATACACACACACACATACGTGAGTAACATATGCATGCACTTGAACGAACAAGATAGTAGTACTTTGTATCGAGGGCGGCTGTTATAAGCCGCGCGCGCGCACATTTCATACCGGCGTTCAGCTACGTCCTCCTGAACCTGCGGAGCTTCCACGTGTTGAGGCTGGACCCCGGCACTCCCCACACCAGGCACTCGTACTGCGCCCTGCTCCTGTCAGGCTTATCCACGGCCACGGTCAGGCGGTAGATGGTGCCACCGCCCACCGCCTGCTCCGTCTCGCTGCGCACCACGCCCACGTACGACAGCTCGGCCTGGTGCGCGAGGTTGTACACGATCACTGCGAACCGCGCCACCTGCTGGATCACCACGTCCCGCGGGTTGACCCGCGTCCACCCGGCGGCGTCCGACGCCGCCGGGAGCGTCCCGGCCACGAGGAGGGCCGCTCCGAGCAGAAGCAGCGCCAGCGACCTCATGGTGTATGTAGCTCGCGCGCTAGGCACTGGATAGTTGTTACTAGTACTAGAGTGAGTCACGTCCTAAGCACATGAATGCATTAGAAGATGTGAGTCTGATTTTATAGTGTGGGAAAAGGCTAACACAGTGCGTCGATCAGACGTTACGTACGTTCAGGTTATTTTTCTGTTCTTTCGCTAGCTGTGAGCTTAGATCCAGGAGAGCGCGATGATGAGCATGGCATGGCCAACTTGACGGGTCCTCGGGCCGGCCGGTGCCATTGGCGCCGGCCGGGGAATGTTAAGCGTGTGTTGGAACTTGATGCAGATATACTTTTTCGAGATAATTCATTTTCTAGTTTCTATGCGTTTAATTCCTGGAGGTTTTGTAGAGACGGCATGGAAAAGTGCAAACTCGATCCGTATGAATTTGACGTATCGTCCGAAAAATATTCCACGTAGGTATAGGTGAGTTTCTACGCGCGCGCGGCGCCTGATGCGGTAGACCGTACACGATAACGGCTAAACAAATCCCCACTTGCTGGCGCAGTACACCGTACGCGATAATGGGTAAGCAACCTGATCGAGTTCACGCCGTGTTCGACGCCGCCGGGGGCGTGGCGGCCGCGCGCGACGAGTAGGAGGAGGACAGCTCCAAGCAGAAGCAGGACTGATGATCTCGTCGTGTAAGTTTTAGGTAGGTAAACTTGGTTCATCATAGTGATTAATCTTGGTTGGGATGTCCACTGCGCGCATACGTACTGTTGTAGGCCTGTACGAGGCTATTTTCATATATAGCTAGAGGTGATGGAACTTTATCTTCACTCCCGGGAAGATTTGTTGGTGACCGGTGATGCTTCATCTGCTGCCCCACAACCCCTAAGAGTTGACTACCGGCTGACTACTGTGATCAGTTGCGAAATCTGGCAAAAAGTTTAGCACACATCACCAGTATCATAAGGTTTTAACTGAAGGCCTCATTGAGACATACAAGCAGTCAAGCACTGCCACAACGACCTGAACCACAATTTTTCATGTTTATTAAAAGAAATTTCTTGATCTGACACTTAGAACTTGTCTAATCCTGGATCCACCGTCCGGAAAGTTCCTACTTCTAATCATACCACTCAAAACACCTTCACGGTTTTATGTTTGCTGTTTCTGTTAGCTAACCAAGCATTGACCCTTGAGTCACTATTTAAAAGACCATTTTGCCCCTAGCGGCTGGGAGAAGATAGTTTCCATATATACCACTGAGTGGTGTACTCTATCTCCACTACATACTTTTAGCATAATTTTGACGTCATTTAGAAGTTTTTCAATAGTATATATCTTCTTCTTTTTTTGCAAACTCAACACCATATATCTTAGCAGCACTTCGGCAGAATTTTAGTCGATTTTTAACTAACAACAGTAGCAAAAAATCATGGAGTTTTCAACATATAACAACGCATGCAGCCGAGCGGGATGGGAGCGCCTTTTTCAGGGAGAAGTATTGGGGGCCAGTGTATCAAGTGAGCAGGGGGTACTTCGGTCATTAATTTTTTTAGGAAACACGACAATGTTCAAGCCCTACAAAGCGGTCATAAGGGGGAAAGTAATAATTAATGGAGTTCGTTTCCCTCCTTTTGAGAGGGTTAAGTGCGGAGAACATGCCAATCAGCTTAGAAATAGACATTCTCAACGCAATCGCATAAGTAGATCATTCTCTTTCATTGATCAATGAGAAATCACTCTATAATCACCAGCGTCATTAGGCTGGTGACACAAAAACTCATTAATGAAAAGAAAATGCAGTCCCCTTTCAACAGAGACATCTTTTTGCAGCTAATGCAAGAGGAAGGTAAATACGCAGGTACATGCAGACAGGCATATGCTTGCGCGTCTGCCTACATATACGCACTCGAAAACAGACGAACCAACGACGATGACGTGTAGTACTACTTAGAAAGCAACCTATGCATGGATATGCTCGTACGTACGTACGTACGGTGGTCATGCATCTAGATCGCCTTGAAGCTGAGGAGCTTCCACGTGTTGGAGCGGGACCCGGGCAAGCCCCACACGACGCACTGGTACTGCCCCCTGCTCCCGCCGGAGGACCTCGCCGCGGTCACCACGAGCCGGTAGCTGGTGCCACCGCCCGCCGGCCTCTCGGTCTCGCCGCGCCCCACGCCCACGAACACCAGGCTCGTGCGCTTCGTGATGTTGTGCACGAGCACGGCGAACCCGCCCACCTGCTTGACCACCAGGCTGTTGAGGCTGCGAGGCGGTATCGGCTCCCAGGCGTCCGCCCCCGCCGGGAACGTGGCCGCGACGACGACGAGGACGGCCACAAGCAGAGCCTGCAGAAACCTCATGGTGTGTCAGTTATAAGCAGCTGGCTAGTGACCTACTGGCCGCTTGCCGTGCTCTGTTACACTGGTGTAGTACACTGCGCAGCTCTGTGTGGTGCGGGTCTTCTTGCTCTGGCCATGTATGCCGGGAGGTCGGCGATCTGTATAGCGCGGGCAAAGCGTCAGGAGATGCGCCCATCTGAAGCTAGGGCCGACGCGAATGGCACAACCAAGGAAGGCTGCAAGTGCAGGGTCAACACGTACGTGATGCGTGGTCGATAACTCTGCACCGTGCGAGGCTAGCGGTAGCTTGCTAGTGATGTCTATCGTTCATGATTATTCATGAGGTAGCGTGCATGCATGGCCGACTTGGTGCGCCTCCAGGATCGAGGGGGGCGACGAGATCCAATTTCCGTTGGTGATTATTTTGGACCTTGGAACTTGATGCATGCGAGAGTACGCACGCCGTTTTTCCAGCGAAAGAGTGCGTCCTTCGCGTGGTTTCTTGGTTTTATAGGGTGGAGAGCCCGAGCGCGCCCATTTCTTCTTGGAAAGTCAAAGTAAACCGTGGAGCTAGCGGGCGTGCGTCATGCAGATGCAGCCATGAATAAACTAGTTGAACTAGCTTTTTCACGTCAATGGCGATTTCGATGTGAATACACGTGTTTTTCAAATTAAAAAAAGTCAATGCACGTTCGTACGAGGAAAGGGCCTCTCTGTCGTATACGATGGGAGAAGACAGCTATTTGCTGTCTTGGAAAACCTGAGACTTCGATCGTGCCCTGATTAACACTCTACGAAATGCCATTTCAAAGACGAGTGAAGTCAACATCATTTGTCGCTATTCGTACGTACGCCTTCATGTACTTTCTCTTCGGCCTTTCGATCAAACAACCTGGCATGTAAGCTATCAATAAGATCCAATAGTAGTACAGAAGCATGCGTGCTAGTTGCATAAGAATATCGAGCTCGTGGTCTTCCACGAGAATCGCGTATGATCTTTCTGGAGTATAGATTTGCGTCTTGGAATTATAAAGCTACTACTTTTTTTCTCCTCTTTTCGAGTAAATCGCATAATGCTTCGAGATCTTCCAAGCCGTATTGGTATGAATTTTTGAAGGCGTGCATAAATCTCACGACTTGGGCCATCTAGTACCTGGTTGGTCCGACATGTACGGCAGCGGTTGTGTAGAAAAAAAGTAATTGGTCAGTATGGCCCCACATTTCAGTGGTCCAGGTGTTGCTTTCTGACTTTTAGGGACGAATTAAACCTGATGAATTGTATGTGAGGCCAAACGGTAGTCAACTATTAACCGGTATATTTCTTAGATGCTCAATATAACTCATCCAAATCTATTGAAGATTGAACTTGTGAAACTTGACGATCAAAACAGTCACTATAAACGTCTTACTATTGATGGTTATGTTATTTAATTATTACTGTAATAAATTCTGCCTTGAAGACACACAAGCTAGCAGCAAGCATATGATTTATTCCTTGCTAGATAGAAAGTATAATTACCTTTACTAATTACCTAAGCAACAACTTAGTTTTGTCAAGACTAGCACGCAATTTAATTACTTACATTGGACCTGTTGGCATGCACTGATGCACGGCACTATTCCTTTACTAGTCCGTATGTGAAAAGGAAAAAACATGTGAGTTGAGCTGGTGAACTCGGTAACAATGCAAATTAATTTGCAACACTCTGAATTAAGAAATTGAGCTGGTTAGCCCGGAAAATCATTACTGCACAAGTGTTCGGAAGGAGGACGACAAATGGATCTTGAAGTCAGGTGCTGAGAGGAGCGTCTCCAATAGCTTGTTAGTAAGGTTAGTATTAAGAGGAAAGAGAATACCAAAACTTATCAATAGTACTCCAATAGATTATTACTAAGATAAAAAAGTTAAATAATAGTGTGAGAGGTGAAACTCACGAGATGAACATTTTAGTAAAAAGACTCACACCAATAGATTATATGTTTGTTACTAATGTCTTGATGATGCGTAGTACAGTATCCCGTGTATTCGGGGTACCCGTACGTAGTTCCCTGAGGCTTTAGGAAGGTACCCCGTACCCGATAAGGATCCTCGGACGATAAGGCAACTCCGCTAAGGAAAGAAGACTCCCCTTAAACTAGGAAAGTCAATCCCGACGTTTAAGGAGGCCAGAGTCCTACTCGGGCGTAAGTCCACGTCCAGTACGACCCTGGGCACCCCCCTATATAAGGATCAGTAATCCCAGGGAGGAGGAAAAAAGGAGGAGATAACCAGTAGTCAGAAGTCAATCTAGGTCAAGTCAGGAGGCGAAGCTCTAGAAGACCCGCAGTCTCGAGGGAGTCGAGCCCGGAGGATTAGCTAGGATTAGTCTACGACCAGGTCTAGGATAGCCACTAACATACACCTCCTTTGTAAAGCGTGTTCCCGATCAATATATAGCAACAGGACGTAGGATTATTATCCTGAGGGAGGCCCGAACCTGTATAAAAACGGCTGTTCCCTGCTGTCAGAACTCCTGGCGATTGGCCCCTAGAGGTCCCTACCCCCAGCAATCATCATCTCGCGAGTACCGTAAGATCGCCGGTTTACCAATCGTCGACAGATGGCGCCGACCGTGGGGACCTCTCCGGACCAAGCCGTCCAGGAAGATTCAAAGTCGGCAGGACGCGCAACTAGGCACGATCAGATCCCAGCGCCGTTCGCACAGCCCTCCTCGGCCTCGTCCGAGGAGGAAGTAGCAAGCACGGCAGGAAAACCGATCGCAATCTCGCCCCGTACTGGGTACTCGGACCAGGGTTTTTACGACAACTTTGGCCCTATGGACCCATACCCGGTAACGGATCGAGTAGACTTCGGAGAATACGCCCCTGGAGAGGACTCGGATTGCGAGGCTGACCACTTCAGAACCGAGTGCGCCAGGGCCTTCAGCGGGAAGTTGGTCTTGAACGACGATTCCCCGGCGGGAATGACCAGTCCCATGGCTGGGATTTCTCCCGCTAATTCTGATCGTGAGAACGATCAAGACTTTACCCGCGTTGTGTCCGATGAGGACCACGCGATGGAGTACGAGTACACATCGTCCAGTCAAGGACCTCGCATGGTACTCGCGATCAACGATGGTCGAGAAGACCCCGTAGATCCAGATTTGCCCGGGGGCTCACAGCCGCGTAATACGCTGGATGCCTCTCACGTGGACGGAGGATTACCCGCTGACGGGGAAAGAACTCCTCGTCGGAACGGAGATTTACCCGCTGCTGGAGAGAGATCTCCCCCGGGAACGAGGGAGTACGTGTCCCGAACTGCTCGAAGACTGGCGGAAGTGCGCAATCTGCTGTCACAGCCTCCCGCGGCAGATCTATCTACACCCGCGGGCGTACAGTGGCTGCAACGGCTGGGGGCTGACCTCCGAGAGGCTCAAAACCAGGCCGAGTCTTCTCGAGCTAGATCGGTGACCAACAGCTCTGCTCGGGTGCACACCCCTCCTCCGTTGGAAGAACGAGATCAGGAGGGACGACACCCCAGAAACCGGTCTCCTCAGGAGGAGCAACCGGTGGACCTCCGAGAACAGCTCGAGCGGCGCCACCGTCAAAGGCGCCAACAGGAGCAACAACCTTCTCGGAGAGACCACACACACAACACCCGTGCTCGGGGCCGATCCTCGACCCCGAATAGCGACGAAAACGTGCCTTATCGGGGATCCTTCAGCGGATGTCAAGCGCTGTCTCAGGAACTCCGACAAGTGCGATGGCCTTCTCGTTTCAAGCCAGGCTCGCTCGAATTGTACGACGGAACCACGAATCCTGTGGAGTTCCTCCAGATCTACACCACCGCGATCAAGGCAGCCGGCGGCGACGAGAAGGTGATGGCCAACTACCTCCCTACCGCCCTCAGAGGAGCCGCTAGGACGTGGTTGACGAACCTCCCCCCAGGAACAATCCGTTCCTGGGGTCAGCTATGCGACATGCTACTCGGGAACTTCCAAGGTACCTTCCCGAGGCCTGGTCGGGTCGATGACCTGTTCCTCGTCGTCCAACGACCAGATGAGACATTCCGGGAGTTCACGAAGAGGTTTAGTGCTGTCCGCAACACTATACCCGAAATAACGGACTCGGATGTCATCCGCGCCTTCACTCGGGGCAGTCGGAACGAGATGTGCACGCACGATCTGATCATGCGACCACCAAGAACCACCAGGCAGCTCATGGACCTGGCCGAGAAGGCCGCCTGCGCGGAGGAAACCCTGCGTTACATCAAGCAACAGCGGGGCGAGTCTACCAGTTCTCCCCTCCAATCGAGAGGCGATTCGCGCAAAACCAAGCGCAAAAAGAAGCCCTCTGGAGGGACAAGGAGAAAAGGACCAGAACCGACGAGGTGATGGCTGATGTCTCCGAGAAGCGTACCTGGAAGCCGCGCTCCAAGGATAAGCCCGCAACATCCTCCGACAAGGCGTCCAAACCTGGTGTGACTTCCACCAGACGGACTCGCATGATCTACGACAATGCCGCATCTTCAAGAAATACCTCCGGGAAGAGCGAGAGAGGTTCCGCGAGGAAAACCCTCAGGTCGCCAACAACAGCCGGGAGACATCTTCCGAAGACAGGGACTCCACCCCTGAGCCTTTCCAAGGGCATGACAGAGCAATAGAGCACATATTCGGGGGCTCGACCTCTTATGAGTCCAAGAGGCAGTACAAGGCGATCGCCCGGGAAGTCCTCGCGAGTGTTCCGCGAGTCCCTCGAGCGATCAAGTGGTCTGAGGTAGCAATCTCGTTCGACCAAGCGATTGCCCCGAAAACTGTGCTCGACCGGGACGATACCCGATCGTGGTCGAGCCCACGATCAACAACTGCCGGGTCGGCCGCGTGCTAATAGACGGAGGGAGCTCCCTCAATATCCTATTCGCCAACGCCCTCGACGCAATGCAAGTGCCACGGTCATCCGTCCAGACGGTGACGCACGCTTTTCACGGCATCGTCCCGGGCTCGTCGGCCACGCCGATTGGACAAGTCACTCTCCCGGTTACCTTCGGTACACCGGAGAATTTCCGAACAGAGAAAATTCTGTTCGATGTAGTTGACTTCAAGACAGCCTACAATGCTATCTTAGGGCGACCTACCCTGGCCAAGTTCATGGCAGCTGCGCACTATGCATACCAGTGCATGAAGATGCCCGGCCCAAAAGGCGTATTTACGATAAGGAGCGCCCCCGGAGAAGCACTCCTCTGCGACAAGCGGAGCCTCGACCACGTGCTTTCGGGGAGCGGAGAGCTTATACCCTCAAAAACCCACGCGGCCGTGAGAACCCATGGCGAAGTGAAAGTAGTCCTTCTGGATCCATCAGAGCCCTCCAAGACAGTTCAGATCGGGTCGACACTCGACTCAGATTTAGAGTTGTCTCTCACTACGTTCCTCCGCGATAACTTAGACGTGTTCGCGTGGCAACCATCCGACATGCCCGGAATCCCTAGAGAAGTGATTGAGCACAGGCTGGCTGTCCGTCAAGACGCCACACCTGTGAAGCAAAAGCTACGTCGATTCGCCCCGGATCGAAAGGAAGCCATCAAAGTGAAAATCGAAAAGCTCCTAAAGGCCGGTTTCATCCGGGAAGTAGAACACCCCGAATGGCTTGCGAATCCAGTCATGGTTAAAAAGGCCAACGGGAAGTGGCGGATGTGTGTCGATTTCACAGATCTTAACAAGGCTTGCCCCAAGGATGCTTCCCCCTACCCAGAATAGACCAGATAGTGGATTCAACGTCGGGGTGTGACTACCTAAGCCTTCTCGACGCTTATTCAGGCTACCACCAAATAAGCATGTGCCGGGAAGATGAGGAGAAAACCTCCTTCGTAACTCCATTCGGCGTCTTCTGCTACTCGAAAATGCCCTTTGGACTAAAGAACGCGGGAGCAACGTATCAACGCGGAATGCAGCTCGTCCTCCACAGCCAAATTGGTCGAAACGTCGAAGCATACATCGACGACCTCGTCGTGAAAACAAAGAAGAAAGAAGACCTAATCTCGGACCTGTTGGAAACATTCACCAACCTCCGAAGGAACAGAATCATGCTGAACCCAGAAAAGTGCACCTTCGGAGTCTGCGCCGGAAAACTACTTGGTTTTCTGGTATCACACCGAGGGATTGAGGCGAACCCCGATAAAATACGGGCGATCGCTGAAATGAAGTCTCCAAGAACAGTCCGAGACGTCCAAAGGCTCACGGGCTGCATGGCGGCCATGAGCCGATTCATCTCCCGATTAGGGGACCGTGGGATCCCATTTTTCAAACATTTGCGACAACACGACGGCTTCGAATGGACAGCGGAGTCTGAAGCGGCATTCCGAGAACTCAAAGAGTACCTGACAACCCCTCCGGTATTGGTCGCGCCCAATCCCGAAGAAACGTTACTACTTTATATCGCAGCCGGACCGGCCGCGGTCAGCGGAGTACTGACAGTAGAACGCGGAACTCCTGAGCACCGTGAGAAAATCCAAAAACCAGTATACTACATCAGCGAGATTCTACACGGCCCTAAGGAGCGCTATCCTCAAGTTCAAAAACTCCTGTACGCGGTCCTCACTACATCTCGCAAGCTCCGACACTATTTCCAAGCCCACACGATCATGGTTCCGACCACCTATCCTCTGGGAGAAATCCTCCGCAACCGCGAAGCCATTGGCAGAATCGCCAAATGGGCGGTCGAGCTCGGAGAATTCGACATCCACTTCGTCCAGCGTACGGCTGTGAAGTCGCAAGTCCTCGCGGACTTCATCACCGAATGGACGGAACCCGACAACTCGCATCACCAGCAGCAAAGGACGACATCTGGACGTTGCACTTCGATGGTTCGTTAACCATCGAAGGTGCGGGGGCCGGAATAGTCTTGACCTCTCCGACTGGAGAACGCCTGCAGTACATACTGCAGATTGACTTCCCGGCTACGAATAATGTGGCCGAGTATGAAGGTTTGCTAGCCGGTCTCCGGGTCGCCTCTGCCCTTGGGATTCGCCGCCTCCTTGTGAATGGAGATTCGCAGTTGGTGGCAAGGCAAGTGTCCAAGGAGTACCAGACCACAGACCCGAATATGGCTGCCTACCTCGCGGAGGTGAGAAAGCTAGAAAGGAAGTTCGTTGGTTTTGAAGTACGGTATATCCCTCGAAAGGATAACTGCCAAGCCGACAGTCTTGCCCGCCTAGCCTCCTCGCGGTCTCCATGCCCACCCGGGGCCTTTGTAGAAAGGATCTCGACGCCGTCCGTAAGTTCTTTGGAACCCGAGGACGAAGGAGTGGTAGATAGGCACCACTCAAGGGTGTCACCAGGTATTGACGCTCCGAGGGGAGTAGCGGGTCACCTCGTCGCTCCCCTCGATCTTGAAGAGTCGTGGATAGAGTCCATCCGCAAGTACCTTCTCGATCGAACTATCCCTGAGGACGATACACTTTCCGAGCAAATTACCCGGCGCGCCAAGATGTATTCCTTGGTCGATGGGGCCCTCTACGACGAGGGGCGCACGGAGTGCTCATGCGGTGTATCCCTCAGACGCAAGGTATAAGACTACTTGAAGAGATCCATGGAGGGGTGTGCGGGGCACATGCATCTTTCCGAACCCTGGTCGGAAAGGCCTTTAGACAAGGTTTCTATTGGCCGACAGCCCTACATGACGCGAGCGAGTTAGTGAAGCGATGCCGTCAGTGTCAATTCCACCGCAGACGCATTCACTAGCCCGCCCAGGCACTACAAACTATTCCCTTGTCATGGCCATTTGCCGCGTGGGGTCTCGATATCCTAGGACCATTCCCGGTGGCACCTGGGGGCTATAAGTTCCTCTTCGTCGCAATCGATACATTCACCAAATGGATCGAAGCTGAACCTGTCGTGCAGATCACATCAGAGGCAGCCAAACGGTTCATAATGCGAAACGTTATGACCAGATTTGGCGTCCCGAGCAGAATCATAACCGACAACGGTACCCAGTTTTCCAGCTCCGACTTCATTGAATACTGTACCGAGCTCGGCACCAAGATATGCTATGCCTCGGTTGCACACCCACAGAGCAACGGACAGGTCGAGCGCGCCAACGGACTTGTACTTCAAGGGATGAAGACTCGCGTCTTCGACGGACTCTCCGCCCACGCCAAAGCTTGGGTTCGCGAGTTGCCCTCCGTACTCTGGGCCTTACGGACAACCCCTAATCGGGCCACCGGAGAAACTCCGTTTGGTTTGGTATATGGGGCCGAGGCCATGCTGCCATGTGAACTTATCCTAAAATCGCCACGGGTGAAGCTATATTCCGACAAGGAGGAAATCCCTCGAAGAGAGGACAACCTCAACTTCATCGAGGAGAAACGGACCCAATATCAGCAAAAGCTCGTCGCTATTACGACAGGCATGTCCGACAACGTTCATTGCAGGTCGGGGACCTCGTCCTACGACTCGCACAAAACAAAAGCAACAGTAATAAGCTTTCTCCTAAATGGGAAGGTCCATACACGATAGTCGAGGCTACCCGACCAGGATCTTTCCGACTAGCAATGGAAGACGGCCGAGTCCTAACGAATTCCTGGAACATCGACCAACTCCAGAAGTTCTACGTTTGAGGCTAGTCGATTGTCCACTCGAGAATGTCTCTCGAATGAACAATCGGGGGCTGGTCCTGGGATTCGGTTTAAAAAAAGTCCTGGGATTCGGCCAAAAAAGTGATTTACTGAAGAAAAGTTGTACATTTCTGATGCGCAAGGGCTACGCAGTTACAAGTCGGGTAGACGAAAGCGCCCGGACAATTCCTGAGCCACGCGATCCAGTTCCGCCAGACGATCAGGAAAGCTTTCGGTGGATCGGACAGACGCGCCGACTGTAGTAAGCACCTGCTCTAGGAGGTCCGCCATCTTCGACAATCTCTCCTCGGCGGTCGAAGCTCTCACCTGCTCCCGAGAAAGAGATTCGGAAAGTTGGGCCGACTGGTCTCGGAGTATGCCGTTTTCACCGCGAAGAGAGTGGACCTCACCGCGGGAGCGAGTTGACTTCGCTGCGAAGTGAGTGGACCTCGCCGCGAGTAGAGTCCCACTTAGCGCGGGCGCGCTGAAAGGAAGGCACCCGGGTCAGTCAGGATGGCAGGATCAGTCGACGGGACCATTAAGGAGCGGGGGTCTTTCTTACCTCCATCAAGGGTCCGAGTAGCGCCATAGGGTCCTCTTCGGCCAAAGCTTCCCCGCTAGAAAGTTCAGACGTCGGCCGGTCCTTGGCAGGCAAGGAGGAGGGTGCCCCGCCCGCCGAGCCCCGACCAGGACGTAACCTGATGGATGGTTTCCTCTGCAGAGCAGCGGCAGGCGCGGGGGCTGACGGAGAAATGTCCCTGTGGATCGCATATCAGAAGAAGAGATCGATAAGCTTGATAAAACAGGAAGCAAGAAGATGGTACCTTGCCCTCTTCAGTGAATTGAAGCGCCTTCGTCGATCTGAAGAATCCACTGCTTTACGGAGACAAGGCGGCGGTACGGAGCTTATCTCGCTCCATGTAGCTCCTTCCGTCTTCTCGGCCGGACTAGCGTTCCCGCGGCCCGGGACGTCAACCGCGGTCGAGTCTCGATTAGGGATGGAGGGCCCAGCTTCCGGATCGTCGACCGCGCGTCCTTCTTGCTGCAGAGGGGGTTTTTTCCCGCCAGACCAATATGAGTTGGGCGTGAGGAATCAGAGACCGTATAGAAAAAAGGATTACCGCTAGAACCTCTTCCTTCTCGTTGGGAGGTCGAAGGGGTAGCGATGTAGGGACCATCGGACGGTCAGGAGAAGGTACATGCGTGAAGAGAGCTTCCACCTTCTCGGATACCTCCGCTTCGGGGAGAGGTGTTTAAGGCAAAAGGAAGGGTTATGACACTTCGACGGGCTATCCCTACTCTGGCGAGAGGGTAGAAACTTACCCAGTTTTCTCCACCGTTGATAGGGATCGCTCGACAAGTCCCAAGCGCCTGTTTCCCTGAACCGTAGAGGACAAACTCCGCGCCTGATGAAGTCGGCGGCCACGTCGGCAGAGGATAAGCCTCGAGTTCGAAGGGCCGCGATTTCTCCGACTAGATGCTGGAGGCGGGAGTCGAGTAGGGCCTCATCGGTCCAGGAGGATGCAGCTTCAGGCGGTGTTCCCCAGTACCTTATGCCCAGGGAAGACGAGGGGCGGCAGTAGCACCACCCATGCTCCCATCCTGGGAAGAGCCGGATTTCGGGGGCGTCGATGTACTCGGTGATCCTTTCTTCTCGGAGGCGGATGCTTGTGCCCCCTGCTATCTTCTTCTGGGTTCTTTCCACCTTATGGTAGTATCGGAATAGGTCCAGCGGTGGCCGGATTCCGAGGTAGGCTTCGCATAGGTGGGCGAATACACTAAGGAGAATGTATGATGCCGGATCGAAGTTTACCACCTCGACCCGATAGAAGTGGAATATCGATTGTAAGAAGGTGGAAGGAGGCAAGAAAAACCCGCACCGGAAACAATCAGGAAAGATAACCAGCCAGCCGGATTCGGGGTTGGGGGATCGCTCTCCCCGGACGGGCCGGAATTCGGCATGATGGGTTGATCGAATAAGAGCCAGCTCCAAGGAAGACGCGAGATTTGCCTCGGTCATCTTTGAGCGTGGCCACAAGTTATCCGCCGAGGAGTTCCCAGCCATGGGCGCGGGGAAGACGATGAAGAGAGCAGGAATGCTAGGAGGCAGGAATGCAATGTGGGCAAAACCCCAATTCTTGGACTCCTAAAGGATTTGAATGATCGCCGGGCGCGGTTCACGGCGCGGTCAGTTCAATCGCATTTAATGCGGATAGTTGCTTTTTTCGCGCACAGAGCACGTCGCGGGAAAAAGAGGGTCTGGCAACCCACGACCCAAGAGATGGGCCAGAGAGAGAAAAGATTCTTCATCACCACGTGAATTTTCCGCCACGATGGTTCCGTTTCCTAGAAATACGCCAGGCGAACGCGTGCCCGTGATCAACGGATCAGATCAGATTAGGAAAACGTTCTGGATTTTTTCCAAGAAGTTATTCCGATAAGGTTCTTGCGACTACTCGGAAGAGATTGAATCTACTCGGAGAAGTCATCGACAAGGACTAATTTGGTCGCCTACTCGGGGCTGCACCCCGACAAGGGCAGATTTCCAACCAAACCATCTTGACCTCATTTCACGTATTGATGGGGGGCTTGATGATGCGTAGTACAGTATCCCGTGTATTCGGGGTACCCGTACGTAGTTCCCTGAGGCTTTAGGAAGGTACCCCGTACCCGATAAGGATCCTCGGACGATAAGGCAACTCCGCTAAGGAAAGAAGACTCCCCTTAAACTAGGAAAGTCAATCCCGACGTTTAAGGAGGCCAGAGTCCTACTCGGGCGCAAGTCCACGTCCAGTACGACCCTGGGCACCCCCCTATATAAGGATCAGTAATCCCAGGGAGGAGGAAAAAAGGAGGAGATAACCAGTAGTCAGAAGTCAATCTAGGTCAAGTCAGGAGGCGAAGCTCTAGAAGACCCGCAGTCTCGAGGGAGTCGAGCCCGGAGGATTAGCTAGGATTAGTCTACGACCAGGTCTAGGATAGCCACTAACATACACCTCCTTTGTAAAGCGTGTTCCCGATCAATATATAGCAACAGGACGTAGGGTTATTATCCTGAGGGAGGCCCGAACCTGTATAAAAATGGCTGTTCCCTGCTGTCAGAACTCCTGGCGATTGGCCCCTAGAGGTCCCTACCCCCCAGCAATCATCATCTCGCGAGTACCGTAAGATCGCCGGTTTACCAATCGTCGACATGTCTTGGTACAAGAGCAAAAACCATTTCTCCTTGGAGTAACAATTTCACTATATCTCGTCATCTTTTCTCCTTGAGATCACCTAAATGTTGATGTGGCATCTGGGAATGAGTGTTTGGATTTGAGGGTCCTCTCCCAGATGGTTTTGGAACTGTCTAAGAAAGGCAGATAATACAAATGGTTGGCAAACCAAAACCGTCTTGAATTATATTCTTCATTTTAAAAAATCTGCAGATCGAGATCTAGCCACCTCCACACACCACCTACTCTTCGACGATGCCAGCGAGATCAACTTCGGTCGCTGCACGCATGTTGCTGTGAGGATGCCCGCGCCGCCGAGATCTTAATTCGTGGGCCACCATGTTGCGTCGATGGAGGCCGAGCACCGCCTCCTCGCCCGTGCGGCCATCACGGGGGTGCCCGTGTCACTGAGATCTGCCGCGTGGACGAGGGTTGAGCGCCGTCTCCTTGCCCGCGCAGTGGCCGCGCGAACAGAGACCGAGCGCTGCCTCCTCGCCTGTGCGGCCGCCGTGAGGACGCTCCTACCACCGCGTGGATGGAGACGGAGGGCGAGCGCCACCTCCTCACCCATGCGGCCGTCATAAGGACGGTAGTGCCACCGCGTGGGTGGAGACAAAGGCCAAGTGCCGCCTCGTCCACGTAGCTGCTGCGAGCACGGCATCGTGAGATGCCCATGTAGCCGAGATCCGCCACATGGATGGAGGCCGAGCACCGCCTCCTCGCCCGTGCTACCACCATGAGGAGACCCAGGCCCACAAAATCTGGCGGCGAGATCCGAAAGAAGGAAGGAGGGAGGCAGGAGATGGAGGAGATGGCATGCTCGCTGTAGAAGTATGGTGGCGGCTGCAAGATGGTGGAGCGAGATTTGGGAGAAGGGAGGCGGGAGATGGAGGTGGCATGGTCTGAGATGGCAGAGGCGACAAGATTTGGGATAGTGGAGAAAGAGGAATAAGCGGAAGAGTGTGGCCGGGGTGAAAGTGCATATAGCCCCTTAGTGAGTTTTGATGATTGATGACAATGATTAAGGGACTAATGTGTTTATTGAGGATGAACAAGTATTAGTCCCTATGATGAGATTCAATGAGCATTGGTGACTCCTAAAATTGAAGAAAAGTGGACGGCGTCGTAATTCTACTCTTATGCACATTGTTTCGCATTTTATTGAGTAATAGGTGTGGCATACTATTAAGAGGGGTGCGTCGTAAATGCTAGTTGATGTGCTTAGTGCTCTTGAGATCTCTAGTCAATTCTTTGTAAGAGACACTTATCTACACGAACACAAAAGTTTCTTTAATCAGGCTACATTGGAAGTTTCGATTGGAATATCAGATGTTCTGATAGTTTTGGAAGTTTCAGAGTAGCCATGGTTTTGACGGCTCTGGAAAATCAGAAGGTCTGATTTTTTGGATCCGGAGATCTGATGTGGTCCAGGCAGTCCGCAAGTCCCCCCTGAGTCGGATGTTCCAACTTATGGATCAGAACTTCTGATAGGTCAGAAGATCCGAAGTGAACCCTCTTTTAAATTCTTTGGAAAAACAAAAGTTTCAAAAAAGTTCTGATGTTCCCTTAGTGTTATGCAATGGGTGGTTCAGGAAATAGCCATTATGTTTGAAGACATCAGATGTTCTGATGTTGAATATCGGATGTTTCGATGTGGGTTTTTCAGTGCATAACGACTAGTTTTGAGGAAGGCTATTTAGTGCTCTCCTCTTCCATCTACCACCAATCTTTTGCTCATTTGCTTCCTGCACACTTTGAAGAGCTTTACCCTCTCCTCTCTCAAGCCCAAGTTCATTCTTTGTGAGAGAAAAGAAAGGAAGAGAGATTTGGGGAGTTTGAGTGCTAAGTGATAGATTGAAGATCTCTCGAGCACTAGGTTCACCTCCAAGCATCTTCAACATGCTTGTTACTCTTGGAGGTTGAGAACTCCTAAACGGTTAAGAGTTGTCCACGAGCGATCAATCAATTGTGCTATGCCGTGAGAAATTTGAGAAGGTTGGGATTCGTCTCCAGAATGGAAGAATCACCAAGAGGAAATCGAGGAGATACAAGAGCGTCCTCGAGGGATAAATATTTGAAAGGAAGCCGGCTCTTGATCACAAGTGATCGAGCTTCCCAAATGGAGACGTACCTCGCTATCGAGAGTGCTTCCCGTGTCGTTCAGCATCCAATCCGTTTTGTGCTGCTTGCTGCCTCTTGAGTAGAGCTCTTTCTTGTTCCGGTGCTTCCCTCTAGTATGGAGCAGTGTGCAAGACGAAGATGGAGATGTGCAGGACGATGTTCTTCTTTGCAATTAGGGATCTTGTTCTTTTCAGTTTGATCGGGAGCTTTTATCTGTCGAATTTCTCCTGCAGTGGTTCATTTCTTATCTTTTGCAGTTTGGGCTCTTGTATGCGATGTATGGAGCAGATGATGAGTTCTTATATGTGCTTCTTGCTTTTGTGGGTTGGATTCACATTTGGATCTTGCGGTGATGGAATGCACAAATGCCGGTGCCCGGGTGCATCCGCCGTAGCATCGGCATGCAGATGCGGGAGTTGTGGTTGCCCAAATGGTAGCCTTCCCTTCATCCAAGTGTGCGACGCAAACCCACTCTGCTGATATGTAGGGCCACTCGGATTGCTTAATGCCTAGAAGCTGCCTCTAGACATGGAGGCGATGCCAGCCTCTAAGGCTTAGATGCGGTAACCTGCAGTTAGACCTGAGCATACCTTGGGCTGGGCTGGGTTTTGGGTCAGGCTTGGAAAAGCTCAACCTGAAAACCCGAGCCCGACCCGGCCTGAAACATATAAAAAATAGTTTTGTCGAATAAAATTATTAAATTAATCATTTTTAGAATTTTAGTAGCATTATTTTATATAACTTGAATAAAAACATTATATTTTGAATATCGGGCTTATTTCGAGCTTCTAGGCCAGACTTTCTAGTTGAAAACTCAAGCCCGAGCTAGGGCCAGGCTCGCTCCGGGCTTGGGCTGGGCCACCCATACTCATGTCTACCTTTGGTGTTTAGAGGCTAGCTTAGAGGCTAAAAAGCTTAGAGGCTAAAAAAGACCACACTGTGGATGCTCTTAGTGCTCTTTTGCTTTGCTAGAGTTCAACAGGAGTTTGCTGTTCCCTGGCTATGGTTGTTCAATCGTAATCGTTGTGAGAGAAGGTGCTAGTAGGATTTTATCCCGTAGCTCATTGCCGAGAGATTGATGGCCTGAGCAATGGGTTTCCCACTAGTACGTCGAATTTGTTTTTCTTCTTTCTGCTCCCTTTATAAGATTGGTTATATCTGTTTTAAGTAATGAAAAAGGGGAAAGCCTGGTTCGGAAAAACCTCAGATAATCAAGTAGCTTGATCTACTAGTTAGTTTTAGATTGTAAGTGGACAAGAGCATACTAGCGTACATTGGCGAGCGAGCTCGACAATTTGTAACGAGTATGTGCATGGTTTGAAGGGTCCACGTTCCTTTTATGACTCCACACTATCATTCGATTCATTTAATATGCCCAAAAAATCACACAGGCATTTCTTATTCAAAAGTTTCGTTGTCCGTAGATTGCACGGAAGAGAGAACCTTTGTACTACACGCACCCGCAGACAAAAGCACATATCGAATGAGCATAAAAAAAGAGTACATAATGTATCGATCTTTTTGACACGTAGGTCGACACCTTTTATTCGCTCTCTTGTTGCATATATAGTTGCATTCCTGCATGCATGCACGTGCATGGTGCATGCGTGTACCACGTTCGATGATCATCCTGTGCGCTTGAACTGCAGCAGCCTCCACTGGGCGGTCTCTGGGATTCCCCAGACTATGGCTCGGTACTTGGCGGTGGTGCCGCCGGCGTCCGCGGCGGTGACCACCATCTGGTACCTCTCGCCGCCCTTGTCACGGTGCTGGTCGCAGTCAGACACGCCGACGTACGTCAGCTTGGCATTCCTATTCAGGCTGTACACCAGCACCGCGAAGCGCGCGAGCAGTGGCCCGCGGGGGTCCGCTGGCATGATGGCCACCGGCAGCTGCTTGAATCCCCAAGCAGATGCCGCGTCAGCGCCGGCAACGACGGCGAGGAGGAAGAAGAGGGCAGCAACTGACCTCATTATGTAGTACTATGTATGTTTGGCTGCTAGCTACGGTATAGTATAGCTGGTTAGCCTTATTGGCGAGCTCTTCTTATGCGTGTATGATTGTGGTGAATTGATCAGGCCAGGTAAGATGGGTACTTATACAACTGTGGAGTGTGAAACTGCAGCAATGAAGGTTTGGGCAGTGGTAACTTTAATCAACTTCTCAGGAAATAAAGTACGCGGTTCCGTCAGATGTAAACGTCGTAGCAAGAAGTGCTTCCTACGTGTCGTGTTTACTTAACAAAACATGCATTTTTCTCGTAAAAATACTGGCAATGAAAATGTTTCTCTTTTTGAAACAGAGGTAAAAGCTTTGCCATATTTCATTGATTAATGAGAGAAGGTTTAAAATGTACAAACACGCGACCGTAGCCCACCAAAGGGATTACTCTCCCGGGATTACAACACCTAAATGCCTAGCACCGGTAGCAACCCAAACCGCCGCCTCTTTCTTGATGTTGGAGAATATGATCGAGGGCATGGTAGACACATTCCGGAAGACTCTAGTATTGCGTTCATTCCAAATTTCCCAGGAGACAAGCATGAGGATGGAGGCGGTGGCAATTTTGGGGATGCCGGCCGTGGAGGAGACCGCCTCCCACCAATCGCTAACGGAGTCAAAATTTTGCCAAGCCATGGGTCAAGATCCTGCCGGCCAAGCCAATGTTTAACAATGTTCCAAATCCGAGCAGAGAAGTGACATTGGAAGAGAAGGTGCACCGCCGTCTCTGGCTCCCGTTTGCACAATTGGCAAACCCCACAATTCGGCCAGCCCCTCTTGGCCAAGCGATCAGCAGTCCAAACTCGATTCTGATTGATGAGCCAAGCAAAGACTTTGCACTTCGGAGGAGCCCAATGTTTCCAGATGGTAGGCTTGAACATGGTGGACGTAATTCCAACAAATTGGGCATGGTACGCGGAGGGAGTAGAGTATCTCGAGTCAGCCGTGAGCTTCCAAATGATAGAGTTGTCGATGTCATCACGGAGCTCAATATGGTGCACTTGCATCCAGAGAGAGAAGAATTCATTGATGTGTTGGTCCGTCATGCCATGGCTTGTGTCAATTTGATCCACCCAAGCGTTGTCGTGAAGAGCAAGTTTAACATTCCATTTTTTCTTCTTAGAAATATCGTGAATCAGCGGGGCAATGTGTCTAGGACTGTCGGAGTATTATTCCGGCAATACTGAATATGGGGCGGTGTACGAGTAGCAGATCTAGATGGGTGCACACGGGACACAGAGTTTAAACAGGTTCGGGCCCTCGAGAAGAGGTAATACCCTACGTCCTGTGTTTGGCGAGTCGTATTGCTTGTATCCCGCGTGAGGGTATGTGTCTATGCCTATGATCAGGTGATCTGAGAGCTTTATTTTTTTTGTCTACCTATCCGGAGATCTCTACCCGGCCTTATATAGGCGGCCGGGATAGAGTTACAAGAGTCCCGATCGGCTTACATATATGTTTCCTAATCGGTTACAACTACCACCCGGGATTCCGGGCAAGCACGTGTCCATGTCTTGTACTCCAAGTCGATGATGCGCCCCCCGTGTTGTAGTCGGACCCCGAGTAGTCGGCCTGGCCCACCCTATGCCCGGATGGCCAGCTTTATCCTCCTCGACGATACCCGGGTGCTATGTCATCGTCAAGGACAGAGACCGTCCAACCAAAGGGATTCCCAAAAACAAGCCTTCATGCCATTCCCAAAGGTAACCTTTGTCATAGCATGGAAGACGGACATATCTTCGTGGGAACATGGGTTCCCAAGCCCCACCCAAGTCTTTTCCGGAGCCGTCCATTCTAGCCACGGCCATCGTAACCATAGGGCACGCGCGAAGTTATCCAAGTGGAGGATCGCAAGGCCTCCAAGCTCAGTGGGTCTACAAACAGCCTCCCAATTAACCTTGCATTTCCCACCACTCACAGTAGTCGTGCCGGACCACAAGAAAGCACGCTCAATCTTCTCAACACTCCGCTTCAGACTTGGGGGGACATCAAGAGCTGTGAGATGGTATAGGGTTTGGGAGGAGATCACAGATTTAACCAACACGCAACGGCCGGCCAAGGTGAAGTGCTTCCCTTGCCAAGTCATAAGTTTGCCGGCCATCCTATCTTCCAAATGCTGGAAGTGGATACACTTTAGACTCTTGATGGAAAGAGGCAGGCCAAGATACATAATCGGAAAGGTAGAGACCGCGGCCAGGAGGCAAAGGAGGATGTCATCCAAGTCAAAATCACGACAACGGATGGGGGCAACAAGACTCTTCTGAAAGTTGGTGACCAGGCCGGTAGCATGCCCAAAATTAGTGAGAATCTGAGAAAGAGCCAAGGTATCATCTTTGAAAGGAGCCACAAAAAATGACCGCATCATCGGCAAACATGGATGTACGAAAACGAGCCCCCTCCCCTGAAGCTCATGCAGTCGACCCTGCCGAGTGGTTGCATCGAGGATGTTTTGCAGAGGGTCTATGGCAATAACAAAGAGCAATGGGGACAGCGGGTCACCCTGGTGTAGACCGCGACCATGCCTAATCGGCGCTCCCGGAACTCCATTAAAAATGACTCTAGATGAGGAGGTTGCGAACAAGGTAGCCACCCAATTCCGAAATCTCGGGGGGAAACCCCGACGCTGAAGCAAGTCCAAGATATAGTCCCAACGAACCGAGTCGAAAGCCTTCTTGATGTCAAGCTTGAAGAGGAGAGTAGGCTTCCTATTCCGGTGGAGCCTTCGAGCATAGTTGCGGACAAAGAGAAAATTGTCGTGGATCCCTCTGTTTTTAATGAAGGCACTCTGTGCGTGGGACACCAACGTGCTCATGAAAGGAGATAGCCTAGAGGACAACACCTTAGCGACGATCTTTGCAATTGCGTGAATCAGACTAATGGGCCTAAAGTCCGAGATCTCCTCGGCTCCATCTTTTTTTGGAAGGAGTGCAATGTTTGTGGAATTGAGCCAATGAAAATTCTCAGTCTGCTGGTTGGAGAACAGGCTAATAGCTGCCATGACCTCTGGCTTAATGATATCCCAACATGACTTGAAGAAGGCACCGGTGAATCCATCAGGCCCGGGGGCCTTGTTGCTCGGCATTTGCATGATGGCCGCCTTAACCTCGTCCTCCGAAAAAGACACATCGATGCCCGGAAGGTCACAATGTGGGATTCCCAAAGCCAGCCAGTTGAAATCGATAGGGCGTTGGGGCGAACGATCGAAAGTGTTGTAGTAGTTGTGGATGATCACCTCCTTTTCATTATGGTCAACAACCTAGCCGCTGTTGTGTTTTAAGTGATGGATGAGATTCTTTCTCCTGTGAGCATTGACACGTAGATGGAAATATCTAGTGTTTGCATCCCCATCCTTAAGGTTGTTAAGTCTAGCACATTGCTTTTTCCTCGTGTGTTCAAGCACAGCCAAGCCAATAACACGCCTTTTGAGACTTTGCCGAATGTCAATCTGCTCAAGGGATAGGGTACGATGTTCCATGGCCACATCAAAGCGGAGGATGACCTCTAGGGCCATGTGGAGCTGGAGCTTGGCACTGGAAAAAAGAAGCTTGCTCCAAGATTGAAGACGCGTGGCCGTGCACCAGAGTTTATGGAAAAGAATTTGACAGGGCTCAACGTGCTGCTGCTCCTCCGCCCACGCCTTTTGAACGACATCCTTGAATCCAGGCATTCTGGTCCAAAAGTTCTCAAATTTGAAAGAACTTGGTCGCTTAGGCCCGTGGTCATAAGCAAGGAGGAGCGGACAGTGATCAGAAAGCGATGAAGAGAGGGCGTGAAGAATATGATCACCATTGGAACAGAACGAACTTGCACAAAAAGTAACAACAAGGCTAGTACCTGGGAAAGCATGACACTTGGGGCTGACACGGGCCACCAACTCGCCCTCTAACAGATCAGGGCACACAGACGCACTACAAGCATGGAGATTTTGTTCTAACATGGAAACAAAAGGACACAGCAAACATGGGCATCATCAGCACTGACTAACATGCCACCTGTGACCCATTGGCATGGTCCAGGCCATTCGCCCCACCGTGGGCAACAAGAGCATCCTCCACTGCCGTGGTGAGGTCACAGTCTAGGTGGAACGAGGCACGGAGGGCGTCAGTGGTGATGGACGGCAGGCGACCTTGGAACAGTCCCACAAACTTGGCGATGGCGGCTTCGGTGACCATCTCTCCTTCCTGCACAATACCAAGACAGCGACACAGGAGTTTCTCCGCCATCTTGGCAATTGGAGTGCCCTTTGCCTTCGCGCTGAGGCGGACGCTGCTGCGGCGAAGAGAGATGCCGGCACCTCCCGCAAGAGTCTTGCGCCTCGTCGTCGATGGCGGAGGAGCGGACCAAGCTGGTGGCGAGAGCAGGGCTAGTGGCAGGGGGCGAAGAACTCATCCAGCTCAACAACGTTAGGTGTGAGTGCAGCCCGAACCCGGGGCCTCACAGGGGTGCGTTGCGGCGTTGCAGTAGAATCCCCATGCACAGGGATGGCGGTAGCATCATCAGCGACAAGCGGGGAGCCAGGGGCACCGACGTTAGCAAGCACCGAAGAAGGGACGCAGGGCGCAGATGATCGATGCGAGCCTCGTAGGCTTCAGCACCCACGCAGTCCCGCACAGGCGGGTGGAGAGGCGGCAGTCAGCAGCATCATGGCTCGGCGCATGACCACAAGGCGTGTCGCGATGTTCAGAGTGAGACGCTCCGCGATGACGGGTGCCGGGGAAGGCGAGCGCGGGTGTCGACTAGCCACAGGAACGACCTCCCCTCCTGGGAGGCGCTGCACCAGTGCGTCATTGGTGCACCTGACCGTCTGTATCGGTGCACCCAGGGAAGCACAGTCGCTACGTTCACGATGGCCATTGCGGCGATCATCACGGTGCCCCTCCCTGCGGTCGCGGCCACGGTCGTTGCGTCGCTCTCCATCCCTGCACGAGCTGTCCGGAGCACGGGAGCGGCTGCAGAAAAGGCGCCCCGCCCAGGACTGCTGCCTGTCCTCACGCTGGCCACGACGGTCGTTGTCGTCGTCACGGTGCCTGTCGCGGTCGTCATCATCCCGCTTGCCATGGTCGCGGGACGTGTTGGGGTTGTGGCTCTCCCGTGGCTTCCTCTCACCATCGATGACACCCAGCTCCCAGTCAAACTTGACCGGACGAGGTCGACGCGGAACCTGGCCGTGAACATCGGGGGAGAAATCTTCGTGTAGGTCGAGGTGCACGAGGATTCGGTCCGACAGCCCGCTGCAGCCCGTCTCGACGAATTCGACGCGGCCATCATTGGTAGCAGAGGGGCCGTAGATGATAGGCCACATTATCTTGGGGATGGCCGACAGGTTGGTGGTCTAGGCCCACAGGCTGACCGTCGAGGCATCCTCCTTCTGCAGCGTAGCAATGTTGAAGTAGTGGATGATCGAGTTGTGGTCAATAATCCTTGCGATCTTCGCTTCCCCCCACGCCTGTAGGGGAACACCTTCGATGCAGAGGTGGACGTGGTGGTGCAGGTTGGCCACATCCGATTGAGCGTTCGCATGCCACTTCGAGGCGTGCAGGTCCAGCCCGCCATGGCTGAACCGGCCATGGGAGAGGATGGCGTCGCGGTGGTGCTGATGCTTGAACATGACAAAGAAGTCTTTGGGGAAGTATGGAACAACGCTGAACAGCTCCACCGGGATGACGTAGTGCGAGGCGATGGCATCCGCGATGTCGGCCGCACAGACACGCGGACGGTTGCCACCAAGCCAGATCACAGCGCCGAGGCTAGCCAGGTGCGCCGCCTGCAACTCTATGGCCGGGGTGGAGAGGATCACCACGTGCCCCTCAGCAGGCCTGGTCTCCGGGTCCCCCAGGCGGGGCATCTTGCGGTGGCGGTCAGGAAGCACGGGCGGTCCCGGAGGAACAGAAGCTGGAGTGGGCACAGGATCTGAAGGAATTATTGCTAGAGTGGGTGCAGCGATGGAGTCCTGGGACAGAGTGGATGGAGCAATTTGAGAAGATGAACGCAGCTGTCTCAACCTCTTCCAGCAACTTCGAGCTTTATGGCCTTGAGCGTCGCAGTAATTGCATCGGATGGGGTCACGGCAGCCAGCGGCTTTGTGGCTAGGGGCACGGCACCAGAAGCACAAGCGGTCAGCTGGCTTAACTGCCCAGCCGCGCGGTCGAGTGACATTGAAGCCGGGCTGCTGACGATCCGGGAGCTAGCTTGAATGCAGGGGATGACGTGTCGGCAGAGCACGCCACTAGTAGGAGGGGCGCACCAACTGCCAGTCAGGATCCAAGGGAGGAGGGCACGGCCCAGGGCGCGGAGGGGTTGGAGCGCGCCGCGCAGCGCCAGCAGCAGAGGACCCGGGCGCGGCTACTTACATTGAAGGCTCCCAAGCTTGAAAAGCCGTGCCCGGCAAGGGGCGCGGGGCGGCATCCCGGGCCTGGCCGCCATTAATGCAGTGGTTGGCACGAGGGGAGCTCGAGCGATGAATGCCTGCATCAAATCTCACCTGGTGATATGGCGCAGTGACTTTGTGGCATACCCGGTTTTAAGGCCGGATAATCCCCTGTGTTTACCGTGCTAGTCCCATGATCAGTGGCTAGCACGCACAAGCACTTGATAGCATAGACATGCGATACATCGTTCATTACACAATTAGCCATAATTGGTCTTTATTTAGTACAAACCAGGCCTATTGGCCGAATTCAAACTGCAGCAGAATTAAACACGCGGTAGATAACCCATCGGTATGCCGAACCACAGGCAACTAACTGGGATTTGAAACCCTACGCTTCGAAGTCACTGTCGCTATCTCCGGTCGGGTACTCCTCCTCGTCTTCTGGCCACATAACAAGCCAGGTGAGTACATTGAATGTACTCGCAAGCCCTCCGCCAGGGAGTTTATCACGGATATGAAGGGATTATCAAGAAACTGGCTCTATCCTAGGTTTCATATTGTGCGAGAAGGTAAGTTTGCATTTGAAATATGTAAGTAGATAGTAAAAGCAGTTTTCGCGAAATGTCTCGACGCAGCGAGACAAAGTACCTGTTTTCATCATCCTTCCTGTTACAATGGGAAGATCATCTCTCTGCTTTCCGCTACAATGGAAAAAGCCCGGTAATCACCCGCTTCAACGGGGAGACATATGCTCACCCGCTACGACGGGGATATCGACGGTTGCCCACTCCAACGGGAACCCTTTTCTTCACTCCTCCCGCTACAACGGGGATTTTTCAAGTCACCCTGCGAACTCGGTGGATCGCGTCATTGAACCCATAACCCATTTTTCACTTTGGAAGTCAATCTACTTTAGTGTGGCCTAAGCAAGCTTGTCCATGACCGTGAACACGGCAATTCGAATAGTTTTTGACCCTCTGCAGAGGTGGTATGGCTTTACCCACACGATGTAGGTCACCCTGGGCATACTGTGCACCGCATACTACCAGAGCTAGTACAACGAGACTCTTCACCGGAGTAAACCTAGCCATGAACCCGCCAGAAGGACATGTCCCAAACCTAGCTTGAGTCAGTATCATCGCTGCAAGGAGGTTGGTGTTCCGACTTTGTGGCGAACAAGACATCGCTCCAACGGAAACTATTCTCTACAGAGGCTACAACCTCATCTGCACACTTCGCCCTGCCTACGGGTTCATGCTAGTCTCAGACAGGTACTAGATCAAGTTCTTCCCATAAAGGACATCTGGACGTACGGTAAGACTTGGCCAAACGGTACTTAAGCTCGGTTCTTAGATGATCCGAGAGGAACTTCACACCTCACCTGTAAACGGGCTGCGAGAACCACGCCGGGCATTACCTCGCTTTTAACAAGCTTCCTGCTTTCTCCCTTCATTTTCGACCCGGATCAAAATCTTCTCCATTTTGTATTCAGGTTTTAACAAAACCACTTTTCGGTAAAATATCCCAACCTATGGATATACTACCTTCATACACCTTCGGACACGACGGTCCGTTTTCAATCTTTTGCCACATGAAATATGGGAGTATTCCCCCTTTTTATTTTGAAAACCTAATTTTTGCTACCGCAAGGCTAAGCATACATACATACTCTACCGTAGATTTCTGGTACTTTTCCGGAATACGTAGTCCTTAGGGTGACAAGGAGTTCAGGATCAAACTAGGGTTTTCTAAGCATCGGCCGTAACTTCACTACATAAAATAACAAGTCTTAGAACATAGCATGCATGTTTCGTAAATAAAATAACGTTTCAAAATCTTGGGATTCAACATGATCAAGGGTGGAGAGCTTGCCTGGCAGTTCCTGGTCTTGATCCGGACTCGCGGATGCTTCTGGTTCCTCCTGACGAACGTACCTCACACCGTCAACTACACGTTTGAAAACAACGCCAATAAGAATCCAAACGTGACAAAGAACCAAAGAGGGCAACTCAATGCAGAACTTATGCCATGTTCTTGAGGTGCAGGAATGACTCGGGAGAGAAGAAGGTCGGGGTTTTTATATTTTATGCACTTGGAGATTATCGAGATTAGGGTTTTAAGTCTATAACTTTCTTTGCTCGGAAACCCTAGTTCTAATATGGTGGAGGAAGTGTCCAGGGACTTGGTGGTTGAAAAGATGCGGGATAAGTAATTTTGATGAGGTTTAACATGTTTAGGGCTATGAAGAAGCATATATATATGCATGAAGTTGATATTAGGGTTTTAGGTTTCACGAACGCCTCCTTCACATTTTGAATCATGTAACAAGTGCACATATATGCGTTTTTATGCTAAGGTTCAGAAGACTAAAGCTCTAACAAGTTAGAAAGCTTGGAATGGATCAAAATTTAAAAAGGGATTTAAAAAGAGTTTGAATTTAAATAGGATATTTGAATTTACTCTTTGTGTAGTAAAGAAAATTTGAATTTTTGATAATCTGTTTGAACCAAAAGTTCAGAAATATTTTTAGGATTCAAAGTTGTTTTGGGAGTTTTTTGAGAACCGGTCGTTTAGACCTCGAACCGGCTGAACCAAGATTAACAGTCTCTCTGGAAAAACCGGACCGGCTGGTTTTCTTGTGGCTTGGTGACGTCGAAGGCGCCTGGGCAAAGTGCGCCTCCACTTAACCTGACCCTGGGCCCAGCCAACGGTTTAGGCCCACTGGCAGGGACTGGAAGGCGGCATACTGCTTCGAAGGGGATTTCTATCCCGTGGCCCACGCGTCAGCTGAGGCGGAGCGGCTCAACTCGGTTCGCCGGCGGTGAGGGTGAGGCGGCAATGCTCCGGCGAGCTCTAGGGTTTTCGGCTACGGTGGTTAATCGGAGAAATTAAAAAGGGGATTCTGATCAACATGGGTGGGGGAACTCAATGGTGGGGATGGATTTCCCGATGGCTACCCCCATTGCTTGGTTCCGGCGGGTCAGTGGTGGGGGAAGTCTTGGATGGAAATGACAATTGGAGATTTTGGAAGAGGAGCTGGTAGCTGCTTTGGTTCGGTGGAGCAAGAAGGAGGGTGTGGCGAGGAGTTATGGCTGGCGCTCCTTTAAATAGGCCGGTCACCGGGGCAGTGGGGCGTTGGCTGCTGGGCATTGCCGTGCACGGCGCCGGGACGCTTCGAGGACCAGACGACGGTGCACAGAGCTTTGTCGGGGGCTAGAGAGGGGTGGTGGCGTGCGGAGTTGAGCTGGCTGGCGAAGGGGCAGTGGATGGCGTGGGGTTGACCTCGGTGGCTGGCACGGCAGCGCACTGGAGCGCGTCCAGAGTGGTGCCAGGGCGCGTCCAGGCCGGCGTGTGCGTGCACACTGGTGCCCTGAGGGGTCGGGAGAGTGCAGGGGCAAGTCAATTGGTGCCGAGGTGACCAAAGGAAGGAAAATAGGGGGAGTTGGCTTGGGCACTGCGTGTGGAGCAAGGCTTCCATGGACTTGCCAATGTCGGCATGAATGGCATTGGGGTTGGGTTGCTGCAAGGAGTTGACCCACTGTGGATGAAGCAAGAGGGGAAAGGTGCCTAGACAGGAGTAGAGGTTCTGATAAAAATTTAGGAGCAAATGGTGAGGTGTTGAGCTTGATTTCATGGCAAAGGGAAAATTTAAGCAAAGTGTTTGACAGAAGTTGTGCCAAATTTTTGAACTGGAGCTATCCATGTTTTTGCACATTTGGATTATTGGTACTGAAATAAGCCTTGTGGAATTTTTCTAGGATTTTGTGGGCTGTAATCATATGGGTTGTAGTTCAAAGGGAAAAACTGACTAGAATTTGAATTTGCATGTAATAAAAGATTTTTGAATTGGACCCTCAAATGTTATTTCATAATTTGGTGACAAATAATTTCAAGAAGTTTATGAAATTTTTCTAGAATTTTTGGGTGAAAGAAAACACATGTGATATAGCTTTTAGGGTTTCTGCCCGATAAAAGATTTATTAATAAACAGGGTGGCAGATTAGGTTTTAGGGTTTCGGGCGACGGCACGATAGAGGCAGGGTATGGGGGAGGTTAGGGTTCATATTTGGAGAGTCGGGAGCAAGAATGGGTGAGTTGCCATTTAGGGTTTGGGTTTAGGGAGGTGTCGTGTGTATATGGTGCGTGTGTTCCAATTAGGGTTTAGGGTTTATGCACATGCGATGATGGGGTTGCGACTTGGGTTCGTTACGTGACGGTGCAACCTAACTCAAGTGCTCCCATAAAATGACAAGCTTCGAGAAGAACTGAAATCCGGTTGAACATGCAACATGATGGAAACATATACGCATATACGCATCTTAGGGTTTTGGTTTTTTGGAAAATTCAAGATGCCGGAAATCAGGGTGTGACAGACTTCCTGTCTGACTAGTGGAGACTCCAGGACGAACGTACCTGAGCTGGCCACAGTCGTGGGTTGCAGTGGCGAATCCAGATCTGGGAACTGGATCGGGAAGACAAGATGGGCAGCAGCTGACGCCTGGACACACGCAGGGCGGAGAAGCCAGGCGGTAGGAGGGGGATGGAAGCCGGGGAGGTGGGGTATGGTGCGTAGAGCTCGCTCTTGTTCTCGAGCATGACGTCCCGGAGGCGCTTCTCGCCGCTGGCCGCCGTCGCCTGGTCCATATTCGTCATTTCGAAAATGTTTCTCTTATGTCTTTAGGAGGTTAGGGGGTCCACGTTGTCTACCAAATTATGGACCAGGCCCAGATTTGTACAGATGTTGGCAACCAGAAGACCGAAACGTACCCAGAGTAACAGACTGGCCGTGCAAATCCAGCCAAACCGATCTCCGTCTGCACTCCACAAAATCAGCGGTTAGTCCCCAAATCCGATTCTTCTTGAAAGAAGGTTCCCAAATCGGATAAGTTCCCAAATCTGATTTGAGCTTGCGCATGCGCTGGCCACCGTGAACCTCGCCGGATATCATGGAACGTTATGGCAATGGCCGGTGGCGTTCGAGAAAAAGTGACTTTTTGAAAGTGTGTATTTAGATTTTTTAAATTTTAATTTTAAAAAATTTAGATTGATAAGGTAAAAATAGTATCATTAGATTTTTATAAAAATACTTTTAAAATAAAAATTTTAAATTTTTGCTAATATATAGCCGCCCACGTGCCCCGACGCCGTCGCCTCGACCCCCGTCGCTTTCGTCCTCATCGAGCCGCTGCTGGCCTACGTCGCCGACCGTGCGAAGAACGCTACCACGGCCGAGGCCTCCTCGAGCACCGACCATACCGTCCGGGTCACCTTCTGTCTCGCCGACCCGCCGGGCGTCTCCCTACGTATGCGTCCACTGCCCAGGCCTCGGGGACGCCGACTTCGCCGACCGGCCCCCGCGTCGTCTGCTATGAGGAGGACCTCCTCGTCCTCTGGGTCACCTGCAAGTTTGGCACCTACGCCGCGCAGGGGCTCCACGAGTACTTCGTCTACAAGGCCGGCCCCGGGCGGCCGTTGCTCCGCCTACTCCCGGATTCCTACCCGCCCATCCTCACGGACTGGGAGATCGGCCTCGTGCCCCGTGGTGACGGAGCCCATTTCGTTCTCGCCGTTCTCTGCTTGACACTGACCCTTTGGGTTTATGACCTCCATCTCTTCTCGTCCATGACCTTGACTTGGAGCACTAAGGTGCCGCAGGTGAAGGTATTGCCTGATGTTAAAACTAGGGTGCCGATCACCGTGGCTTCCAAGGTGATTCAGCTTGGAGGAGGCATGCTGGGATGGGTTGATCTCTGGAGGGGGATTCTGGTCTGCAACGTGCTCGACGAAATGCCTGTGGTGCGGTTCGCGTTGCGTATGCTGTTGCTTGGCAACAAGGAAGGCGTGAAAGCATGGCCATGGCTGATTCGGGATGTCATCTGCAGCAATGGTCTCATCAAGTTTATCGAGGTAGAGAAACATGAAAGACAGGATTTTGATGAAAGGTCGTACGATGACATGGATACACTCTACAATTCGGACTGCCTGACAAAGCCCAAAGAAATTGGTTGGAGGGCCATGACATGGTATAGAATGACTTATTGGGACCATTGGCGCAAGGGGTGCATGGCTTATGATGAGGAAATCTCGGTTGACTGCCCAAGACATTCTATGTTGTTGCCTGAACTGAGGGATGACATGCCAGAGAGTTGACATTTAAGAACCTACCGGCATCTTTCCCTGTCCTGAGCTTGAATTGTCATGGTGATGATGTTTTTTACTTCTTGTGTAAATCGAATTCTGGCAACCAAAACGCATGGTTGATCACTGTTGACCTGAAAAAGAAGATATCAGTCGAATTGGCACCATTTTCTGTCGAAGGGTATTTCAGTTCAGTCTACCTTTGTGCACTGTCCAGTTATCTAGCTCCAGGTAATTATACCAATGCTTATTTTAGATCACGTGGTTACCATGGAGATATAATATTTTGTTGTCGTTCATTTGTTGAGAAAGTGTTATTATTATGAGTACTTTTGTGTATGGAGAGATGTTGCACTGGCACATCTCATTGTCCACTGGTTAAAGTTGTCCGTTAGGGATGCAAATTTTAAATTTGATTACATCATTACTTGATTTGATAGACGTTAAGCAATTAGCAAACACTTGTGCACCCTTACTTTGCTGATCTACAGGCTATTTTTCTCGAGCACACACCAAGGTGCACGCCATTTTGTATTAGAAGAGATAACGTGGGATTGGTTATGGAGGCTGCAAAATGAAACAGGGTTTATTCAAAGCATGTTGCAGAAACAAATACCTCTCCTAACAGATCTTGTCTCAAGTTGAGGCGAAGCCCCAGTTGTCACTTTTTTGGCTGCAAGAAGAATATTGGGAATGGGAAAATTTAGGTTTTGGGAGGACTGCTGGATTGGGCATTCTTCCCTGGCTGAGCAGTTCTACGACCTTACTTTTAGTTTTAAAAAAAGAGACAGTTTTAGTATGTGTTAATAATGGGTGGGGAAGTGTGAGATTTAGGGGAGTCCTTTAGGGGGAAACACTTCAGCAATGGAAGCAGCTACAAGGTATTTGTCAAGGTATGAGGTTAATTGAGCATCCTGATAGGCTTTGTGGGATGTTCTCTGTGCATTAGTTCTACGAAACTCTGAACATACAGTCACTCTCATATTATTTTCTGGAAAACAAAACTTACCCTCGAATATCATTTTTCTGTGGTTAGTACTTAAGGACAGTATCCTCACTAAAAAGATAATCTGGCTAAGAGAGGCTGGCAAGGTTCATAATACTGTTAGATCCATGGAGCTTTAGTGATTATCAATCATATGTTTCTTAGTTGCTGATATGTTTGGAACGTGATTCAATGTGCCTTTGGTGTGCAAGGTGTTCCTGATACTATTCATGGTTTTTTACTGGTTGATTGGGGCGAACCTCTATGAAAATGACAAAAACTGATGGTAGCTGGTTTTGCGCGAACCTCTATGAAAATGACAAAAACTGATGGTAGTTGGTTTTGCGGCTTGTCATTTGGTCTTTATAGAGGACAAGAGTGCACCGTGTTTCAACTTCAGTCATGTGCTGCCATAAGATCATAATGTGGTTATCTTCTTGAGCTGTCATTGGTTGGGTTCTGAGCTATTTTGCAGAAAGAGAAGTGGCAGGAAGTGTTGCATGATGGGGCGAGGAGGTTGAGGATGGTGGCAACTGAACAACAGATCGCAAGGGTGGATGCTTGGAGTGAACAAATTAAAAACAGCGTGACGTTTTGTGGTCATTTCCAGTTCTTTTCCCTATCAAGCTTGAGTCGCTATCACTGGAGATTTTTGGACAAAATCGTTTTTTGTCCTCTGTTCCTTTGTTGCACAACAAAATAAGTGTTGGTTGTAGCTGAACAATTCTCGTATTTCAGTCAGGAAGCTAGCTTAATGGATGAGTAATGCTCAGTGCTGGCTTGTCGCTCTGTCATAGCTTCTTTCCTATAGTTCGTTTCTTGTCACTTCTGGTAATGGTTATAATGTATGGAACGACGGGTTTCCCTCCCTTTTCCGTAAAAATATTTCTTTTTTTTTGCAGACTTGTGTAGTGTTTTTGTTTCTGTTAATGGAAATCAGGGAAGCTCCCTTCTTATAAATTTTATTTTTTTACCTTTTATATTGCTACATGCTTGGGTAAAAGCAGTGGCGGAGGGAGAGGGACTGGCAGAGGGCCAGGGCTCCCCCCATGATCCAAGTAGTGCAGTATATGACTCATTTTAGCCCTTATATTTTAAAGGATCTGTTTGTATTAGTATAATTTGGCTCCCTCTTACGAATGGTGTTGCATTATATGTCTAATTTGGCCCTCTTTGTCTCTAATTGGCCCTCTGTTTTCGAACAAAAATCACTAGACTTTGATGTGGGCTTAAGCATTTAAAATTAGAGTAAATTTAACGGTCAAGTAGGTCACTAAACATTCAAAATGCCATCCCTCCCTCTAATTTTTTTTAAGTGACTCGCTTATAATGTCCCCCACCCACGACTCCGTGAAGGACAGGTTGCTGATATGACAGTTTTGACCCATGCCAACGTGGCACTTTCGCCACTGGTCACATGGGATACGCGTATATATCCATGTATAGCAATGAATTCTTCAACTGATATGTGTACATTGTCGAGGATTGCCGCGACGCGCTGCAACCTACAGCTGCTCAGCGACAGCAAGTGGTCGTTCGCTCCCCGGTGCGGCCCTTCCCAGTCGGTGTAGACCATGTTGATGCCACAGTTGACCACTCCCTGATGCTGCCCTTTCCAGTTGGGTAGACCATGGAGCGACGGCCACATCGAGTGAAAGGGCGTTGCGTAAAGGAAGGGGAGAAGAAGCTTGTCTACTTTCATGGTGGAGGTTCTATATTAGCTCCTGCCTCGGTCTCGCCACCGAGAGCTCTCCGTCGTCGTGCTCTGTTGCAACTACTGCCTTACACCGGAGCCTTGCCTCCCAGCCGCCCACAAGGATGCAGCCATGCACAGTCCTTCTATATATATAGTCCCGTGATCATTCAAGTCAGACCCATCACCTTGGCATCTAGGTTGCTCGGATAACCTAAGGATACTCATACCGCACGATCTATTGATACCATATTTTTAAAGGTAAAATCATGATCTAGGTGGATAATACACGTCACAACATGCATGGTAGTAACTATGTTAGTTCTTGGGCTGATGCTAGCTTCTTCTTCTTTGAAATATAACCCTGTATTAGATTTTGGTGGAGTTACAAACTCCACTGGAAGTTTACAAGCCACAACATGAACGAAAAGAAAAGAGAAAAATAAATTATGAAGCAGCCCTCGAGGGACACGTGTCTGCAAAGCGCAGCCAGCATGAGCACGTGTTGCCGAAACACCACTTGGCCCCAAACGTGTGGCAACATCAGCTTCAACACCAACTAGTGCACAGCTCATCATCGACGAGCTCTAGGAACCGGCCGCCACCCACAAAGGAGAGGATTTCCTTGACCTTGTCCTCTGATGGATCCAAACCTAGGGATCCAGAGGTTGATATTGCCGCAGTCGTAGTGGAAAGATGGAGACGGCCGAGCAACAGAAGCTACAGGATAGTCATAGCTGCCAGAGTTGATGAAAAAGCACTCGCCGACAACCAACCAACAACGCCCTTGAGACAGGCAGGTGCCATCTGACCAATGGCGAAGGAACGCCTTAGTGGCCCTAGAAGGACCGACACTCCCAAGAACCACGAAGCGGGCCTCTAAGCTAGAGGTTGAGGAGGGAAATGGCGGCAATCAGACAAGCACATTGGCTAGAGCAAACCTCTCTCCAATGCAGATGATAGAGGAGGAAAAGATCATCAGAGAAAGAAGCGAGCAGTGCCAAAGATGAAAGAAGAAAAGCATGCACCACCCCAAAGCAACTCGCCTAGACCCGAATGGAAGCAGGTTTGGAGATTTTGATGAAGTGCCGGGGATGAAGGAAAAGGGGAACCAGATCCGGCGTGCTAAAGCTAAAGACGAAGCAGGGAAAGCAAACCAACAGAAGAAACCAAGGCGGAAGAGCTGCACCAGTTGAGTCTCGGCACTGCCTCGACGGAAAGAACACAGATCTAGACGAAGCCGCAACAAGAAACCTCTCAGCAGCTCCGTCGTCGCGCCATTGGCATGGACTAGAATAGGAGCTTGGGGAGGAGGGATCGAAGTGGAGCCAGATCTGGGCGTCGACTTTATTTTCGCTGATGACGCCACCTCCAAAACAAGAACAATAATGTACTTATAAGAGAGAAAACGGGATGCGACCTCCCTCTCATTGCACTCTGGCCACCGAGGTTGCTGGAGAAGGGGAGGAGAGAGCCCGGAGAGGTGGAAGAAGCAGAACTCTTTGAAGAGGAGAGAGGAAAAGCCTCACGAGGAGGTAACACCCACAAGCTAGACCGTGCTAGCTTCTTCTCGTGCATGAATTTCTCTGGTCATGCTTTCTTCTCTCTCATTTCCTGGTGCACGTACGTGTAGAAGATGAGGGAAACCTTTCACCGTGGAGATTGAATTCTTGGCTAAGAAAATCTACTAAGCAGTGTTCGATGAAACCAATCAGATTATTTGAAAAAAAATTTAAATCTCGGTCGTCTTTCTAACCCTCTGGATCAATATCTGTCCATCTTATATAACCTATAGGTCGAAAATTGCATTAACGTTCTACTAAAAATGATAACTTTCAATACTGCAATTTCAGGGTAACTAATGTGCAATTTTAGGTGACTGAGATTTATGAAAATTTCAGACAACTAAAAATTAGCAAAAGTGAATATTTATTTCCCCGAAACGCTTTGTAAGGCTTCTATTTTTTTAGTCGGGAGTTGAGCCAATTTGTCTCAGTTTTTTTATTATCACACTTTGTAATAAGAACCGTGTTTGGTTGTGTACATGTTCGGTTGCAGAGGCCAAAAGTTAACCCTTCCATCATCTAGATCAGAGATGCATGATGTCCATCCAATTGATCGAGGCAAAATAGTACTCCGTCGGGGGCAACAAGTTTTACCCCTTTCGTCGTTCCCTCAGGGGCCAATGTCGTTGATGGACAACGTCGATGCCATCAGTTCCCAATGGAACTTCCATTTTAATTTGGGTTGGATATTAGGTTTTGTATCTAACGTATCTCTAGTCTAGGATGAGAAGTTTTTCTAAACCATGGAGCAGCAGCTCGTAAGTTCTATGTTGTCATATTCATTTTTGTTCTTATGGCGCTTGGTACCAGAATAGTACTCCTGGGGATTGATGCTAAAATAGTACTCCCTCCATCTGGAATATAATGAGCGCACATATTCCAGACGAACAATTAGTTTAACAATATATAAATTATGTGATATAAAATTGATAGAAGCGGGTCAAGGCACCAAGCAATGGAGCATGGTAGTACATCGATGGCGTCTGGTGGGTTCGATGGTTTTGTATCTTGGCCCATGAAGGCATGAAACTGATGAGTTCGATTGTTTCTGGGCGGGTTAAAGAAATGATAAGTAGCTAGTATTTACGGGTTGGATTGCACAATTAGCCAGGTTCCACATGTTCTTGACAGGTCCAACCAAGGAAAAACTCAAACAAACAATATTATTGACCTTAGAGAAGATTGGGTACCAAATTTTCATGCACTTTACAAACACTGCCCCCATTTGAAGACTAAATATGGAGCACGCATGCGGCGCTGATGTTAGGACCCAAAATCCATAACAGAGAACCTTAAGTGAAATCACCCGCTAAGTCGAAATGTTAACCCCGACCTCAACCCTTGGGTATCAATTCCAAGAGGAGTGGAGTGATATGGCTTCGAATAGTCGGAGACGTCAACCCCAAACTTGCTCCAGCAAACTAATGCACCGATTAAGTAGGGTGATATGGTCTCCTCACTCTTTTCTCACTGAGCCGGAACATCAATCCCAAACTCGTCCCAGCAAATGAATGCTCGGCTGGAGTAGGGTGTTATAGTTTCCAAACTCCTAGTGGAAGAGTCACTTCACAGGGGTGATTAAATCTAACAATTTTATGATATAGACTCTGAAACCCTACCCGCACCATGTGCTTCAATAACATACACGCAAGGCACATGAGGCAAGTGAGAATAAACAAGTATCACAACAGCAACTCTACGACTGAAACTGCAATAATCCTAGTTATTCTTTAAAACTTAACAACATAATTCACATAAAGAGTTGATTACACAGCGGAAGATTAAACATGGCTAAGAAGCCAAAAAGGTAAGGCCAAAAGATGGCAGCAAAATAAACCAAGCTGCCGCACCCTGGGCAGGACCATTGCCTGGGATTCCTAGCGACTAGTCGTCGTGGGCGTCGATCTCTACATAGAAACCATCCGTTGAGGGGATGACTTTCTATGCACGAAATTATCAATAACTGCAAGGTGAGTATAAAAATTGTACTCCGCAAGACTTACAAGGAAAATTAGTAATAGATGCAACAGGTTTCAATAAGGGGGTAATTGTAGACTATTTTGCGGAAAGTTGATTATTCTTTTGACAATATTCTTTAAGTAGGATGAAATTCGACTACTAGATTACTTTTAAAGGAGATGAATCGAATCTTCACGATGAAATCTATTGCAGACTACCGCACACTTAACCTTCGATTCTTCCTCAACCATCAGGGAAGAAGCAATCGCTAACTTCTCATCCTTAGAGTTGGCAAGTTTTAAAGTAATATTGTAGTTGTCTAATTCGATGTGGATTCTTACCAAGCTGTCCATAATCACGGACACGGCTATTCGAATAGTTCAGACCCTGCGGGGGTGTACATCTTTACCTACACGTATCAATCGACTCTTAATGCTAGGCCGAAGACACACTTCACGAGGTGTGTTAGTAGAGTGTGATTAAACACGACCTTTACGATATTTTTGACTTAAGTATGAGCTGTCCTAATGGGCTAATCCGTGTACACCAGTCCGGCCGGTACCCCGACACGGTCCCAAAAGTTATAGCAGGTGATACATTCCCGGTCTCGGACCGTGTGTAACCCTTACACCTATATTGAGGCACCACATCACATCATTTTTCAGTCACCCAGCGAATGGAAACGGCAAACTATGCAGCTCATAACTCAAGTCTAGACAAATTATTCAGTCGTGGGTGGCCCATTATACCACCCGTATAGAAGTACGCAAATCTTGGTTTAAAAGGACACCGGGAACCGGTCCTTGTGGGAAAAACGAGACAACCCACCATGCTCCCAGCCATGGCCTCTCGTCTAAGCCCAATCATTATTAATCAAGTTCATTAGTTACTTCCCCGTGAACACCCACCTATCACTTAACCCATCCAGAGTGTTGTGTTTTGTCTGCCATCCATAAATTACGACTTTTACATGACTAAGCATGTCTAAGCATCGTTAACTATATAAATAACTTAGAAGCAACAACTATACTACTCTAAATAGGTTGGGGGGTGGTGGTATTGATTGAGCGACAAGGTAAGTTATGCAAGGAATAAAGCTAGCACTTAACATAAAGTATAAGTTGAACGCATGTGATAGGGTTTTGAAAACAATTAATAAATTGTAAATAGTAGGATGATCGTAAAATATTCAAAGGGTTGCTTGCCTTGCGGTTCGGCTATTAAGCGTTGCTCCTGCTCAGGATTATACGCTTTGGGATCTTCCGGCTCTATCGGGAAGAACTGAAACACCGGAAAAAGTAGATGCGATAACAAATATCACAATGATGAATATCAGCATGATATGAAATGCATGTATGGCATAGAAGATTCAAAATGAAGACTAATGCAAGTGGAATCGATTTAATCGGAGTCTGCACGCTCGAGATATTGCGATCCGACGACCTCCGGCTAATCGGAAAAACCCTAATTTGAGTTTTTAGCCATTTACATTTTTCCTAGAGTGCAAACATGTATGAAAATGACATATTTGAGTAGATCTCATTTTTCTGAACATTTTGATATATTATTTGCATTTTTCTGATTAAAAATGGATTTTCTATGAATTTTCTAAGATTTAATCAATTTAAATATCTTTTTTTTCTCAGTAAATAAAAATAATATTAAATTATTAAATAATTCAAAATAGCAACAGAGGTTGACATGTGAGCCCTCTAGTCAACCTTGGTCAAATTGACTCAGGTCAATGACAGGTGGGGCCCACTTGTCATATGTTTCTCATTTTCTTTAATCATTTTATTAATTCTAACTGGTGGGTCCCGGATGTCATTGAGACAAACTTAATTAGTTCATTTAATGCACTGCTTAGCCATTAATTACGGTCATTAATGTGTCAGATTAGCATTAATTATAACCATTAATTACAGTTAGCATTAAAGACTGCCATTAATGTGTCTAAACGAGCAATTAACTGCTAAGACATAATTAAGGGCAATTAATGCCCTAATTAACGCGGTCGGGAATCGGCCTCGTGGCTCGGTCCGACCGGTGGTTCGCCCGGCGTGGCGCCGCCGGCAGCGGCGGGAGTCGGGGCGACGGGGGGGCGGGGGGATGAGCACGGCAGCGAGGCGAGCGGCGGCGGGGCTTACCGGCGAGTAACCGACGGCAAGGCAGAGGCAACGCAGAGCGGCGGCGCGGGGAGGCGAGGGGGTTGTCATCGGGGCGGCGAGGCGATGGGAGGAGGCGGCGGGCTGAGGCAAGCGGTGAGGTGGGGGCGGGGCCGTCAGGACGGAGGCGAGGCGGCGACGGGCGAGGCTCTGAGGCGGCGGTGCTAGGCGGGGCGGCGAGGTCGTCGGGGAGGCGAGCAGCGACAGCTGGCGGCGGAGGTCCTCCGAGGCGACGGCAAGGGCAAGGTCGGGGCAAGCGGTGACGAGGAGCGGGGCGGTTCGGGCGGAGGTGAGCGGGGTTGCGGAGAGAGAAGGGGAAGCAGGCCGGGGAGGGGAGGCCCAGGGGGAGAGGCAGGCCGCGCGGCGGAGAAAAAGCTGGGCGGCTCGGCCCAGTAGAGAAGGGGAGAGGCGGTGCGGGCCAGCGCGAGAGAGGGGGAGCGGACTGGGCTACCGGCCCAGTCGGGGGGGGAGGGAAAAGAAATGGGCCCCGTAAGGGCCCATCCGGGGAGGTTAGATTAGATTTTTATTTTTGTTTTTCTTTTTTAGTTTTAGTTTTTAGTTTTTATTTTTTTCCTCCAAAATCATTCAAATTGCACTTTTGATTCCTCCCAAAAATTTCTATACACTTCTAAAATGGATTGCATCATTTGAAATAATTTCAAAGCATGTTGTTCAAGGATATTTAGGTCAATGTTAAAAATTAACTTTAAACCTTAATGAAGAAGTTGGGGTTTCCCGAGCATTAAAATAAAATTTAAAATTATACTCAAATTTTGACTCATGAATTCCATGCCATGATGCACACAATATGTTCAAGATTCTAGGGATGTTACAGCTGATCAGCTATGTTGAACTCCATGAACAGGAAAAGCAGATTTGATAGAGAAATAACCCGTGAATATAAGAAGATGTTTGAGGACAAACCACTTGTTGACAATTTATATACTAGAAATTAGTATTTAGTTGCACGTAAGCTAGACAGTCATACACTCTAGAAACCTCCATCAAGATTTGTTAGGGAGTGTTCACTGTAGATGCATCTAACCGGCACAAATTAATTTGTAGAGGAATGTAATCTTCTCCTTTTACTTTGCTTATATTTATTTTAATAAAACATTTTTAGTTACAATGTCCCAAACTAATGTTTAAAAATGTACCATAATTTCCACAACAAAATATGGTTTCTATCTGGCACAATTATATTTGCTATAAACGTTAGAAATTACATAACGAAAATATATCTTAATATTTTGGAACGCAATTAATGGTTAAGTTTGCTAGTCATATAGAACAATACTAATTAATGTGGTGCTACAAATATTGTATCAATGAATACAACATATGTTTAGTGGTAGAGTGACCGAGTTATAAAAGGTAATAAAAGGTATTATGATGAGACTAGACCGACCGGGCCAACCAAATGATCGGACCGGCCCTTGTACCGAGTGCAACTGTGCCAGTGTAGCTTCCTATGGTAGCCGAGAGGAAGAAGAGACCATCTCATTAGCAGGAGCAATCACTATACTGCCAGTGCTAAGTTCTCCGGTGATGGTGGAGAGGAAGAGGAAGAAGAAAAAAAAAGAAGAGAATCGGTTCCACTACTCCACCCACGCAACCATCTTCTCCTGTTCAACCGCTCTGCCATGGGGAACATAGTTAATCCTGGCTCTACTGCTCCGCCAGGTGGCGGCACAGTTGCCGGTTTGGAGTGTGTCATGGTCGAGCTTGCCATGTGCTTGTCCCTGGCCTATTTCTTCGATGAGTGCGTTGAGCATAGAGCGCGTACACTACAGGGTGCATCGTTTGTTGCGAGTTGAATGATATTTTGGCCGCCTTTAGGCAATGGGCTGAAGGAGATTTTGGTTGTAGGTATGTACTCTTCTTTTCATTTTTGTATTTATTCTATGATATCATCTATAGCACAAGTCTCAGCCCAATACTAATAAATAGTATAAAATGTTCACTCCTCTCATCTATAGCAGAAATAATTTCATTGGTATAGAGTGAATATGTACAAAATTCATACAATCAGACTGCATAATTTCATTGGATTACTTGAGCTTATGATTGCACTTCAATGTTCGGTGTATTTTGAACCAAACACTGCTATGATGTATCTGTATACTCTTCCTTTCCTAAACCAAACAAATTGTAGTTTTCACTCTGCCCTTTGCAGTCCCCTTATAATTTGAAAATGTTTACGTTTGCATTATAAAGTTTGAACTAAACACCGTCTAGGAGGAGGCGGCGCTAGGTTTTGGGTTAAAAGAGGGAGATACAGAGAGGAACGACGTTGTTTTCTTTATTTATTGGAATCAAGCCAAGATTTGTGCTATTTATGGATTCTGTTTTTTGTATTTAGTCTATAATTCATCCTGTACGCTTATATGGTTCAATTTTATATCAACAAATATTTTATGGCCATGTCCTTATGATCTAATTTCATCGGAATCATTTAAGGAGAAGTGTCCATTTTGTGAACCATATGTTCTTCACAATGGAAATGAGATTGCTGTTACCAGTGTTTTGCGAAACGGTCAATATGGCCGATTAACCAGCCGATTAGACGGAGTCGGCAAACATACCGTCACGAATTGTGTAATCGATGTGTCTTTAGCGGATCTGAACGCTAAATCGGGTGTACAACTGACTAATCTCCTGTTTCCGTCTAATTGGATGCACAACCCCGCTTAGCTACCAAATATCAGCTGAGTAGCCAGTTATCAGGTGGTTTTTCAGCCCAATTTAAGCCCATAGACCTATACGACAGTTCTGGAGACGTTGCTTCCAGACTATTGCTATGTTTTGAGTTAGTACGTAGTGAAGTCACCTTGGTGTAACCGGAGTGTGGTATCCGCATGTCTTCCCAAACTTAGGTAGCGAATGCGTTCAAACATCTTCGAAACTAGCATAATCATTGAATATATACATCTATTACGTGTATAATTAATAATTGCATAATTATGATTAATTCGTACAATTAATCTCTTGGCGGAATTAATCATCCAGATTACGATTAATCAGGTACCATGTCCGTCCAATAACGGTATTTTCGTTTTTTGCAACACTGGTTGTTACAACCAATAAAGGTCGTAGGTTTATTTTGCTACGCTTGGTTGGAGATATAGTCAATACAGCTGGGGCGGGGAATTCAATAAAGATCCATTAGCTATGCAAATTGGTGTCCGATGCTGAATAAATGCAATCTTGTGCACCCCTTGATTGAAATAGGGAACCAAAACATCTGCCAGCTGTCAAGGTTACACAGATTTCATCTAAAAAATGGGTCTTTACACAAATTTTTGTATGTGCCTAGCAAACCAGCCACCTTGGAAATATATCATCGGACACCAATTTCAATAGCTAATGGAGCTTTATTAAATTTCCCACCAATACGAGAGGTTTAATAAAATACCCTTGCCCTATCATATGGCACTAATAAATGAACGAGTATTTTATCAAAAGACAAAATAAAATGGGACATTTTATTAAAAAATTTCGCATTTATCTCACGCTGAAGAATCCACCGCCTGCCTCATCTACAACACAATGAAGTTGTCGAAAGATCATCCATTAATTTTGGATTCCAAATCTTCTCTTCTTTCTTCACAATTAGCAGTCTCGGCATTGGGCAAGCTAAATTGATTAGTTTTTTACTCCTACTCCCACATGTTCATAATCAAGTTTTGATGTAGGAGGTTCCGATAACACTGAACCCAAGGTTATGTCCTACATGCTACTGACACAAGCTCTTGTTACCTGCCAGTTGCTTCGCCCTCGGGTTAAGGCTGGTCATAGTGGGAAGTAACTTAGACTAGTAACATGCATATGTTACTAGTCTATGTTACTACCTTCATAGTGGATAGTAACATATGTGTGGTACCATACAAGCCTTCATTTATTTAGATGTAGACTCATTTTGCCTTGAGATGCGTTATGTTACGGTACCATATTATGTTACCCTAAACACTTCTCTCCTCATTAACTACATGCCACATAAGCAAACTTGTCTTGGAGTGCGTTATGTAACTAGCTAAGTTACTCCCACTATGGCCAGCCTAAGGCTTTGATACGCGCCGCGGGCAAGCAGATTGCAGATGCTTTTGCCACGCAAGCCAGCTCCTGCCCCGACCCCAACCGGCGAATAGCTTTTCCCTGGTCGTCCCGAGTGGGAAGTCCCAGTCGCACAATTTGTATAGACGAGTCCGATTCAAAGGTTAAATAGCATAGATACGATTATAGAAGTAGTCGATAAAAAAGAAAAAAAGTGATAGATAAATAGTAAAAATAAAATGGATACAAAAATACGAGTGACTTTTTCTTTCTCTTTATTGATCGATCAATTTTTAACATACAGTACAATGATGAGTTTCTCATATTTATAGCTAGAAAGTGGATCTACTAGGTCAAAAAAATAATGACCCAACTAAATACATATGCGAAACCTTATTCTTACATAGGGTGAGGCTGCACTTTGGTGGGCTCCCGGTTCCTCAACACTTTCCATTGTGTACTTATCTTGTATAGTCCATGTCTCAAAAATTACGGAACTCCAGTGGAGAAAATACTTGGAGAAAGAGTACACGGCATACATATGTCATGTTGCACGAATTGCCTTATTAAAATATTTATCTGAGAAACTGTAAGAAAACTCATTTAAACGAAAATGAGTACAATTTACTTGACTGTTTTATCAGGTATTCGAGTTTCACGGTCAAGATTTATCAATGAATTTGTGAAGATTCTCTCCCTGAACAATGCAATACTCTAGGTCCCATCATACCAATTCTATGCACACACCTCAAAGGTAGATGCCGATAATAACTTAGTGATAAATCTACAAGATTTTCACATGACTTAGTATATAGTATATTTATTTCATCTATCTTTTGTAATTCATTAGTATAGAAGAACTTGAGATTAATATGCTTAGTGAGATTGCTCTTTACATAACACATCTGCACATGTGTAACACAAGCTGCATTATCTTCATAGATAATGGTGGGGTTTGTGTGGTGTTCAACCCACAAGACTGTTATATGTGGTTGATCATCCAGCGAAGTCATACACATTCTCGTAAGGCCACGTGTAGTGCTATGATTTCCGAGTGCTATGTAGACATTGCTTAGACGATTTTTAGGAAATTGTAGTTCCACAACATAGGAAAACATGCATAGTCTGTGACTTGGTTGTGTTTGGGTCTGACAAGTACCTAGCGTCACCAAAGTCTATCAGGACATGTCTTAGTTCTTTCTGTAGAACAACCCAAGATCCTTAGTTCCTTGGAGGTAGTGAAGTATGTCATTAGTGCCTTTCCAATGTCGTTTGGTAGGCTCAGAACTATATTTTGCTAACAAATTCACGACGAACGCAATGTCTGGCCTTATATAATTTGCAACATACATTAATGCTCCTATTGCAAGAAAATATGAAATTTTGATCCTAGAACTTCCTCCCCCTCTTCTGCAGGTCCTGTAGGGTCATTGTCATGGGGTCCAGATACCTGATTATGGATATAGTCTCATAACCAACGTACGTCCCAAACTTATGAAGTGACCCATTTTTTATCGCTGAGGCGGTGGTATAGGTATATATACCTAGGCACTCAAACCTGTCATTCATTGCATTAGTTGTATAGGAGAGTGGATGTTATAGGCCAATGGTTTAAAGTTGATGAGATTAGCAGCATGCAGCATTACGCGTCTCCAACATGTTGTTGCTAAACTATGACTCTGCAATAGTGGTTGGGTAATAAATTTAATTCTTTTAATTAATGTCTCAGCCAAACCGTTATGAGTATGGACATGTAGTAATGAGCGCTAAACTTTTATTCACATTGTCGTATAGTAATCATCAAATGTCTTTGAAGTGAATTCCCCGGCATTGTCCATTGCGATAGACTTCACATGATGATCTGAAAATTTATTAATTTGAATGATCTATGAGATCAGCTTTATGAAAGTGTGATTCCGCATAGATAACGAACAAACTTGCGACCATCTTGAGGACACATCGATGAGCACCATGAAATACTTAAACGACACTACTAAGGGCTGTATAGGACCGCAAATTCGTTGCAAGAATCTGAGATTTTCATCTTTCATTTTCAAAGCGAATGGTCTAGTAATCGGTTTTCCGGTGGCACATGCGGCGCACACAAAATCTTGTTGATTTGAAAAATTATTTACATTAATATTATGACCATGCTAGTTGTTGATTATATTTTTCATCATCCTAAGACTAGGGTGGCCAAATCTGTCATGCCAGAGACAGAATAATTCAGAGCTTCTAAATACAGTCTTTAAGGCAGTGTACGCTAGGTGCTAAAATTTGGGTGTAGTACAATCCGGTGTCAAATGAAAGAAGTTTCTTCAATACCTTTTTCTATTTTGATCACGCTTTGTGATGAGTAGGTATTCCTTACCATGCTCATCATTAGTCTCTGCATGAAAACTATTTGTGCGATTATCCTTGAAGCTTAGGAGTGTTCTAGTTGACATAGAGTACAACAAAAGCTTCTTGAGAATATAATTATGGCCTTGCCGGAGCCTATTATACAAGAACCGTTGCCGACGATTGTCACGATATTATCGGCACCTTTATTGATGGACTGGAAGTACTTCATCTACCTTAATATGGTATTAGTGGTGACGTTGTCCACGAGGCACACTTCCTCCATTTGGCACCACACGTGATCTAAAATGTTATATTTAATTAAATAATGAAACGGGGAAGTAGCAACATAATTAAATAAATGTGATAAATATTTCAAACCATAACATGCCATAAATAAATATTGGATAAATAAATGAATAAATAAATAGTTATCCAACCATCGATAAGAATAATTTTTTGCTCTCATAGAGTTTACAAATCATCCAAATAATCAATATATCAAATAGCAAAGCATAAATAAAACGAAGTCATAGTGCAGTGCTGGACTAAGTTTACTCGATGATGAAGTAGCCGTAGATCTCCGCATGGATCTCCTCCTGAGTCATCCTCTTCTCTTCGGCAATCACGGCTGCGGCCAAGCTAATTTGAGGGGAGGAGAGACTACTTCCGCTGGGACCGTTATGTCTACCTCCACCACTAGCGCAAGCTGGCTCTACTAGCACAACCACCACTGGTGGAGCCTCCCTCTGAGCAACGGTGAGGTGAGCCTCATGCCTCTTTGGGGCCTTGTAAGCGTCAACCACATGTTGGGGCTCCTTGTACTGCCGAGACCAGTGCTCGTGGAGGCCACACTTAAAGTATTCCTAATTCTGCTCCTTGTATAGCTGGTCATGCAACTTAGCCTTCCTCATCTTTGGTGAAGGAGGAAGACCTTTCGGTCCACAATATGCTAGCTCTTTCCCTTCTTTCCCCTCTTCTTCTTGACAGGCGTGCACATCTTGTAGCTTGCATTGGTCTCCCTGTCAATGATGCTACTAAGTGCATGTGAGACGAATTTCTTCCTTAGAACATCATCATGTGCTTTCGCCACTTGGAGGATGTCAACCAACCCCACATCGTCTACGTAGTTGTTTTGACAGTAGGTGGGGGCTGACTATATGATGTTGGAGTGGAAGGGGAAGAAAGTCTTCTCGATCCTTTGGGCATCCGTGATGACCTTGCCACAAAGCTGAAAGTTAGTATAAATCTGATGCAATATGGAATAATACTCTCCGACCGTCTTGAAGTTTGCAAACCTCAACTAGATCCACTCTTGCTCTGCCTGGGCAAGATAATGTATTTTAGCTTCTCGAACTGCTTTTTCAAAGGGTCCACAAGGCAAGTGCAGTCTTCTCTGCCATATCTTCATTTTTCATAGTGCTACAGAGATGGTGCTTGAGGAGATAAAGTGACTGATCATTCTCCTTAGGAGTGGTGACGGTCGTGTGCTAGGTACTGACACTAATCGCGGCCCGAAGCTTTTTAGCTCAAAGCATAATCTCCATAGCGGACGCACAAGTGGGATAGTTGCAGCCATGTCGGGCCAACTCCTCAAACTCGTGGTTCATTATGCCTAAAATTATATATTTCATACAAGAATTTCAATAAGATTACTGCATGTAATATTGCATAAAATGAGAATGATGATACAAAGTAATTCTTAAGGGTGTTCCAATATTTAAATATGCCATTATACGAAATACTCAATGATTAAAAGAAATATTCAGATTACAATCAATCTAAAAACTGTAAAACATATAAATGATGACATGTATATATTAGTAGTATGTTAAGCAAGTGTCAAAACCAAAAATTGACTCCAAAATGGATTCCTGAAGCCTTTTTATGTTAGAATACAAGTTTTCAGCTAATTCTGCAAGTTTCAGGGGCTTATGTGCAAAATTTTAGTATTTGACAAAAATCACGTGTAATTTCAAACAATTCCAGGGGTTTTCGCCAATTCTAAAACTGGACCACTATTTGGCCTGTTCGGCCTGAGCGTGTTAATAGCCAGCGACCCATTTCCTCTCTCGCAACTCGCCTGCCCTCAATTTCTTCTGGTCCAGCACGCATGTGGGCTACCGGGCCAAAGAGGTCGACCGACCCCGGTTCGCCCCACTGCCCTTCCCATGAGGAGGGGGGCAGCTTTTTTAGCCCTAGTCGCTCGAGCGTGGTGACGTAGAGGCCATTTCGTGGTGGCGCGAAGGCCAAAGGCGTCGGTAGCGTGCGAGCTCGATACTACTGTGCAGGTCGTGGGAGGTGAGTTGCAGCGACATGCGGGTAGACGCGTGCAGCTGCGTGGCCACGGATGCGGTGTGACGGCGGCGTGCGCGGGCACGATGAGGCCGCCGTGCAGGGCAGAGGCACTTGTGGGCGCGTGCTGGCACGGGGCGCAGGCACCACATGTGGGTAGCGGTGGCGCAGAGTCGCGGCGCGATGTGCACAGCAGCTAGACAATGCGGCCACGCTGTAGTCGGCAACCTGCGCAATGCAAGCCTGGGTCACGGGGCAGCGGTGTGTGGCCACGACGGCGTGCAGGCTGATGGCGTGAAGTAGGGGCGGCGTGCGTGCGGTGGTGGTCGGCTTCATTATGTGCGTGGCCGTAGTGTGCGGAGGCGACAGTAGCTTACTCGTGCGGGAGCATGTGTGTGCAGAGCCGTTCCCGTAATGTGATCGTCAGGTCTTTGTCTCACATAGCAAAATGATTGGCATTGGTTCGCGACTTTAGTCGGCAACATTTTCGCTCGGAGATTTCACATCACGAAAAACTGAATCTAGATACCAAATTAAAATATAAAAATAAAATTTAGGTTGAAAAACAAACTAATCTACTAGAAATTCTCTGCTGTCTACCTTTTTAACCTTGTAAAGGGAACCTACGAGAAGGCTTGGCGGTGGAGCGTTGTGTTGATAACCATGTCGGGCAACCCGTGTCGACGAGTTCAGTCAAATGATTGAGCGGCGTAAACGTAGTCGATGGATAAAGAAAACTACGTAATAGACAAAGAATAAAAGTAAAGTGGACACATAAATAGAAAATACTTTTTTTTTGATCGATCAATTTTTAACACACGGTATAATGATCAGCCATTTATATTTATATAATTAAAACCTAAATTTATTAGCGATTTGGCTGTGCCGCTCGCGCTCCTCTCTTCTCTTCTCTTCTCCCAATCCTACGCGCGCTTTTCAGCGGGAAACAAGGAGAAAAGGAGCGGGGAGACAAAAGCGACGCGCAGCAGTGGACCACGGGCCCACCCGAGTCCATCGCCCCCATCGGGGCCCACATGCTAGCCTCAGCCCGCACCCGCGTGTACGTCCCGTGTGGGTGCGCCTAGACCCTTGCCGTGGGGAAAGAGGAATTCCAAGCGTCACGCCTGCTGCGAGGACCGCGCGGGGTGCGGGCCCCTCCTCCAGTCCACGCCTTGCGTACACCCCAAGCGTCCTTCCCACACCAACGAACCCGACGCACGTTACACCGGCGTGCGGGTCCAGAACCGGGTGGCCCCACTGGCAGTGAGAAAAAGAGCGGCGGGGGGCGTAGGTGACGAATACAATCCGCCCTTTCGCTTTATCCGAATCCATTGCTTGCAGTGTTAAGCCACATCCTAATAATTAATTAGTAGTAAGTGATTAATTAAGCAATCTGATTGCCTTCTCAATCAGATAATAGGTCACGAGCTTTGTTGGTCACTCACTCTCTCTCAAGGGTCGCAGGGCATTCGTCCTCCAACCAAAGCACTCCACGTGGCGAAATGTCGACATCTAGGAGGTCATTATCGGGAGGCATCATGGCGGCACGGGTTTAATGGCCTTCGGCATTGCCATGTGAAGATATCTACGTGGAACTATATCTCCAGCTCCCTCGATTTTTTAATTTAAAAAAACTATGTTTCCAGCATAACACTTGCTAGCACATCCAAATTCAAGTGCGTTTGCCATCATCTTGCACATAAAACTGCTAGTAGCACAAATGTACAGTGTAAACCATGACTAGAAAATACAACATTAGATCAGAAAGTTACTACTTTTAAGTTACCATTAGTATACAGTTTGGAGCTTGTAAGCTACAAAATGTTGTACCAAAAGTATGGCTAAAAATGCTTGCAAGCATCTCTGTCAGTTGCATATGTTACGTGGCTACTGTTCCAGAGCATAGAGAGTTGTTGTAATGCTGTGGCTGCATGTGATTTATTACTCCTATGGTTCGGGCTAAATATTCCAAGATTATTAAGTTGGACAAACCTGCCTGAAAGATAGCGAAAGTAGTTGGCCTGCTCAACTGCAGGGATCCCTTTGTCCCACAGCTGCTCACCATCTTCTCTTCTCACGACTCGAGTCACGACACAACGATACATGGCTCCGTCCGCGCAGAATTTCCAAAGTACCCTTTGGAAATCGCATCCGGTGTACTTTAGCAACATCAAGTGTGTACTGCACGTTATTTTTATGGTGGTATTATCGTAATAGTGAATTCCATGATTTGCTAATTATCAAATGCATCGAGTACATTACTGGTTTTCTTCTATTCCCCGCCGTACCTGCTAGTGACGAAAGGAGTGGCACATGAAGTTACTATATACAGTTTGGTCACTAACTCCTATTTATAGTTGCTATCTAATCTAATGTCATTATTTCTGGAGAAGTTTGGTTACACACCCCTCTAATGGTATTCTATACCCTAAAGCTTTCCTTCAATCAGAACATTGATACAATTCTCAAAAACATTTAAATATGAATAGTTCTTGGGGAAATATATTAAGACAAATGGACTGCATTCTCTAGCTACATAAAATATGAGTAGTACATTTCATTATGCAAGTGTGGAAGACCATAATTTCTGAGCTACATAAAATGTCATGAACATATTACCCATCATCACGTCAAGCGTACTAAACAAGTCTAAATGGAAAACAAGCAGCACAATGAACCACACGTTAGTACATGTTAATGGCTCAATCATGCATAGCATAGGTAAAGGTGAAATCTACTCTCTGCCGGTACCTAGTCTAAATTTACATGACTGATGACCGAAGTGACACTCTGGCAAGCAAAGGGCAGATCAGTCCAGCCACCCACATATCGCGGCGATATAACCCAGATTCCTCTGCTCCGCGATATATCGCGGCGACAAGGCGAGAAGCGCAAGGCGACACTGCTCCTCGGGGCGGGGTATAAAGCGGGAGAGATAGGGACGGGCCGGACCGGGCGGACAGGAGGACGACAGCACGCGAGCCACAGAAGATCTCGTCCTTCTCCTCCTCCTCCAGACTCCAGTCCTCCTTCCCCCACATCACCGCCACCCCGCGGGCGGGCGCGTCGTCGTCCGCGGCGGCATTGCCTCCGCTGACGGGGCCCCGGCGACGGACAAGGCTCCGGAGGGGTGGGATAGCCGTCCGACTCGGTGCGCGCCCGCGGTCTCGCTGTATCATTTGGCTTCGTGTGTGTGTGAGAGAGAGAGAGAGAGAGACAGTGTGTGTGTGTGTGTGTCAGTGCTCGTGCGTGCGTGGTGAAGTGGGGGCTAGGGGGCGTCGCGGGGGAGGTGATCTGGCGCCGCATTTGCAGTTTCGTCGATTTTTTGTGTGTGGGGCGCTCATTTGGTGCACATTTGCGGCGTAAGGTCTGGCGTTTCTAGGTGAATTTAGCTGAGGAGATTGGGAGATGCGGATGATCCGGTGACGCATTCGTGATTCCGTCGAGTTCCTCTGGGCTTGACTCCGTGTGGGAGTTGGAAGTCGCGATTAGCCTCGTCTCAGTTTTGTTTTGTTTTACTTTTGATGCTCCGAGTAGAGGCCTCGATTCTCGGCATTGTTCGTGGCTGGATCGCGCATTGATTCGTGCAACGCGCTGGTAGTTCTGCGGTTTGATGAATATGCGATGTACCAGTGTGGCAAGAGGACCACTTTTGTTAGGTCATTCTGTGGTATGATGGTAAATTGGTTGTCGTGGTATCAATGCATATTTAGCTTTACAAGTCCCGTTGCTGAAAGAAACCGTGTAATAATGACTGATCTATGGCTTTTACTAAGATGGAGCAAGATCTGCAGTATTATCTAACATCTTATTGTGCAACTCCTCCCTTTTTTAGATAGAATCCTCAATGAGTGGAAAGGACCCAGAGTTGATCTAATGAAAAGATCAATATGCAAATTCCACAGTCCATATGATCTTTATTCTTTGATTCGGCTAACAACTTAATGCTGCTTATATTTAACCAAAAGTTAGCATGATTTAGGGAATGCTAACTTCTGATTTGCATTTCAAATTGTTTCTCATTTTTATGAGTGAGCTTTAATGAAGGTTGTGTGGCTTGATTTCGTATAGGTTCATGATTCATTGGATGGGATGAACGGGAGTCGACAGATGGAACTCCACTACATAAACACTGGATTTCCATATACCATCACTGAGAGCTTCATGGATTTTTTTGAAGGCCTCTCATATGCTCATGCTGATTTTGCTCTTGCAGATGCCTTTCAGGATCAGGTACCAAAGAATATAATTGACATTTTTCTCAATCTATCTTATGCAACAGCTAGCTGATTCCATCTCCTTGAACCGTTGACTACAAATTTAGATCGTTTACTGCTTTCCTTATGATGTATTTTTGCCACGGAATATTATGTGGCTTGTGACTTGGGTAAAAGATACTCCCTAATATCTTCAGCTACTTTATAATTGAGGCTTGATAGTTTTGCAGTTGGTGAGTCTGAATTTCGAAGTTTGGTAGTTTATGTGCTTCACAAATCCAGATTTTTCACTAATTTCCTTTTTAAGAAAAGAAAGAAAGAAATGGGAATCACTCAACAATGGGAGAAAATGACAAAGAAAGCTGGGGAACTATTCAAACTGATATGTAGTCTCAATCATGACCTTAGCTACTGTTTCATTAATCATTATCATTTTCTGTTTCATTCCACACTTACTTTGTTGTCAATGTGCAGGCTAATCCATACTGGACAATGATGCAGACAAACTCGTATAAGTATGGATATTCTGGTGCAGGAAATTACTACAGTTATGGACATGTTTATGACATGAATGAGTACATGCATAGAGCAGATGGTGGACGCAGGATTTGGGATAACCCCGCACCTGTAAACAATACTGACTCTCCCAACGTAGTCCTGCAGGGCGGTGAAGCTCCTCATGCAAGTGCAAGTTCTACTACTGAGGAATGTAAGTTCAGTGATCTGGAAATATTGTTTCTGAAAGTTGAAACAATCATTACTCTGGGATATCAACTACATGAGCATATCTGATCAAGGAGCTACGGATCAATTGCAATATTTTTCAAGTCAGCACTATGAACTTCCTGCAATTAGTATATCCTTGGGTAGGGTTACAAAAAACAGCGAGAAGAAGCTGGCTGGTTTCCGCCATTCACTGTACTGTGGACCCTGCCCTTGGGAGTTGGGTCTATAAGGAAATATATTTTTTGGGGGCGTACCTTTAATTTTCAATGAACTTATGTCTGCTACCTGTCAAGTTAATTTCACTAATTTTACTGGTTTAACTATTAATTGACTATTTATTTATTGTAAAGTTATTTTCCATTGCAACTCAAGAGATGTGTACTAGTGTTTGAAACCAAGGTAGTTTTACATGTAAATTACATTGTAAACAAAATAGTACTTCCATTGGCCTTTCCTTTCTAAGAGGACTAGTAAGCACATATGCATGATTCTATAACCAAGAAACTTGAAAATTCTGTCCACCGATGAAGCCACGAAGCCATGTCTCCCTTTGCTCACTGTTAGTCATATAACAAGGAAGTTTGTTAATGTCAGACTATTGGTGATCCGTGTTGTATGATTGGATCTTTTTGCTGACATTTACCGAAAAGAACACAATTAATTGGATGCTAACAAATGGAAAATAAAAGAGAAGTGTGGATTTGGGCTTGTTACAGTACATGTGTGGCTGTATATTCCTATTGTTATTTCATTATATACATTTATAGGTTATTGCAAATTGGACAGCCTTGGTCATGGTACTGATAATATTTCTAGCTGTCTCACTTGTTAGTTATTACATAGTCACAAACACCTTGAAATCATCCAATAAGTGGATCTTTTCTCAATACCAAGTGTGCATAAACTGGGTCTATGACCTGTCCATGCGATGTGTGAACATAATCTTATGCATTTGGTTGTCACATAAATAGTAACTGACCATTTATAAGATTTGAACCTTTTCCTTCAAGCCCAACAGTTGCTTCAACTATACTTCTTTAATTCTTTATTTTGGCACTCTGATTTTGTTTTCACTTACAGGCATCCAACAACCAGTGCACCAAAATTCAAGCAGTCCTCAGGTAAATGATTTTTTTAGCATGCTTATCTTTACCTAACTAGTCTTTTCCTCAAATGTGTGTGGTAGGGGACTATATGCCATATATTTGCCCCCAGTAGCTAATAACTTACCCGCTGACCATATCCCATCCCACATTATGTTATGGAATTGTTTTCTTTGATTCCATATATCAGATATAAAGTTTATTTCTCATCCACTCAAAAGGTACTTTCTCATTGTTTCACTGAAAATTAGTATTGTTGTAATTTCAGGTTATTTGGCAAGACAACATCGATCCTGACAACATGACATATGAGGTTAACGACTTCTTTTGCATGATTTGTGTCACCATGTTCTCATGCTGGCTGTTTCATGTATCACTGACACTTTGAAATATGTACCGTCTTACTTTTGCATCTGATTTATATCTTTGACTTGAGCTAGATAAGTGAAACTGTAAAAGGCTGCAGAGACTATACCATGCAAAATTGAATTGGTCAATGTATGGTTCTCATTTGGTTGCTTCAAGGACCAAAATACTCAATATTAAAGGATGCAATGACACCTTACTGCATGTTAATTTTATTAAGAATGTTATTTGCATTGCCACGTAATCCACTAATATTCTTGTTAATTGCAAGAGGTTATTTTCCTTGGTCATCAGCTATTGCCTATTAACCAATTCTTGAAGTCACATCATCTAACCCAAATGCTACAACTGATAACTATTCAGGTCAATCAGTAGTTTATGAACAACTTTTCTCGGTGAAAAGTTCTCTTCCAAGAATAGGAGCCACCTTGAGAATAAAAATTAGTTGCTTTGTCTTTGTCCATTGTAATGCTGATTATTAAGCAAAGTCAAGTAGCCAGTATCGCATTATTCTAGGCTCCTCTAATTTTTAGACTTACCTGCATACCTTCATTGCTTAATACTTTAGATGAAGAATACTTTTGTTGCTTGAATAATCATGTAGCAGTATTTTTTTGGTGTGTTTATTTGAAGATACTTGCTTGTCAGTCATAGCTACATACACACACTGCTTTTCTTTGTTTCATGCAATGGAACTATTCAAGTAACAATATTCTTCAATGATTAAGATATATATTCATTAATCATTCAATGAGAAAGTTCATCATGTTTTTGTTCGCTAGTGTTCTTCGTCTCGTTTGATTATTTCTCTGGAACTTTGCTCACTAATAAGTTTTTGTTGACAGGAATTATTGGATTTGGGTGAGGCGGTTGGGACTCAAAGTCGTGGTCTCTCCCAAGAACATATTTCATCACTTCCAGTCACAAAATACAAGTGTGGTTTCTTTTCGAGGAAGAAAGCACGCCGTGAAAGGTTAGATCTTGTTGCAATCTTTTATGCCAATCAGTTCTGGACTATGACTTTGTCCTGGCCTCCACACTCTGAAGCATGCCATATTAGTTCTGTTTACATCGACACGATGCTGCATCTCCAGTGTAACATTATGGGTTTCTGCTTACTGTAGAGGACGTGCAATTAGTTACAGCAACTTTGTACGGATTCTTCAATAAAAACGAAGTTAACTTGTAGGACCTTCCTTTGGGTAACAGGTGTGTAATCTGCCAAATGGAGTATAGGAGAGGGGATCTGCAGATGACACTTCCTTGCAAGCACGTATACCATGCCAGCTGCGTGACAAGATGGCTTAGCATTAACAAGGTCAGCGATCAGAAAATGAAACAATCAATATCTGCTTGCCACTTCCGCCCCCTGCATCTTTGGCTTACAGGAGTAAACATTTCTTCTGCAGGTATGCCCTGTTTGCTTTGCTGAAGTTCCTGGCGAGGAACCCAAGAGGCAATGAATTTATGGCCATCATGTTCTTGCGCTCGGACGTGCGCTGCGCCCCACAACCAATGCATGATTTCTGCTTGAAGGCAGTCCTCCTTTAAACTTGTGTATTAGTACCATATCACCAAATATAGGTTATAAGCAGATGTAGCTGGAAGTTGGAACCGCTTCCGGGAGGTTTGCTGTAGACTGTAGAGTTCGACCGTGAACTATAACAACGTGCTAGACCGAAACATGCTCAATCACGCACGCTTGGGAGGTGTTTTTGTTCACTGCAAAGAGCATGTGCTAGTTTGTGTTACTTGAATTCAATTAAGATTTTGCAGACAGAGAAAAGATTCATTTGTTACACTACTCTGGCCTATCATCTTGCATTTCTTCACCGTGATATGTTTGTGATTGTAATTGCGGGCTGCAATAGCTTATACCGGATCTATTGTTCATCAGGGGATATTGAATTGTATGCTCCAACCAGATCACCTAAAAGCTCGAACTATTGAAGAAAAATGGGCAATGCATTTATATTTCAACAGGGGAGGTTTTGCCAGTTTTGTGTCGGTCCTCTTCTTTTCAGGCTTTTGTGCGTGTAGTGATCTCCTGCCTTTGTCTGCAGTTGTCTGTAGCTGGGAGAACTCTTTTATTCACTTCAACTCCTTTGACAGCTGCTCAGCTCTGAACCCGTTCAGTGCAGGTACGAGTCTTCATTGAGAAGCCTTGGTCGATGTACTGGCTAACGACTGAAGCTAACGAGCTATGAGTCTTCATTGAGAAGCCTTGGTCGATTTGCTGGCGAACAACTGAAGCTAACAAAATACCAAGTCTCTGGTCAGTAATAATAGTGATAGTCAAGGACTTATACCAAAGATTTCACAAAAAAAAGTAGCTCAAAGTTAGGAGCAGATTGGTGCGTGTTCCATTGTGCCAAATACCTTCCCTCTCCTTAAACTAACACAGATACGCCTCAAAGCTCACAAGACCACCTGGCCAACACACAGACAAACCAATCCACAAATGAAACTCGAGGATTCTTCAGGGGCAGGGGACCATCTTCTGAACTTTGATGTTCGCTGATGACGCTGCCATCTTCGTGGCCCGCTCAAGGAAGACATCCAATGTCTTATTACAATATTTTATGGTTTTGATGATGTCACCAGACTTAAAACAAATCTTCGAAAAGCTTGGTTGCCCCTATCGGATGCAGCAATATTCATCTATAAGACACTCTACAGAGTTTTCCGACAATTAGAGCATCCTTCTCTGTGTGTTACCTTGGGCTGCCACTCTCAATCATGTGGCTCAAAAAGGTCGATTTTTAGCACGTAGAGGGCAAAATTACCGCTCAGGGTATCCACCACCTCACATCGCTTGTGCTTTCACCAGGACTCCCCAAAAGTATTGATAAGATGAGAAGGGGTTTTCTCTAGACCGGGACTAAGAGGAATTGTAAGGTAAATTGGAAGACGATCTGCCGTCTAACCTCCCTGGGAGGGGGGGGGGTAGTCGAGGGTTCTACACCTAGAAATTTTTTGCAAGGGCCCTCAAATTGCAATGGCCATGGCTTGAGGAATGAGATGAGGAATCTATGCGATGAAAAGGACATGGCATTTTTCTATGCATCCACAATTATAACTATCGGCAATGGGGAGAAGGCTTCTTCCTGGGAAGTGGATTGGCTGCAAGGACGATGGCCTAAGGACATCGTTACCTTGATGTATGCTGCATCAAATAAGAAAAAGTAGTCCATCAACAAGGCACTACAAGACAGTGCATGGATACCATAGATCGACACACACGGGGGACCTACCGTTGAGCACATCCTACAATTTTTCAAACTATGGTTTCAAGTGAACCAAGCCCAGCCGGACCAAGCCCTGTTTGGTTAGGCTGTGGCTGTGGCTGTTGTGGCTGTTGGCTGGCTGTTAGGAGAAGCGGCTGTGGCTGTTGAGACGTGAGTACATATGTGTTTGGTTCGGCTGTGGCTGTTGACTGTTAAGAAAATTAACAAAAAACCAGAAAATTAAGAAAAATTCAGGAAATTAATAAAAATTCAAAAATTCAGAAAAATTAACAAAAATTCAGAAAAATTCTAAAATTTGTTTAAAAATTCAGAAAAAAAGTTTAGAAAAATCCAGGAAATTAAGAAAAATTCTAAAAATTTAGAAAATGGTTTGAAAATTTAGAAAAGTAAAGAAAAATTAACAAAAATTCAGAAAAATCCAGGAAATTAGGAAAAATTCTAAAAAAAATTTAGAAAATGGTTTGAAAATTTAGAAAAGTAAAGAAAAATTAACAAAAATTCAGAAAAATCTAGGAAATTAAGAAAAATTCTAAAAAATTTAGAAAAATACAGAAAAATTAACAAAAATTCAGAAAAATCTAGGAAGTTAAGGAAAATTCTAAAAAATTTAGAAAATGGTTTAAAAATTTTAAAAAATACAAAAAAATTAACAAAAATTCAGAAAAATCCAGGAAATTAAGGAAAATTCTAAATTTTTGTTAATTTTTCTGATTTTTTGAATTTTTATTTTCTTTTTGTATTTTACTTATTTTTCTGATTTTTTGAATTTTTATTTTCTTTTTGTATTTTACTTTTTTTGAATTTTTCCTGATTTTTCTATTTTTTCTGAATTTTTGATTTTTTTTGAATTTTTATTAATTTCCTGGATTTTTCTTAATTTTCTAAATTTTTCTTAATTTCCTTAATTTTTCTTAATTTTCTGGATTTTTCTTAATTTTCTGGATTTTTCTTAATTTTTTGAATTTTTCTTAATTTTCTGGATTTTTCTTTATTTTTGATTTTTTAATTTTTTATTAATTTCCTGAATTTTTCTTAATTTTCTGGATTTTTCTGGATTTTTTTGAATTTTTCTAATTTTTTTATTTTTTTATTTTTTATTCACCTGTTGTTGGCTGTTAGAAAAAGCTGGCCAAAAGCCCCCTGTTTGGTTGGGCTGGGGCTTTTTCCAATGGAAAAGCTCCCAGAAGCCCAACGAAAAAGCCCCAGCCCAACCAAACAGGGCCCAAGACGGCCAAGATGCCATCCAAAGAAAATTCACAACGTTTGGAGAATATGCAGCCGCATCCGCCTACAACATGCAATTCTGCGGGTCACATCCACCATGCTGCTCCCCATGATTTGGAAGATTTGGACGCCTCCAAAATGCAGGTTTTTGCTTGGTTAGTCATCTAGAATAGGGTGTGGACGGTGGATCGCTTAGAACGACGAGGGTGGCCAAACTACGGCTTGTGCCCCCCTTTTGCAAGGGCAAGTAAGAGACAGCGGTTCACCTTCTTTTCTGATGTCGGTTTATGGTGCGCCTCTGGACCATGGTGAAATAATGGCTTGGCCTAGTAACCATCAATCCAAACCTCTAGACTGCAGCGCCTTCGCTCAAGCGGTGGTGGACTGACACGGCGAGGGCAACCTCATATCAAAGAAAAAGGATTGCATCCCTCGTCATGCTAGTTTCATGGGAAATCTCGAACGAGAGAAACGCACACATCTTCTACAATGCATCCACCATGCCTACATTATTCTTGCAAAAATCAAGTTGAAGGCAGCCACTTGGGCCCTAGCAGGGGTAAAACATTTGGGGAGCATATTATTAGGAGAGTAGATACCATCGGCTATCACTGCCAATTTATATTTAAGAAAGTTTGTTGCTGTGTTGTTGTCATTACCGTGTTCTTGTTTTTGTCGTTGTTTTTGTTTTTGGTTTCAACTTGTTATAAACCATTCTTAATTAATAAAATAAGGTAAATCTTTTATCTCCGGAGGAAAAATCCAGTTGACATCAGACAATGGTGCTTCCAGTCTCTTCTTCCTCACGCCTAACAGCAGCCACCCGCGTCACGGAAACAACATCGTCGCTGTCATCGTGCACACCCAGGGCGAGAGCAGCAGAATTCAGACAGTCCTCTTCCATGTCATCAGCTTGGCCTTGTCGTCCCAGAGCTCAGGCAACACATCAGCGTGGCCTGGGTCGCCCACCGAGATGTCTGAAACTTCATCCTCGTCCATGTGGTGGCCGTCCAATACAGCTCCGTGCCCAAGCCACTGTCACCGTCGTCGTCGTCGTCAAGGAAATCCATCTGGATGAACCGGTGCCCCATCAAGCCGTCGGCCGTCACGACCCGGGAAGAGTCAGCGCAGACAGAGGCTTCAGGTTTCTCTAAGCTTCTGAAGGGCCCGGCCCGTCACCGATAAGGCCCAAACTGACAGCAAAACTCGTTCAGATTAAACGCAAAAAGGAGACGGGAACCCCGGCTCCGAGAGAGACCAGAACCGCAGAGACCAGACACCGCCCTTCCTCTCGCCGCGGCGCCTCCGACACCCAAGCATCGCCACCACCCTCACGTCGTCAGGGAGCGGCCGCTCGATGATGATGGCGGCGGCGCCGTACCACCAACCGACGACCCTGGAGGAGGTCCGCACGCTCTGGATCGGCGACCTCCAGTACTGGGCCGATGAGAACTACCTCTACGGCTGCTTCGCCCACACCGGCGAGGTAGGTTTCCGTGCGCCTCGTACCGCGCCAAACCGATGAGTCGCTAGGACTCAGCGCTCGTGCCTAATTCAGTGATTTGAAGCTTCCTTGGTTGGTCTCATGGAGCGATTTGTTTGGGTGAATTAGGGCGTATTGGTGGTATCTATAGCTCTCGGATATTTATTTCCTGTCTAGTGGATGCTGTTAGTTTGATTAGGTCATGGTGGATGCTTAGATTGACGGTGATTTGTTTGGTTGTAATGGTTTGATGGGCTTAGGGTTGTGAAGTGACGGGCATGTTCTGAAATTGGCTATAGCTATGAATTGAAGTGGTTAGATGCTTCTTCTTATTTAAATTAACGGGTTCCTTTCAAGTAGGAACATGGTTGATCTTCTGAAACAAAGTAGTTGCGGTACAAGCCTGAAGAGCCTCCTTTGCTCAAGTGATGTAGTGAGGTGGTTGTTTGTTATGGCGAGATAATGTGTTAGTGAACAGAATAGATTTGTTGAACTTCGTTATCGTAATAGTAATAATGGCTTGTTAGTAATAATAGCTTGTTGACATTCTACGCCTATTTTCTGTGTATCACTGGGTTGTTGTTTGGGATTTCATCTAAAAAGTGTTGTAGGTCTTGGATTTGTAGGAAGCAACGTGTAGGATTTTCTTAGCTGAGAACTGCTATGAGGTGGATGCTGAGTTTCTTCCTAAGTCTTAAGTGTTTGCTTGCAAATAATTCAATTTATGTTGCCTTATAGTAAAAAGTTGCAAGAAATGCTATGCCTTGACATGCTATATGAATAAATGCAACAAGTGTTAGATAGTTGGACGCCTGATCCGTGGTGGCCACCTTCTTGGCCTCCTTTGGCACAGAGCTGATGATAGAATATAATTTTTTTGGCATGTCATTTCCGTAAATTTATACTCTATCATGCTGATTTCAATTTACTATACTATTTCAATCGTCTTGTTTATTGTCGGCAGCGTTTCTGTCCTGTTGAGTATTGGAGAGTACTTTTGCACTCGTTGTACTAATAGTCTTAAGACCTGTATTATTTGGAAATGCAGGTACAGTCTGTAAAAATAATACGCAACAAAATATCAGGCCTTCCAGAGGGTTATGGATTCATAGAATTCATTTCACATGAAGCTGCTGAAAAAGTTCTACAGACTTATAATGGCGCGCAGATGCCTGGAACCGAACATACGTTTAGATTGAACTGGGCATCTTTCAGCTCTGGTGAGAGGCGTCCTGATGCAGGACCTGATCATTCGATTTTCGTAGGGGACTTGGCACCTGATGTGACAGATTACTTACTACAAGAGACATTCCGAGTGAACTATTCATCTGTTAGGGGGGCCAAGGTTGTCACAGATCCAAATACTGGGAGATCTAAAGGATATGGATTTGTGAAGTTTGGAGATGAAAATGAAAAGACCCGTGCAATGACAGAAATGAATGGTGTGTATTGCTCAACAAGACCTATGCGGATAAGTGCTGCAATTCCTAAGAAAGCCTCTGGATCTCAGCTTCAGTATGGAGCTGCTAAAGGTAATGATTATCTGTAATCTACTATTTTGGTGTTCCCAATGCAACTCATTACTACATGATGGCTTGCTGTATAATTTATAATACTTATAAGGCACTTTGATTGACGCAAGAATTCATATGATTTGTCTCTTATTAGCGTAGTAAAACAAAGATTCGCCTGTAATGGGACACCGCAATGATTCATCAACATTGTAAGGCAATGCAACAACTATTACAAGTGGATTTATACAGAAGAGATATTTTTCATAAATATGTTTTAACTGGCTTTTTTATGTTAATATGTAGCGATGTATCCATCAGCAGCTTATACAGTCCTGCAGGCCCAAGCAGTTCTACCAGATAGCGATCTTACAAACACTACTGTAAGATACCTTATCATATTGATAGCCATTTGCTTTGTTGACTATGCCGTTTACCTTGGGTTTTCATCTGCAGATATTTATTGGTAACTTGGATCCGAATGTGACAGAAGAGGAGCTGAGGCAGATGTGCGTTCAGTTTGGGGAGCTTATATATGTAAAAATTCCAGTTGGTAAAGGATGTGGATTTGTACAGTATGCATCTAGGTGAGTACTACATGGGTGGCTGGTTTAATTTCAGTGTTCACTAGATGAAGCACCGAAAAGTCTAATGTATCATTTGCAGTCTATTTCGTCTCTTTTCACAAATATTCCTAGAGGGTGATAGGAACTAATAATGTTTGGAAATAGGGGTGTTCATGGACGGGTTTGCTGGTTTGGTTAAACCAGAAAAGCATGCTCCGTAGTGTTAATATTGTATACATTTCTGCATGCATGCAAAATTTTAGTGTTAGCTGCCAGTTTGGACGGGTTGGAGAAACCATCAATGAACACACCTATATGGAAACAAATATAGTAGAGGAGAACCTTTGAGAACTGTAGGAACTTATGTGCCTTCATGAACTGAAAACTTAATTCTGTAGAATCTTGCAAGATGGGTCCAAATTTCTTAACAGGAACAAATAATGTATGTCTAATGGAGACTTATTTCATTAGTTTACTTCATTTGGCATGAGTGCACTTTGTAGGCAAAAATTATTATATTCCGGTCCAATTACCTCTCCATTTATAGCTCAGCGGGGAGGAACGAAATGTTATCTCTTTTGTCATGTGGATATGCCTATTATTGTTGTACAGCGGCTATTTTCTTCTCAAATAGTTGATGGTTGGCTAATGCACTTCTTGGTGACGCCTCTCTTTGCTAGCATCCAAATTTTGTTTGAATGATGCAATATGATGTTTTACCACCAAGATAATTCTTTCAGGGCATCAGCTGAAGAGGCCGTCCAACGGCTTCATGGCACACTGATTGGCCAACAAGTAGTTAGGCTTTCATGGGGCAGAAGTCCTGTCAATAAGCAGGTATATCTCATTGAACTTCTGCTGCACAGACCTTCATTAAATTTCTACTTCACAAACCTGACATTTAGTAATTCTCGTAAAGCTCAGATGTTCTGAAATCCAGTAGAATCAATCTTGTTAATAAGACAGTTTTGAGTTTTCACTGATGAGCACACCAAAGAATAATTTTGTTAATGCTAACTCTTTGAATAGATAACAGCCTGATCCACATTATATTGTTCTTGTTAACAGTCTGATCCACATTCTATTGTTCTTGTTCTTAGTCTTTTGTGATAACAGATGAAGGGCTTGTTTGTTTGATAGCTTTTTCTTGGCAATTTCCTTCATTTTCAGCATAGCTTGTTCTAAATTTTCATTTCTTTTCTGGTTATGATATCTTCTGTTTTTTGTTCTCTGTCAGAATCTTGTCAAATTGAGGTCAATGATTTTATGTTATTATCTTGCAGGATCAATCAGCTGCCTGGAGTCAGCAAGCTGATCCTAATCAATGGGCAAGTGCTTATTATGGCTATGGGTATGATGCATATGGGTATGCTCAGGACCCATCATATGCATATGGTGCTTATGCAGGATATAGCCAGTACCCCCAACAGGCAAGGATTTCAATCCACTTCACATTCACTACTCTTAAGTGTTTTATACTTGCACGTTCTACAATAAGCTGTGAATATGGACACCTGAAGCTGCTATTGTCTATTAATTTTTTATTTATCTGTGTGGCATGTCACTATACAATGCACACTCATGTTCAAACCAAGAGTAGGATTTATATTTCTAGAAATAGAGAATTGCTCTTTATGAGCCACGTAGTTCACTTCACTATATTAATTAGATGCAAGTTAAGTTGTTGGGCTACAGAAAGTGTATATTTGACTTGTTATCGGTATCGTTAGTGATGCAAGTGGGCCAACCCACTGACCCGTTCCGCTTAATCGTGGTTCACTTCCAACGCATTGGTAATTCACTTTGTGCACATTGCCTTTCCGTTAGTTGTGAAGCAAAATTACTAGGATGGGTTGGTGGGTCAACCCAACCCGACCAACTTGCATCCCTAGTCACCATCATCTTGTAGCCAACCTTATTTCATGCTCCATAGGACAGATATGATTTCTGATACATGCCCTAGTCTCAACCCTCAAGCTTCATTGCACCTGAACAATTTCGCATATGTATCTCGACAATATAGCTGGGGCATCGTATGTTCTTGTGTAGATTTTCCGTCTTGTCTTTGTGCTATAACCTAGCTGCGTATTCACATAAATTCATCTCAGGAACGACGGCTATTTTGTTTCCTGAAACAGGCAAAATCATCTATTTAACCTGCTTGACAAAAACAAGGCATATAGTTAGAACTAGCTAATGTATTATTTGCTGCTTTTGTTTTCTTTTTAACCTTCTAGTGGAATTAACAAATCTTGCAATCTTCCAGGTTGAGGGAGCAACCGATATGGCATCAGCAGCTGTCCCAGGCATGGAACAAAAGGAGGTGTATGACCCAATGAACTTACCTGATGTTGACAAGTAAGTACAGTCCCACTTATCATCATTTCATCACTCAGTTATTTCATTACTGGTGAGCTCTAACCCATGTACTTCTTTCTTTCAATCTAGGCTGAATACTTCATATATGGCTGTCCATGGTAGAGCCATGCTAGGACGGCACTTGTGGTTGAAGACCTCACCATTATCTCAACCGGCTTGAGCGCTCACCCATCGTCGCCTTTTTCCGAAGACTGCGATGCTGCTAGACCCAGATGGATTTCCTCGCTGATAATTCTGAGGCCCCCTTCCATTAGTAATTACAAGAGCGAAATTATGACAGCTGACTGGCAGCTTCATGTATGTTTGAGTGCATCACATGTATGATTAGGAAACCCCCTTTTGCTAGTCCCCGACTTATCTAAATCAACAGATAAATGCCAACGATGCTGTTATTGCTACTACCAAGTTACTGGTACGCAAGATAAGAAAGCATTTCTGTATCCTGTTCTTTTTTTCGTCTCAAGAGAGAAAATATCTCCTGGGTTTCGTTGAGCCTGTTCTTCCTTTGTGCAGAATGTGCCATTTATTCCGATAGGCTGTGACGTGCGTGCATCATCTGTTGATGGCTTCTTCCCATGGTAAAATCAAATGAATGCATACCATTGACTATATGACACTGGAAGGTTCAGTAGTCAGTAGTAAGTCTAGCATACATCTCAGGTGACGCCTGCGACCCAAATCAATCCTCGATGATTGTGCACTCGAGCTTTCTGACGTGCTTTGCTTTGACCATCCACGTGTTAGAGCGCCCCAGTGCTGCAGCCACATATGAGATCAACGTGTTGTCAGTAAGTTACTGAGAGGCTCGCCATTATTGTACTCACTACTCACTAGGCTGGTGATCCCCCACCCAACGGTCGAAAAACTCGCCGCGAGCCAACGGCAGGTCACAGCGTAACGGCTCGCCACCGCGCCCACAACTCCGCACAGCTCACAGAGAAAAGCCGGGGAGGAGAGGAGAAGCCACCACTGCCACTAGAACCCCGCTCCGCCTCGTCCTCTTCCTCTCTCTCTCTCTCTCTCTCTCTCTCTCTCTCTCTCTCGTACCCTCCTGAGCCTGCACGAGCACGCGTGCGCGCGAGCGCAGAGATTGCGCGCTCGAGAGGGAGCGGGGAGAGAAGAGGGCGATGGAGTCGATGGAGCTCAAGGACATCGACTGGAGCAGGGTGGTGTCGCGCTACGTGCGCGACGAGACCTACGAGGGCATCGAGGCCCCGCACTGGGCCGACCTCGCCGACCCCGAGGCCAGCGCCGCCGTCGACGACGACGCCTGGTTCTGCCGCCCCGGTACGCCTTCGGTTCCATCCCTTCTTCCCTTCCCTTCCCTTCCGCTCCCGCTTCCGCACGCGCTCGCGGCTCCTATATGGTTGGTCTCCGCTCCTGCGAGGAAACGATCGACAGCGAACGCGAGAGAAATCTGCCTTGGTGGGTGGTGATTCGGGGCTCAAGAACCAGCCCAGTTCTTGAGTTTTTGATCCCCGTGGCTTTCTTCTTTGGGGATGGATTTCGCTGTTCTTTTATTGCGATTTCGCCTCTGTTCTTGCAATTTTCAGCGTTTGCTTCTAGATTGAGCGCTGTTGATTTGGTACCTATCGTCTTTTACATTCCTTCGTCGTTCCGCCGCAGATTGCAGGCATCCGAAGACGGCCGAGGACTTCCTCAAGCTGACCCCAAGCCCCAAGGTTCGTGCTTCTTCCCCCTTCTCGATTTCTTGCGAGCCTTTTCTTTCTCTGATTTGCTGGATCTGATCACGTTTCTTCCTCGGAACAGGGCAAGCTACTGCGATCAGTGTCGGCCATGCTGCCATTCGGCGAGAGGGATACCAACCTCAGAGACGGCAATAACAATCTGAAGAGGCGAGGCGCCGTCGCCGGCGGCGGCACTACCGCCTTCGCGTCGCCCACCAAACCAAAGGCAGCGCCCAAGAAGAGGTTCCAGGACGACAGCGAGAACCAGGACCCTGCACTGACCACGCCGCCTCCGGCAGCAAGCAGGCCGCCATTCGGCGCGCCGCGGTGGGCCAAGAACGCCAAGGAGGCCATCAAGTCCAGTGCGGAGAAGCGGCCGGTCAATGCAGAGAAGGAGGCGCTGCTCAGCAAGAACGCGGCGCCGAAGCAGCTCAAGAGCACTCTCTCGGCGAGGAACCTCTTCTCCGGGAGGGACATACTTGGCCAGATATCGGATTTCTACAATGAGCTCAAGCGGATGGCCGGCGGTGGCGGCAACCAACCTGTCTCAGAGACCATGGGGGAATTGAGGCCAAACCCAATGTAACTCTTCTCTCGCTGAAGCAACGCAGCAGTATGGTTTTTGGGTTGGTGCTTTCAGGTGCTTGACGTTCATTTGTGCAGGCATGGAAGTGATGCAGTGGAGGTGGACTGCACCTGTGGCGCCGGTGATCGGATCCCCCCAGAGGCTGTCAAGAAGGTGGCAAGGCAAGAAACAGTAGAAAAGAGTCCAAGCCCAATGTAACTTGCTTGTCACTACAATGCAGAGCGATGTTTAGAAGCTTGTTGCTTGTGTTGCTTGAGGTGCTGACAATGGTGGTTTGTGCAGGAGGGGGAAGAAGATGGGGTTGAAGGTGGAAGCAGGGAAGCAAAGGTCACCCTCTGTGTTGAAGGAGGTGAAGGCAACACCTCCGACTCCACAGCAGTTTCCATCCCCCTCAGCGAACCGTGTCAAGAATGTTAAAGCAGGAGGAATGGCAACGGCAGGCTCACCGCTCAAGAAGCCACTGAAGGTGACAACGTTATATCTATAATATTTATGTACTCAGTGTCTGTGGCTTTAGGTTCACTCGGTGAATTTTCACTGTTCATAGTTTCTAGTAGCCTTCTTGAAATTATTTAGGCGCATTAAAATTTCCAAGCACAGTCGTCATGATCAGAAATCTTGCAATGAGTTGAATTATCATCACCTAAGTACCTTAATGGATTAGCATCAGTTGCGAGACCCTGATTTTTTGCTCTAGACGCGAGGATAATTTGCTTAATATACTATAGTCATGATTTCTCAGTTTAAGATCTTAGATAGTGTTTAACAGTGTACCTGTGTCTGTGAATAACCGGTATTATGCTTGTTCCTAATCTGAAAATTGTGTATTTTTTTCATGTTTCCAACAGCACTCACACTTCAGTGCAAGTTAATTGTGCATGACTATGCCCTGTAATTCTGTCAGCAACACCATCATCGTGAATATTATGTCCATTTCATTGTCACTTGACCAGTAGCTTGTTTATTCTCGTTTTCCTCACCATTGTGGCCTTTCTTATGGCCTATGGGTCTTTAGACATTTTCTGTAAATTAGTTGGCACTAATCACTGTTTCATCATTAACTCTAAGTGGAACCATGCGGATGATTTTCTTGCCTTGACTTGTTGTACTTCATAAACCTAAACACCTAATACATAATGATCTAATACTTCTAGTGCCAAAGGACCTTTTAGTCTTTTACTCATGTTGTGAATCTCAACTATATGCATTTCATCACAAGTTAACTGTGCTGTGATCTAACTATGGTAACAACTGCATTTTTTTCAGGAGAAGGTAACGCCTAATAAACCTAAACACCTAATACATAATGATGTAATACTTCTAGTGCCAAAGGACCTTTTAGTCTTTTACTCATGTTGTGAATCTCAACTATATGCATTTCATCACAAGTTAACTGTGCTGTGATCTAACTATGGTAACAACTGCATTTTTTTCAGGAGAAGGTAACGCCTAATAAGGATCTGGAGAACAGCAGAGATGCTAAGAGGCAGCCGTTTGGAGTTGAGGATATGAGCAACACCAGGGCTTATGATGCAGAAGAGAGCTCCAGTAGCATGTTTTGGTTCTTGAAGCCCTGCACTTTCCTGGTGGAGTAGCAGCAAAACAATCAGAAGCTTTAACCAGCAGCACTTCATATAGTTAGAATCGATTCTTTATTTCGGTTTGAAATACTCCCAGTTCCTATTTGATTGATTCATCTGATGGGCATTCTGTCGGGCAAATAAACAGCAAGCATATGTATAGTTACTAGTGAAGTCATACAAGTCGAGAAATTCTTCCCATATGTAGAATTCGAGATATAGTAAAATATTGTTTTTCTTCTTCTGCTACCTTTGGTTATTTGAACAAAGATACTGCAAATTTTATTGAAGTGACTGATATCCATCCCATTTCTTGAGATGATGAAAGTACAACTAAATGCGTTGTTCTGAATGCTGTTTTCTTGCGCTGCTACTTAATTGTTGTCCAAAGAAACTTAACTGGACCTTTTTATCTCCTTAGGTGATAACAAATTTTCAGTGCATCCTACTTTGGACCGAACGGACTTCATTGAAATATTGTTGCCGTGTCTATTTTTTCTCATGTCTAATTTTGGGAAGTTTTGCATCCGCAAACTCTCTAGTCCTAACTGATGGAACAGCGGGTGCGGGTATGATTCTCCGTAATGCTGATGGCAATCCCATTTTGTTCTCCGTAATGCTGATGGCAATCCCATTTTGTTCACTGTTTGGAACCCCTCGAGTCAGAAATTCGTTGGCCCTTGGCCTCTAACGAACTGATCTATCCCTGATCATCCATACAGATTGTGACTGCTCTAGGCAGTTCAACAGAAGATCGGTCAAAATTTGCTCATCTGCTGAATGAAGTCCGACGGCTCATGGCTAGGAACTGGGAGATCCTGCTCAGGAACATAAACCTAATCACAATAGGGTTGCTCCTGTGTTATCTAATTACGTTAGAACTGGCAGGAAATTTTTATTGTTCACATGTTCTTTTCAGACTATCGGTGGTTGGTAGCTAGAGTTTGCCACTACTTGATAAGAAAATTATGCTAGTATTTGGTTCACTGTCATAATTATAGTTTTTCACACTTTCTTGATCTCAATGTCCATACGTCATAGACTAATTTTTTAACTAAACTTTTCATATCTAAGGTGCCCATTTTATTGACCATACTTTTGGCCAATTTATCTTTGGCATGGTTAGGAACCACCGGACCAACCAAACAAACCCCTAGTCGCCTGGTACTTGGCACTTGACAGGGTTGATTTACATCATTTATATGTTGCATTATCCTTGATTGCTCCCTTTCGTTAATCAGAAGGAGACAAAACCGAAAACGGTTGATTTGGTTTGCATTGGGCTGTTTCTTGATCCACCGTGACAAATGTTAATCAGGAAGATAAAGTTTTATGTTATTGCAATAAATGAAATGTCATGGTCGAAGGAACTAATCCTGGCTCAATTTGGCGGAGAATGGATGTACAAACTTACCGCCCAGATTCGAGGCTTTAGCTCCAATTTACGGTCTCTTATTTTTCATATGAATGATAGGCGTCGACTCCGAAATCTGAACACTCCGTGAACCAGGCAGCTAGAAGCACGGCAAGGGAGTCCACGGGCGAGCACACTGGCGAAGGGAGGAGTGTTTAGATAATTAGATCCGCCTCTTTCGTGCAGAAGCAAAACGGGGATTCTAACATGAAGTAATGGTGGAACTTGGAGTGAAAATTAGGGCGGGTCAATACATGAATAGGCAAATTAAGTAGCGCTATTTTGAAGCTTAGTCACTAAATTACCTTAAATAACACTACTAAATGAGATTGCACAAATATTTAGGAGTAGGAGGGGATAAATGGGTTAAGGTGGACCGTCTTCGCCCGAGAAGCTCAGTTTCATATGAAATAAAAATACTTTCTCTGTCCAAAAATATAAGACATATGTATTTTTCGAGATTAACTTTGACTAATAATTAGTTCAACTATACGTAGATTATCTAATACAAAATTGATACTATTAAAAAGTGTATTTTAATATAAATTCAATCATATCAATCTTGTATCACGTAATTCACATGTTGTTGAACAAATTCTTAGTCAAAGATAAATCTTGGAGAGCATGTGCGTTTTATATTTCTTGGTGGAGGAAGTACTAAAATTATGTGAAAGTGATCGAATACTGAAAAATCTAATGTATAAGGTGCAAAACATTGATTACGTTGAAATCGTATATAATAACATAAAATTGGATTTCTCCCCACCCAAAACAACGTTGCTGATCACTCGGCAACAAAAATACTCTATATCCTTCCCAAAGCAATTACTCCCATCATAATTTCCTCATAATGATGTATTGTAATGTTAGGGCAGTCACAATGCTACACCATGTACTATATCTAAATCATGCCACCTAAGCAAAAATCTGATGTGACACCCTATTTAATGAGGAAAGAGAGAGTAACCATATCTTAATCTAGATATGGCTCTTAGCACCAAATCCAAGACATCTCATAATTTTTCTCTCACAAAACACATTAAATGAGAGCTCTTTTAGATACAACACTAAGATACAACCCATTGAGCCGCTTGTATCTAAACAGTTATTTCATGCAATAAGATACAACCTAAGATACAATGCATTGGGAGTGCCCTTAGGGCCTCTTTAATTCGCATGATTCTCAAAACTCAGAAATAAAAAAGTAAGAATTATATGTCATGATACATTGTATCCCATGGGAATAAATACGAGAAGTTATTTAGTTGCACTGCAAAAAATGCAGAAATTTGCTTTGAAAGTTTAATATATACCATAGTTGTCAGATGAACAAAGGAAATTTTTCAAGAGGTTAAATTCATGAAAAAATTCATTTAAACTATATGCAAAATATTTTATAGGAAAATTTTATAAATTTTTTATAAATCAAATAAGCTATATAGAAAATATTTTTTAAATAAAGTCTACTTTTATATAATTTCTTTAAATCAGAGAGGCTCTTGACCGGCATTTGGCTATCGAATTGCCTGAGCCAGACAGTTTTCGGGAGAAAGCCAATATTGGCTCCCGGCCGAGTGGCAATGCCGGAAGTAGCCCCCGGCCGGGGGCAACGCCGTTTTTGTCGCCGCGACGCGCTCGGCACCCGACGCGTGGTGACATCGCGGGCTGGAGCCGTGACGGCGCAGATTCGCCGCCGGGGGCCGTGGCGGCCTGGATGCCCGCAACAGCTGCTCAGCGTGCGCGACCGGGAGACGTGTCGCGGGCGGCGGGCGCGACCGGGGGCGCGTCCGGTGCCTCGTCGCGGGTGGACCACGCGATTTTCATGCATCGTGGTTGGGAGACGCGATTTGGCCACGCGTCGGGTGCCGGACGCGTCGCGGTGACAAAAACGGCGTTGCCCCCGGCCGAGGACTACTCCCGGCATTGCCACTCGGCCAGGGCCAATATTGGCTTTTATCCAGTTTTCTAACATCTCCGAGGCACATGTCGGATCCGAACACAATTTCAGCAAGATAGCTCCGACCGGTCGTGGTCGTCCGTGATTTCAAGATCCTCTCACGTTTGTTCGCCTCACAATTTCTTAGCAAAGAGTCGCTTCCTACCCTCCACCCCGAGAGGCGCCTGTTTCCTTTTTCCTGTTCGTTCCCCATTCCTTTGAGCGTCGGACGAATTATTTGGTGTCGGTGTTCTCTGGGGATCAATTCGACGGATTTTGGCGTGCCCATGAATTTTCTTGCTACTAAATCCCGTGCTCTTTGGGTTGATTTTTTCTTGGTCCAGTTTGGTGTTGTTGAGTTGCTGCAGAGTTATTGGGTTCAAGAATAATCTCCAAAGGTGCCTCCTTTTCGGTCACTTTCGTGCTCTTGGCTTACGCACTTGGGGTGTTTCTGATCCAACTCGCATCGATCTCATTGTATTTGCGGTTGATATGTCGAGAAATTTGGTCTTCGAATGGTAGTTTGACCATCGCAGTCCGTTCGACCAAATGCCCTTGGGCATTCGTTGGCGTGGCTGGCGCCCTGGTGATGCTTGTCACCGCTGTCCATCTATGAGAGCATTCTTGCTAGCCCTCACCGCACGCTAAATGCGGATGAAGCTGATTATTTCTATGTGCCAGTCCTTGACTCATTTCTAATAACTAGATCTGACGATGCCCCACATCTGCTGATGCTGTCCTCCTTCAGTAATTGAGTTTTAATTTAGAAGGACCTGCGTCTCAGGAGTTACCATGCCCTGGAGTACTACAGAATGGCTTATGATCACATAGCTCAGCGGTATCCTTACTGGGACCGTACTTCTGGAAGAGATTATATCTGGGTGGGTATTGTGTTTAGATGAAATTAATAGTACAACGATTCTTGGATTCTTCTTGCATAGTCGATAACTTATACTTTCAACTTACGAAAAAGCAGTTCTTTTCATGGGATGAAGGTGCCTGCTATGCTCCAAAAGAGATCTGGAACAGCATGATGCTTGTCCACTGGGGAAACACTAACACAAAACATGAGAATTCAACGACTGCTTATTGGCAGGCAACTGGGATTATATTCCTTTGGATAGAAGAGGCAACCATCCATGTTTTGATCTGAGAAAGGATCTTGTGCTTCCAGCATGGAAGGAACCTGACGCAGGGGCCATTTGGTTAAAACTATGGGCAAGGTATATGTGGACTTAGAGATGTATCTTTGAAGTACTTAATTATCTAGAGCCTCACAATACAACTTTTGCAGGCCAAGGAGCAACCGTACAACACTATTCTATTTTAATGGTAATCTAGGACCAGCCTATGGAAGGGGCCGCCCTGAGTACATGTATGTATCTATGTATGTCTGCCTAAATATATGACCAAATTGTATCTCAATCTGCTTCCATTGCATAATATAGGTATACCATGGGGATTCGGCAAAAGTTGGCAGCTGAATTCGGTTCCACACCAAACAAGCAGGGGAAGCTTGGAAGGCAGTATACAGCCGATGTGACAGTTACCTATTTATGATCTGAGAAGTATTACGAGGAACTAGCTAGCTCTATTTTCTGTGGTGTCTTGCCAGGGGATTGCTGGAGTGGGCGCATGGAACACAGCATGCTTCAAGAATGCATTCCTGTCATAATACAGGTGCTACAGCATCATTTTCTTGTATTGCGTATGAAGGACACCAATAATGTGTATCTGACAAGACTCACTGACAGAACAACTAATTGTGTGACCTCTTACTCATACCTATCTGCTTCCTTGGCTTAAATTCTAGGATGGAAATTTTCTTCCCTACGAGAATGTGCTCAATTACAACAGTTTTGCAGTCCGCATACAAGAAGATGACATCCCAAACCTCATTAGAACCCTTCGAGTATGTGTTTCCGCTATCTTTCCTTTTCTTCTGTACATAACCTGTGTAGCGGGCTTACTATTTTTGTCATATCAGGGAATAAACTAAACCAAATAGAGTTTATGTTAGGAAATGTGCTCCAGATCTGGCAGAGGTTTTTCTACCGCGACTCTATATTGCTAGAGGCACAGAGGCAGAAAAGGTTGTTCTCTGAAGAGGCACCCTGGTCAGTTGAGGTCTCAAAACTAGATGATAATGATGATGTCTTTGCTACTTTCGTACAGGTAACTTCTGAAATCTGAGTGAAGTATCTCCACTGAGCTGTAGGAACTTAGCACATTTAGCATCTACTGTATTACCGTGTAACAATGTTAAACAATTTCAGTAGCAAAGCATTGTACATTCCGTGCATTCCATGCTTGCGTTTTCGGATCATACTATATTACTAGAGTTATACTTATCCATGTGTCTCACTCTCTACATTTCACCTTAGAACTGTCATTCTGTCGCTATTTCTTATTTTCTGAGGAAGAATGCTTTGACAGATATTACATTATAAATTATACAATGACCCTTGGCGACAAGGTCTCCTCGAAGAAAAGGAAACTGGGTTACCGAACATCTGCTCAAAACCTTCCTGAAGTGCTCAGCAGACGTTGCGACTGTGAAGATAGCCATAGGTGTACTCTTGATCCCTCTATCTTAAAATAAAAAGGGTAATATGTAGTCCTAGAAAGGGATCCATAGATTTTCTTACCTTCAGGATACATGAGAATAGAAATGAAACTTACCTCTGTTTCGTCTTGCAGTAACCTTGTTTTCTTGGTCCAAAATTAATGTATACCAACAATGCAAAGCAATATTGATTTATACTGAGAATCGAATTTTCCGTGCTATTTTTCTCTATTGTGCAAAAACCATAATTGTGACAATATGTAGATTATTAATTTTGCATGAATCTACTGCATAGTTTTCTAGAAAATAACACCCATGTACGCATCCAAATAACGATGGCAATGTGCACTGCTTGAAGAACTGATAACCATAAGTTTATGCACCATTTCTCAGAGTAGGCATGACAAGACACCGCTAGGTTTTCCACAAATTTCCCTGCATCGGAAGCTGCTAGAGCTGGTCAAACTAGCAGGAGACCGACTGAATATAAGCTGCAGGGCGACTCAAGAATCATGCTTGTGCAAACATGGACACATGCACCCTGTCCGACGTGGACGAGAAGCATGTGAAGAGCGCGCTCGTGAGAGCCAAAAATGCTGTGAGGTGGATCTTTATACCTCGCATTCATACCTTCTTATTACCATGGATAATGTAGCATCAACATGCATCCCCTGCTGGCTCTAGCCGTACGTCCTCTGTGCGTCCGGATGCATGCATGGTGCTAAAAAGTTGCATTTTTGCTAATGCAAATTGTCCCTCCCAGCTTCGAGTCTCACTTATACTTGCGTCAAGTTTGAAGTGTGTAGAGAATAAGTCTTATCTTCGTCACGTGAAAAACAAATCAAATTGTTACCGCGTTCTTCTATTCATAGACTCTAAAGGATAATATCTCAAAAATGAAAAGGACATGGAAAACTAAACAACCCTTTTGTTAAGCCACGAGTACAATCAACCTTGGAACTCTCGCAAGTAATCAGCACAGAATTTACCTATCTGATCAACTCATAAAACACAAAACCTAATCATACATACCAAAAACAAAATTGAAAAATGGAAGGAAAAAAAACAAAACAAAGAAAGTTTCGCTTGCAACAGTGCATCATCGTGCACCCTTGGTCACATGCCTGCGTCCGGGAGCTCACGCTCACAGGTCTCGCAAAAGCGCGACACGGCCGTGCCAACATGCATCCTTCCTTCTTTCCTTCGATCCCCGGCCGTGACAACATTTACACCGTATGCGATCTCACACCCTCCTCCCCGCGCGCCACTACTTATCCCCGCGCCCCCGCTCCCCTCTCCATCGTCACACTCTCCTCACCCACTTCACTACACCCCCCCCCCTCCCCCACTCCCACTTCAAAACCTCACTCCCATATCACACTTCCATCTCGCTAGCTTGCTTACTTCAAACTCCAAATTCTCCCGCTCCCTCCTTCGTAAGTTACGTGCATTTCCTCTGGTTTCTCGCTTACGTCTCCGGCGTTCTGATATATACGTGCGCGCGCGCATTTGTGCATGCAGGAGCGAGCTTGTTGGGTCGGTCATGGAGAGCTACGGGCGGAAGCGGGCGTGGAAGAAGGGGCCGACGCGGGGGAAGGGCGGGCCGCAGAACGCGGCGTGCGAGTACCGCGGCGTGCGGCAGCGGACGTGGGGAAAGTGGGTGGCGGAGATCCGGGAGCCCAACAAGCGCACCCGCATCTGGCTCGGCTCCTTCGGCACCGCCGAGGAGGCCGCGCTTGCCTACGACGAGGCGGCACGGAGGCTCTACGGGCCCGACGCGTTCCTCAACCTGCCCCACCTCCGCGCCGCATCCGCGGCCCACCGCGCAGCAGCGGCTCAGGTGGCTCCCGGCCTCCGGCACCAGGGGCGGGGGCGGCGCCGCTGCCGCCGTGCCCGCCTACGGCCTCCTCAACCTCAACGCGCAGCACAACGTCCACGTCATACACCAGAGGCTGCAGGAGCTCAAGAACTCCTCCTCGACGTCGCCGACCAAGCCGCCGTCGAGGAGGACTCCTCCTCCTGCCGCGCGCGCACACCTCCCGCCTTGCCCCTCCTCGTCTCCTTGCTCCACCGTGACCTCCAACGTACCTGATTCCACCGCTCTGGCCGCCGTCCATGTCGTGCTTCCAAGCCCTGGAGCACGCGATGGCCGCGGCGGCGATGACCGCGGCCGAGAGCGCGCCGTGCGAGGGCGCGCGCTCGGCCGTAGGCGTCGGCTCCGACAAGCCCCAGCTCGACCTCAAGGAGTTCCTGCAGCAGATAGGCGTGCTCAGGGCTGACGAGGACGGCGCTCTCGGGAAGGAGGGCGTCCGCGGGGACGGCGAGGTGCCGGACGCGTTTGGGTTCGGCGGCAGCGGCGAGTTTGACTGGGACGCGCTGGCCGCGGACATGACCGACATCGCGGGAGGCCATGGCGGCGCGCTGGGCGTGAACGGAGCGTTTCACATGGACGATATGCATGAGGTCGACCAGTTCGGCTGCATGCCCATCCCTATATGGGACATCTGATCTTAGCCCATGCAAAAGCTTTGCTTAATTAATTTGGTTCTTATCTGCATGCAGTCTGATGAGTTATGTACGAGGTTTAGCTTCCAGATTCATGTAGTCTGATGGGTTATGAGTTTGACATGGATTTTCATGAATCTGCAATGAAGTTTTAGATCTGTTATTCTGGAGTTAAAACAAGGAGGCATCTTCTATTAGCTTCGATGCTTACTTTTTCTCCACGGAATAATTATTTAGTAGCTAAAATAGAGTGATAAACTTCAGGAGAACAAAAACTGGTAAACAACACGCTGGCAAGACAGCGAAAACAAGCACAACGCAATAAAACTGCGCAACAATCATATTCTGATCTGGTAACTCCCGATCTCAAACCCAGCTGCCATGCATCACCACAAACTGCCAAATCCGATCAGAATTGCCATGCAACGACACAGGTTATCTGGCTTCCCAAACTATGCCGCAATTATGAAATGCAAAGACCTAACAATCATGAAAATGCGAAGACCTAACTAAAAAGTTCTTCTCCAGAGGCCATCAACACAAATCGTCAGCAAATGAATGAGGTACGAAATGACAACCCACAGGAAAGCATTCGTAATTAGTGCAAAATATATGAATTGAGTTGTGATTATACTACCAAACCATTGGTTGAGTCAAAAGATAAATGCTACCAGGCAACCAACAATAACATTGCATCCTTATGCTGATATCTTGCATGATATTCCGAACCATTATTGCGGGCATTACATCACCTCACCAGTCAGTAACTTCTCCATTGTTTTACAGCTACAATGGCAATAAAGGGAAATGCTGACAGAGCAATGCTCCCGGCCTAGTTAAGATTGAATTATTTTGTCCAATACAATATCCGAGGTGTCTTTACTTGTATATGAGAGCATCCCTGCCAGGTCCAACACCAATGTAGTGGACTGGAACACCAACAAGCTCTTCTATCCTCTCCACATAACGCTGGGCAGCTTGGGGAAGCTCACTGTAACTACGAGCAGAAGAAATGTCATTGTGCCATCCAGGAAGCACCTCATATTTGACCTGAAACACAAGACAAGCATATGAGTCGTGAAGCTTATCTAGCCTTAGATAAAGTGTCAGTTGTTACTACCAAACATGCAAGACCAAGGATTCGAAGCGGGTACGTTAGCAACTAAATTGCATCTTACAACCAGAGAAAGAACAGCAATTTGGTCACACAAGATAATTATGATATATCAAAGGATACTACTGTCCAATTAACAGGACATGGTAACACAATGAACAAAACTATGACACATAAAGGTTACCTGTACTTGCTCCAGGATGTCAAGATCCCCTGGGAAGGATTGTAGTTTCTGTCCATCAAGTTGGCTATAAGAGACACCCAACTTAATTTCTGGTAACCCAGACAGAACATCAAGTTTAGTCAGATTAAGAGATGAGAACCCATTGATCTCGCAGCAATATTTAAGTGCAACAATGTCAAGCCAGCCACAACGTCTTGGCCGACCTGTTGTTGTCCCGAATTCCATTCCAGCCTTCCTAAGAAGATCACCTTCCTCTCCAAACAGTTCAGTTGGGAAAGGACCAGAGCCAACCCTTGTTGTGTACGCTTTTACCTGCATGTAAAATAATAGGCTAGATAAGTAACTATATCATAGAAAGATGAGGCTTGAATTACACTACTTTTAACTTACAACTCCAATCAGGTCGCCAATAACCCTTGGCGCAATCCCAAGGCCGGTGCATATTCCACCAGCTGAAGGGCTAGAAGAAGTCACAAATGGGTAAGTTCCAAAATCAATATCCAACATAGTTGCTTGACCACCTTCAACCAGGATTTTCTTCTTCTGTTGTATAGATTCATTTAACACGTGAACAGTATCAGCAATGAAGGGCTCCAAACGCTCTGCAAACCTCTTGTACCTCTCAACCTCTTCCTTGAGCATGCTTTTGCTGTACTTGAAGCCTTCAAACCTCGAAGCAGCATCTTTAAATAAGACATCAAACTTATCCCCAAAAGTGTCCATGTGCCTTAGATCGCAAACTCGCAGTCCGTTTCGTGTGACCTTGCTGGAATAACAAGGTCCAATGCCTCTCTTAGTCGTCCCTATAAAGGAATTTGCGAGCTCAGCTTCCCTAAGTCCATCTACAGCCTGATGCAGATCAAAGAGCAGATGGGCCCGATCAGAGACCAGTATTCTTCCATCGCAACTGACTCCATTGGATTCAAGACCATCAATTTCACCAAAGAACCCGGGAACATGGATCACCGCTCCATTGCCAACAACACACAGTGTTCCTTCATGGAGAATACCAGATGGAACAAGATGAAGGGCAAATTTCTTGCCTTCAGAGTTGTAGATGGTGTGTCCAGCATTTGCTCCACCCTGTTAACAAAGTGAGAACTCAGATAAAGAGGCTACTAAACTTAAGAGAAACGGCCAACTGGTAGTACTTATACACATTCTAGGAATTTTACGTAAAGCATATTCAAATTAACACTACTAAATTAATTACAAAAACAGAGGTTAATCTTGAAAATTCAGGAAACATTCGTTAAAAAAAAACCAATGAAAGGGGAATCCAAACTAAAACAAAGGAATGGCTATAACTAAAGCATATCAAACTCCCAAAAATGCAGACATGACCTTCCAGGAGCACAGTAATAGTGGTACTGGCACTAGTGGAGGCGACTTTGTTAGCAGGGGACGGTCCAGATCTGCGCAGGAAAGATAGATGGCCTCGATTTGTTTGGAAAGCTAGGTTTCCACATGGGCCTTATTGGGCCACCAAACCTCTATTCAGTTGAGTTGTCTTCCCCATCTGCCTCCACCACCGCCGCGGCCTCCCTCTCCAGCTCCGCCAATGCCACGACCTCGAGCTCCGCTGCCCTCCTCTCCTCTGTTTCTAGCCTGAACTCAACCTTCCCCAGCTACAGTACAAACGCCTAAGCGCGAGCTAGGCGCTAGGCAGGCGTTTTAGCGCCTTTTTGACCTTGCTACACACCGTTCATGACCAGATGTCGAAGCAATTCATTTCATATACCATCTACTAGAAATGAAGTTAACAGCCATATTTAATCCTGTGAGGTTTAAAATGTCACAAATTATAAAAGTTCATTATGACTACCATCAGCAAACATCCAGACCTTTTTGTAATCATCAGCCCAAAGTTCCAGCCGACATGTAGAAAACGTAAAAAACAGAACCATCACCTATGCTACTCACCAAAACAAAGCCAAAAGATTGCAATTTTACCCTCTTGTACATGCTTCAGAGTTCAGATAAACCCAGGTTCTCTATGCATAATTTCTAACCAAAGCAATCCCGAAATTAAACCAAAATAAGGTGAATTCTAAAGACAGATGACTCTAACATCTGGATCAAACATCAATCCACCAAGCTAAAGCAAGGATTATCACAACGTTCGAACAAAAGCATGTAAAAAAACCGAGCCATATCTTGTCACCTGGCAACGCGCGACGATGTCGAAGCGGGGGGCGAGCACGTCGACGAGCTTCCCCTTCCCCTCGTCGCCCCACTGCGACCCTAGCACGCCGGCGACCTGGCTCAGCGCCGAGACCCTGTCCGCCGCGGCGTCCGCCTCCACCGCCGGCGCAGATACGGCAGCAGGGCAGGAGGCTGTCTCCTGGACAGGCGCACCGACGGCGGCGCCGGGACAGCCGGGGAAAAGGATTTCCCCCGCCCGGCGGCGGCCGCGGCGGTGGCGGCGGGGTGGTTAAGAGTGGAGAGCGACATGGTTCGAGGGTTTTAGGATGCGGCGTCAGTGGGGTGCTGTGGGGTGCTGTTCTTTTCGTTTAAGTATCCCTATTGCACGTGTAATAAGTGATGGGGAATTGGATCCTCAGCTGTCGAGGAAGGCAAATTCTACGGTTCACCCACTTTACATCCGTTGATCTTCATCGCACGGTTAGATTTCACGTAATAACCTTTTACGTGTCACGACCTATCAAAAAGATCGGTATTACTCCGTCCGTCCACTAATATAAAATTTAAGATTCAACTTTAACCAATAATTAAATCAATAATATTGAATTATATAACACAAAAGTGATATCATTTGAAAATATTTTAGAATACGAATCCAATAATACCACTTTGTGAATGGAGGGAGTATCATCCAAGGATTTACCATACCTTTTCCCGAATAAATCTATTTTTCAACCTTGAACTCTTACTCGAGCTCATATTTCAACCTCAAACTTTAAAATGGTCTATTTAGTACCCTAAACTCTTAATACCATTTGATTTTCAAACCCTATCTGGCCCTTTTGACTAGGTTTGACTCCGCTATTCGTAAAAAAATTCAAAAATTTAAAAAATTCAGAAAAATGCACAAAATTTAGGAATTTTTTAAGAAATTAAGAAAATGTAAAAAGTGTCAGGGTCCCGGAATTGCATATGGCTTAAGGAACGATTATCGTCAAAGACCGAGCAATCACCCATTCAGTGACACGGTACCTGCGCCGTGCTCACCGAAATGACGTGATCCGACACCAGACCAATGCACCATACGATTACCAGAGCCGTATGCCTTCACCGTTGGTCAAGCCGATCAGAAGCGATCAACTTCCTAAAGCCACATATAATTCACGAAGTCCTGTGAAGGGTTAGGTCGTTCTCGAATCCACCAAGTACGACAAGGTCGGAAGAGCCCGGTGATCATACCCACACCCTAACCTGGCGCTTAAGACCAGTGGGTCACCTGAAGGCCCGGTATGATCCACCCACACCCTGCCTAGCCGGCATCGCATCACAGCTAGCGGGTCACTCAACCGAATTTCTGTCCTACCGAGTGAAGACTAGAACCACAATAAACATTCACGGTGAACCCATACACTTCAATTTATACACGCACGGTGTATGGGCAGCCACATTCAACAACTCAATACCACAACAAAACTCTATAGAGCAGGGTTTATATATATATAATCACGTCCCATACACAGGGCAGTTATTTAACTTACATTCAGGTGGCCCGGAGGTCATCCATAACAAAAGAAACTTTAAAAATAGCAGCGAAAAACAGTAATAAACTGAGGTGGCAGCCCATGCCAGCTCTCAAAAACTTCACAACCCTACAGGATCTTCTGACCGGGGAAACCAAGCAAGAACACTTCAAGTTCAGCACACATGGACCATGAAATTCTCCTAGTTTAGACTACCTGCAGGAATGGAATTCTCAACTGAGTACTTTCGTACTCGCAAGATGCTAATTGCTCATTCCAGTTTAACTTATTCATGACATGGAAGAATCAATAGCACAATCAAGCAATTAACCAACTTCATCCTAGCATGTTAAAGAGAACTACACATGTTGTCTTTAGCATGCTAGCATGTCAATTTTAAGGTAAACCAAATTAATCCATAAGCATCAATAATTCAGGTGACAAGCATTATCATAAATGGAACCAAGCATGTCAAGATCAATGCATCCTAGTCAATAAAATCAATCAAGATCACACACTTGATTGTCAATTCGAGTTCATCCTAACAAGGATTTTGAACATGAGTGACTCCTGTCACTATAATTTCAATTGCCCACATAGTTGGCCACGTAGTTCACATAGTTCACATAGTTGCACGTAGCTCACATAGTTAGCACATAGCACACATAGTTTTACACATAGCGTACATAGTTAATCACCTTTCTGGTGTATCAATCATTTCTCACGATGCCACAACATTCCCCATAACCATCCTGATTATGGGTACCAAACAGATCATAACCATAATATAACATAACAGGCAAACAAGCAATACCAAAAACAACCAAAACTATTTATCACCAAGCATGACATAAGAGAAACCAGAATATTTCCAACAAGCGAGTATGCTTGCCTGGCCCTTGAATGTGTCTCCCTTGTCGAGAATAACCACAATTAACCTTCGTTATCCGGCTCTATTAATAGGAAAAACCCGAATGCCAGAAAAGATGGAGATAAACAATCGATCAATACCAACAAGGAAGGGTATGAGATTTTTGATGAAACACATCTAATTGAGTAGTAAATGTTATTACGAAGCTAACTTCACTTGAACCATTTGGATGAATTTGTTATGAGTTCTTGAAGTTTAAGTTATTTTTTAAAGTCTTTTTGTATTTCTCAGTAAGAAAAGAATCTAAATATTCTTATAATTAGTTGGGTGGTGGGGGCTAGTGGGTCCACTTTGACCCGGGTCGATTGGTCAACCTTGACCAGTCAATGGATCAAGTATATCAATGATTCATCAACTTATCTTAGCATTATTAGCCTGGGTGCTTAGGTATACTAGCTACGGCTGCTTAACATCGGTGCAACTATTGCATTGGCTGGGCATACATGTATTTTTCACATTACTTATTTTAATGAGGTGGTTAGATAAGCTAGGCACCAGTTGATCAGGGTTTTAGAGAAACAACTATGGCCTACACTTATTGATAGATAGTGCTTACGATGAGGAAGTATGATCTAACCGCCATGTTCCAAAATTAGCTTGTCTGGCACATGATTGGTTAATCTACTAGCTAGTACTATTGCGGCCATTACTGGTGTTAAAGCTTTACTAAGCTATCCTAACCGTCGGCGTTTCAGATTGTGGTAACCTCAACTAATCAACATTACCGTGACGGTGTAGGGTATTACTTACAGCTGACCGTTATTAACATTTTCTTAGCTTTCATTAGTTAACCAGTTGGTACATTAGTTTATTTGTTATTTGCATCAGTGGTTAACCCTAAAAATTGCATGGGTTACTTATCGGTTAATCTACTTCCTATTGGTTTCCAATGGTCAATCATTGTGCTAATGAATAACTGAGCATGTTTTAAACGGACATAGTCTTGGATTAAGTAAGTGACGATGGATAGTACGGTATCCCGTATATTAGGAAATATCCGTACGATCCCCTGGATTACCGGAGTGTGCCACGTACTCGGTAAGGATCCCAGGAAGATAAGGTAACCCTTCGTAAGGAGGGAAGATACCCTTTAAACTAGGGAGGCGATCCCGATGTTTAAGGAAGCCAGAGTCTTACCTAGGTCAAAGTCATGACTGGTACGACCAGATGAACCCCCTATAAAAGGATCAGCAATCACATAGGGGAGGACAAGTCAAGTTAGATCCAATCAGCCTTTCCAGATCCAGAAGCCCTAGCTATTCCTGCCACCTCGAAGTTGTCGAGCTCAGCGGGACTAGTCGGATTAGTCTACGATTAGGCCTAGGGTAGCCACTAACATACACATCCCTTGTAAGACTATTCTCTGATCAATATATACGAGCAGGATGCAGGGTTGTTATCTTGAGGGAGGCCCGAACCTGTATAAAAAAGGATTTTTCCTTGCTGTCAGATCTCTTGGCCTTGTGCCCTAGAGGTCCCTACGCCCCAAGTATCACAGTTCCACGAATACCGTAAGATCGGCGGTTTACCGATCGTCGACAGATGGCGCCGACCGTGGGACCTCTCCGGCTCAAGCTGTCCAGGAAGAATCAGAGTCGGCAAGACGCGCAATTAGTCGCGATCAGCTCATTACGCCGACTGCACAGCCCTTACTGGTTCAACCCGAAAAGAAAGAGTAGATCCGGTGGGGAATCCGATCGCCCCCGTGCGCCGTACTAGGTACTCGAACCAGGGTTTCAACAACAACTTCGGCCCTGTAGATCCGTATCCGGTAACGGACCGCGTGGATTTGGAGAATACTCCCCTGGTGAGGACTCGGATTGCGAAGCAGGTCGCTTCAGAACTGAGTGCGCCAGGGCCTTCAAGGGAAGTTGGTGTTAACCGACAACCTCCCTGCAGGAGCAACCAGCCCAATGTCCGGGCTGTCACTTGCAACCTCTGATCGTCTAGACGATCATGATCCCACTCACATCATGTCCAATGAGGATAACACGATGGAGTGGGACTACACCCCATCCAATCCAGATTTGAGTAGTTCTTACGATCGATGATGGTCGCGAAGAGCTCGAGGATCAAGATCAGCATGGGGGCTCGCGGCGTCGCAGCCCGACGGCTACTCCCCCCAGGGAACGGGAATTTGGCCTATGGCAGCAGACAGAACCCCTCCAGGGACAAGGGAGTACGTGGTCCCGAACCGCTCGAAGGCTCGCCGAGGTGCGCAATCTGCTGTCACGACCACCGGCGGTAGACTTGTCCGACACCCGAGGGAAGGCAGTGGCTACAAACGGCTGGGGGCTGACCTACAGCAGCCCAGAACCAAGCCGAATCTTCTCGGGCACAATCAGTGACACGCAGCTCCACTCAAGGGAAAACCCTTCTCGACCAGAGGAATATGGCAGAGAAGGACGATATTGTAGGAACAGGTCTCCCCAGGGGGAACCACCCGTCGACCTCCGCGACCAGATCAACGAACGCCGTTTCCAAAGGCGCCAACGAGAACAATCACCCCCTCGGAGAGACCACAAACACCATGCCAACGCTCGGGGACGATCTCGACACCGAACAGCGGTGAAAATGCGCCTTATCGAGAACTATCAACGGGTGCCAAGCGCTATCCCAAGAGCTCTGACATGTGCGCTGGTCCTCTCGTTTCAAGCCTGGGGCCTTAGAGTCGTACGATGGCACACAAATCCTGTAGAATTCCTGCAGATATACACTACGACAATCAAGGCCGCAGGCGAGGAACGAGAAGGTTATGGCAACTATCTCCCGACCGCTCTCAGAGGAGCCGCCAGGACTTGGTTGATGAACCTACCCCCAGGAACGATCCGCTCCTGGGGACAACTCTGCAACATGCTTCTCAGAAACTTCCAAGGTACCTTCACACGCCCTGGCCAAGTCGACGACTTATTCCTAGTCATCCAACAACCAGGCGAGACTCTCCGAGAATTCACTAAAAGGTTTAGTGCTATCCGCAACACTATACCTGAGATAACTGACTCGGACGTCATCCGCGCCTTCACTCGGGGCAGCAGAAACGAGATGTGCACGCACGACTTGATCATGCATCCACCGAAAACCATAACACAGCTTATGGACTTGGCTGAAAAGGCTGCCTGTGCGGAGGAAACCCTACGCTACATCAAGCAGCAACAGGGCAGGACGACCAATTCTCCCCCCGGACCAGAGACGATTCAAGGAGAACAAAATGCAAGAAGAAGTCCTCTGGAGGGAGCAAGGAAAAGAGAGCTAAAGCCGAGGAGATAATGGCTGACCTCCCCGAGAAACGTACCTGGCGACCACGCCCCAAGGACAAGCAAACCAATTCCTCTGACAAGCCATCCAAGCTCTGGTGCGACTTCCACCAGACCGATTCGCATGATCTCCGTCAGTGCCGCATCTTCAAGAAGTACCTCAAGGAGGAAAGAGAGAAGTTCCGTGAGGAGGATCCACAGGTCACAAATAACAGTCGGGACACGAGTTCCGACGATGGTGACTCAATCTCTGAGCCATTCCAGGGGCATGTCAGAGCAATCGAGCATATATTCGGGGGCTCGACTTCCTATGAGTCAAAGAGGCAATACAAGGCGATTGCCCGAGGAGGTTCTCGCGAGTATACCGCGAGTCCCTCGGGCGATCAAGTGGTCGGAGGTCACGATCACATTCGACCAAGCAGATTGCCCTGAGAATTGTGCTCGACCAGGGCGATACCCGATTGTCGTTGAACCAATGATCAACAACTGCCGAGCTGGCCGCGTACTAATAGATGGAGGAAGCTCCCTCAGCATTCTATTCGCCAACGCTCTCGACGCCATGCAAGCGCCAAGATCGTTGGTCCAGACGGTGACACAGGCATTCCACGATATAGTCCAGGGCTCGTCGGCCAAGTAAACACTCCCGGTTACCTTTGGCACACCGGAGAACTTCTGAATAGAAAAAATTATGTTCGATGTCGTCGACTTTGAAACAGCATACAATGCCATCTTGGGGCACCCAACTCTGGCCAAATTTACGGCGGCAACACACTACGCTTACCAATGCATGAAGATGCCTGGCCCATAGGGCATCCTCACGATAAAGAGCTCCCCCCAGGAAGCATACTCTGCGACAAGCGTAGCCTCGACCTCATAGAAAGCATCAAACTTCAAGTAGGGAGGCAGACTCTGACGCCGTCACGCGCACCCCCGTGTCCGCAAGACCTCCACTGCGACTACGGGAGACAACATCGGATAACACCCCCTCCAAGTCGGAGAAAAGGTCCGACGATTAATTCGGGACTAGGCAAAAAGGCTTCCTCCTCAGCAGGACAACAGCTCCACAGGAGAAGTCGCCCAATCCAGGTCGCTCGAGTTGGCGGTAAAAAGATAGTCGAGTCCCCTTAAAGATTTCCTAGTCCAAGCACCTTCGGTAAGATCGCATAGTCATCACCCCTCTGACCGTCAGTTTGTCTCAAGTTGCGCCAGCTCCATCGTTAAGTCGTCAAGCTACGAACAAACCGATGATAAGACTGAAAGATCATCTAGGCCCCTAAGTGGTTTTTGATGGTTAATGGCAACTCAAACTGGAATCTAATATTTACAGTGAGTGTAAGCAGGTTAGTAGGTTCTAGGAAGAAGGGTCATCAAGGAAGGATGACCACCAAAAAGGTACAAAGGTGGTTTCCTGGACTAAGGAAATGGCTGTGATAGGCAGCTGTGCCACAGCTGTGAAGAAGCCGGTGCTGTGCAAGGAGTTGCAAGCAAGATGATGGTGGCTTGATGCGTCAAGGACCGTGACTGCAGTTGGTGGGCAGGTAAAGCCTAGATTTGCTAATTTCTTTGAGTCCATAGGAAACACCCGTACTACCAAGAGGGATGAAGTAGTAATGATCTGTGGAGGTTCTATTGCTCAATGCTCAGGATGTTGGACAGTGGCACTGATGCTTTGAGGTAGTGGCCCTGTGTTAACAGTTTTGCACAAGTGTGAAACTGGTTTGTGCTTGCACTCTGCAGTGTAGCAGTAGAAAACCCTAGGGGTTAGAGTCACCGGTGTGACACAGCTGTGTCACAGGTGGTCTAGCGTTCTATGACTCAGGTACATCTCTGTAACAGGGGAGAGCTTGTAATTGCTAAGGGACCTGCACTGCGATAGTCTGTCTGCTGAGTCGGAAGGCTGTCGGAGGTTCTCTCCTTATTAGGTTTCAGAGGTTGTTGTGCACTGAGGGCATGTCATGTGCCAAGACTGGGCTGAGTAATGCGGCTACATCAGTTAAGGGTTTACCTGTGTGTGCCTCCGGTGACACAAGTATCGATCTGTCTGAACCGGTTTATAGTTGAGCGGAGTGATTGCTGTGTCATCGGTGTCAGACCGGTGTCTGACACCGGTGATGCACTCAATCCTACGTGGCAACAATGTAACGGTCAGGTGCCTGTGGACCCTATAAATAGGGGACCAGGGAGGTCGTCGACCTCAACCTTGCTCAAACCCAGAGAATCATATTCGACCGTTGCAAAGCCTCTCACCTCCGAACAAAAGCCAAGTTTCCTAAGTGTCAGTTCGGGAGAGTTAGAGTTCTTGAGCAAAGAGCATTGATTCCTCCAAGAGTTGTTGCTGCTGAATCTGTTACTCTTGGAGTGTCTACTCCTAGACCGGCGTAGGAGTTACTGGTATCACCCAATCTTGTGTGGGTTGAACCAGTAGTCTGTGAAGGTGATCTGAAGTCTACCTGCTGCAAGCAAAAAGACTTCCACAAGCAAAGGAAGAGGCCTAATTGTTTAGGTACTCGGAGAACAAGCACGATTCGGTGCTGGCGATCTCTTCGGAGTAGCCTCTCCAATGGAGACGTACCACTCTGAAAAGAGTTGGGAACTTCGGTGGAAAACACCTTGTCTCTCTGAGTCTTGTTTGTATTGCTTCTAGTTACTTGCTATATCTGCATGCTTGTGTACTCTTAGATATATTCTGTTTATAAGTGATAGTTTACCTTTTTACCTGTGTTAGCATAGCTGTGTCACAGTTGCTGTAGATCATATCTCTTACCTGTGTCAGCTACCTGTTACACAGCCATATAAATTGCTTATCTGTTTCTAAGTCATTAGCATACCTGTGTTAGCCACCTGTGTGACAGCTACATGTTAATTTACACATCTTATACTGTCTGTGCTATTCATCTGCCACACAGCTAGTTTATCCTTGCTTCTAGCTAAGACTTAATTTGATTAACTAAGTTAAAAGACATAAATTTAATTAGTCTCCTATTCACCCCCCTCTAGTCGGCACCTTCGGTCCTTTCAAAGACGCTCCGGGTGCCATCGCCCAGCACGCGCATTCGACAAAGCTTCTACAGCAGGTCACGACAAAGAGCACAGGAGTCCCTGGAGCAACCAATGACAACTCTGAAGGAGGGGATGATGTTTTTTAAAGTTTTCCTAGCAGTTTTTTCTTACAAATAGCTTGTAAAAAAATACCTTAGTCAATTCACGGCTTTTATAAATATCACATCCTTTAGTTACATTTTCTTCCAGACTGCCTATCCGAGAACTTCTCGAATAAGACAGTCGGGGGCTGGATAAGTATGTGGCACCAAAAAACTGGCTTATACATAAAACGTAACCAATGACTCGACCAGAACAAAAGGAAAGGGTTCCGCGCTGCAACCGTCAGGGATGCAAGGAAGACCCTTTAACGCGTCTGCAGGTGATAGGGGAAGCCACTGAGCCCCCTACCTGACCAGACCTAAGGCCTAGTCGACAAAGCTCCCCAGTTTCGTGGCAAAGTCCACTGACCACGAGTAAAGGAAGAGGAGAAGGTGCGAATATGACTAAGCCAATAAAACCCGCCTGTTTATCCATATCCTCGACTACTTTGAATAGAAGGCATCACGGATAGAGTACAATGTGGTCGCCAAAGGAGAAAATGTAGAACTTACTAACTTACGTCCAGCACCCCAGCAACAAAGGAACACGAGTTGTCGCTACGACCACGAAAGGCTGTACGAGGACCTCTTATCGCGTTTACTGAAGACGAGGAGCCACGGAGCCCTCCATCCGGCTAAACCTAAGGCCTGGTCGATCGCAGTCAGCGGTAAATAGCCCGACTCACGAATTCTAAGTCAGGGAAAGGGGACGGCAAGTTTGAGTCAGCCTACGAAAACCCTCGTGTCTGACAAACATCCACAGAGCAGGAGAGCACAAGTTTTCAGAAAACAAAAACACACAGGTTAAGAACACAAGTTACTAATCATAGTTTTTTTACAAGAGTTATTCAGGGAGACCGGGTGCCTGGACCTGGTCCGCAAAAGCATTGGCGGCTCTTTGCACGGCGCCGAGAAGCTTCTCTTCCTCATCCTCCGGCAGATCAGCATCAATGGCCTCTAGAGATAACTCCGGGTACCGGCGTTTGAGGAGGGCTAAGGCGAAGGCCAGGGTGTCCCGCATCCCTTGCTTGAGCTCCTCGTCGAGAAGCTTCCTGACAATAGGCTTCAGACGAGAGACGGACGCCACTAGCTCCACTACCGAATAGTCCCTGGAGGGCTGGGAAAGACGGTGACCTCAACCTCCACGAGCACTCTCTTGAGCGTGCGAAGAGCCTGGTCGAGGTTGTGGCGTACCCGGTTTTAGGGCCGGATACGTCTCCCGTGTTTACTGTACCGATCCCTGGATCAGTAGTCGGTACACACAAGAACTTGATAACATCCTCATACAATACCGAATATCTTACATAAATAAGCCATTATGGTCTTTATTCAACATCAGGGCCGATTGGCCGAATAGAAAGTAGCAGCGGAAAATAACAAAACGCGATTATTGACCCATCAATATGCCCATCCACAGGCAACTGACTGGGGAGAACGCCCTAGCCCTCGTGGTCGCTAACCTCGTCCTCAGAGCACCACTCTTCTTCTTCATCTGGCCAAATCAACAAGCCAGGTGAGTACATTGAATGTACTCGCAAGCTCTTCCCTCGGGGAAATAATACGGCATAGTTCATGCAAAGGGATATCTCAAAGGAGAGCTCTATCCTAGGTTTCATGTTGTACGGAAATGTAAGTTTGTATTGTAAATAACAGTAATAGATTGAAAGCGAACTTTGTAAAACAACGATCCCAACGTATCACATCGTCCTCCGTGGTAGCCCTTGCTACCTCTCCTTTATTTCCTCCGCGGGATAGCCGCGCTCATCACCGCTTACCCTTTCGGCTTCCGCTCACACTACCCCGGCAGTGTAGCTAACCTTTTCTTCAGCAATTCCTAGCCACCAATCCGGGTAGCGTAAATTGCACCCTGTGGACACGTCATGCCCACGTCCTTAATCCCATTTCCCAGCTTTTCACAACCAAAACATATTCTAACCAGTGTGTGGCCTTACCAGTTCATGTCCATGACCGAGGACGCGGCTATTCGAATAGTTTTTAACACTCTGCAGAGGTTGTACGGCTTTACCCACAAGATGTAGTTCACCCTTAATGCCGAGCGCTAACGATACACCGCATGAGGTGTATTGGCAGGGCTAGTACAACGAGACCCTTCTCCCGTTTTCATGCCAGAGCCGGACTCGCTAGGAGGACTACCCGATCCTCTGCATCACGGATGACAGGGGTGGGACTCTCCCCCTTTGTGTCGGACCATATTCCACGTACCTTGTAAGACTCTACTGAGCTTTACCCCCACAATACGGTGAGACCCATGAAGAGCTTTCCCCCTACGCAGTTCCGTGGAGATCCTCTAGGGATCTACCGGATCCACTAGCACTTCAACCTAACTTCCCACGATTCCGGGCTCCGGCATTAGACGAGGTACCAGGTCCAGTCCTTCCCATAAAGGACATGTGGACGTACGGTGGGGGAACTGATTCAGCGGCACTTAGGTTCGGTCCTTAACCGATCCGAGTGGGACTCCATAACCAACCAACTCCACAGGTAGCGACCGGCCACCCAACCATTCCTTCCGCAAGTAGCAACCGGCTACTCTACATCCTCATAACACCCTTAGTATTCCCGCCCGAATCCAAAATCCTTCATCATTTCATGCGGGGTTTTCACAAACATTTCTTTTAAAAGATTTCCTCGGCATGTATAGACAAGCCGAGGTTTTGATCCCATATCCCTCCCGTACTTTGTAAACTTGTTTTAACTAGAGCAGGTCTAAGCACAGCTACTGCTTATATTCCTACTACCTTGCCGGTCGATCTCGACCGACTAACTAATCCTAGGGTTACAAAGGACGGATTCCAAACCTAGGGCTTATGCATCTATTCGGCGTAACCTAGCTAACATAAAGTATCGGTGATAATAAAATAGCATGCAGGATTTCGTAAACAAAATAATTAAACGTTGCAAATATGGAATTCGACATGTTCAAGGAGGGAAAGCTTGCCTGGTAGCTCCGGGTCCTGTTCCTGATCTTGGGGTGGAGGTGACGTCGGATCCTCTCGCGGCACGTACGGCACTCCGTTAACTATACGTCGGAAACGAACGGCGAATAAGAACCAAGCGACAAACTCCAGATAAAATTCAAGAATATGCAAAAAGGTCACATGAAATGACGATGGTTTCTATTCGGATCAGAAAACTCGTGACATTAGGGTTACGTGCTCGAGCTACGGCTTCTATGAAATAATGGGTGCTAGTACTATTTTAATGCACTGGCCATATAACTATTTGCTTTGGTTATCCTGGAAATCATGCATGTATGCTTAAAGCTATTGCTATTATGAAATCATGATTCTAGGGTTACTTTGCTGAGCTGCTAAAATAAAGAAAATAGTTTGAATATACGGAAACTCTACATGTAAGATATGTGTGGATTTAAATAGTTTAGAACCATTGTCCTAGCTCAATCCCTATTGTTAAAACCTTGGAATTAATTCAACTTTGCAACTTTGCGAATACTAAGACTAGGGCACCTTCTGCAGATTCCAGAACTAAAGTTGTACATGCAAAAACTAAATTGGAAAGGTTTTAATCAAGTAAACCAGAGAGCTTAGCATGCACAGGAATCGGTTTGAATCACCTTTACGCCTTCTACACAAAGCTCACTACGCTTCCTATGCTACAAAGCGTAAAATGGAGGGGCGCCTTAACTGGAGAGCAGCTGGGTACTTTACCCTATTCGGAAATGAGCTCTATACTTCACCTGGGCTGCTCGGTTAGAACAGAGCGGCGGCGGTGTACAGACTAGGCGCGGCAAGGGCGGTCGGGCAAGCGGCTCCCGGCGGTGTGCTATCAGTCGGCGGGGAAGGGGACTCCACAGGGAAGAGCGTCCGGTCTTGGTGTTCTTCGGCCAAGAGATCTGGCTCGGCTGCTTTGGGGCGGCTTGGTTCGTGCGGAACAGAGGAGCTGGGGTGGCCGCCGGCTACTTTGATGGGGGGTGAAGGGAGCAAGGTGGGGAAGGGAGCTCGGCTAGGGAGGAGTAGGGTTGAGGTGTGGTGGTGAATGGCGAGCTCGGGTGGCCTATTTATAGGCGGAGCGGCGGGTTGAGCTGGTGGTGGTGCGGTGCTTGCTGATGGGACGGGTCCGGCGACGGGATGAGGTCGTGGCAAGGCTGGCGAGGTGGCAGAGCAGCCGTGGCGAGCGGTGGTTGCTCGGGCGGCGCTGAGACGGCAAGCTGCGCGGCTTTGGCACCAGCGGGCGGCGCGGGTACGGCGGGCGACGTGGCGAGAGGCGCTCCCGAGGCACCGCTGACCGGGGCGAGCTGGACGACGGTGATGCGACGGGTCGAGGAGGGAGGTGGCGCACCGGCCGGGGTTCTCGGTGAATTGGACGATGCAAGCGGCATGGCTTGAGGCAGGTGTGCGTGCGGCTTTCCGGCGTGCGGCGCGTCGAGGGAAGCTCCCGAGGGTCTTCAAGTACGGTGAGCTGGACGGGGCGATGTGAGGGGTCGTGGCAGGGAGCTTGGCGTGCGGCGGGGTTGAAGCCAGCAGCCGGCGTGCCTGTGCCCATGCTGGCATGCTGGTGCCGCTCCAGGGCGCGGCCAACTCATGCCGGTGGCCGGCACTCGCGCGTCCTGGAGTGCTGAAGTGAGATGGGTGCGTGTCCACTGCGCCAGGGGTGAAGGGGGAAAGTGTCCGCAGAGCTAGACAGAGGTTTGCAAGCTGTGCAATGGCACAGAGATGTGACAACTCTCGGACGTGGCGTTGTGTCATGGGAAAGAGCTATAAGGAAGAGGACAACTTGTTGCAGCCCAGAGGATGTCCAGTGCTCATGTTCATTGGGAAAGTCGACAAGGGAGTTTGTAGCTGGCTGAGACTTTCCCTTTTTGCTTTGACTCCCTATTTCTTGTACAGAGTGCACACGTGCAAGGGTTTTGGCTTTGGCTTGACACTGCGAGCTGTGCAGCTGTGCATGCGTTGGCATGGTTTGTCATGTCAAGGACTAGGTCAAAAGGTACGGGACAAAAAGGACTCTGCTGATGGACGTGTGTTCGCTGGGAGCACTGGGGAGAGGAGGTCTACAGCTGGACATGATATTTTGCTATTGACTTTGCTTAGCATTTCATACGTAAGCTAACCTTTGTACAGATGTTCGTTGCTGTTCGTTTTAGGTTTTGTATTGAACATGTTTATGTTTTTGTATTTTCGAGGTCTTAGGGATGATGGGATTACGGTGAAATTTTATTGGAATTTCCTGACTTATACATCTATAGGCTGCAGCACAACGTATAATTCTGCCCTAAGGTTTCATCGGAAGGAGGAATTAAATAGGGGAAGGGTTCCGGGATACGGTAGGGTGGAGGGGAGCATAGCAAGTCTCTTGGATTCTCCCTCCTTCGCTTAGGTAGACTCCGGAGCGAGTTGTCGTAAGTGGTCTAGAGTTTACTGCGTAGGTGCGGGTCTAGGGTTTTCTCGGATTAGGTTTTGGTCGGGAGGACGTGCGTGTGTGGCAGGGTTGTATACGACGGGTGCATGCCGAACCTAAATCATGCCTAACACATGCATGGTTATGCCGATAAGCAAGATTATGAAAACTGGGATGTGACAGAGGTCCTCCTCCAGCTTCCCAGCGTATGCTCGACTCCGGCTTAGAGAAGACTCTGCCTCGGAGAGGCGGGCCTTCACTTCTCGGAGCTCAGCCGTGTCCTTCGCCCGCCGCCGCTCGGAGTCCGCGAGGCGCTTCTCCAGTGCCTCCTTCTCCGCCCGCCACCTCCCGGATTCTTTGAGTCACTTCCTCAGCTCCTCGTTCTCCGCCCGGTGTACCTCCAGCTCGGTCTGCGCCCTTTGGAGCGGAGGAATCAAGGGAAGGATGCGTTGTCGAAACACAAAGTTAGTATCGGGTATATAGATATTCTTACTACTAACTCCTCGGATTACCTGTAGCATGGAGTAAACATCGACGCCTCCGGCGCAGACACCCCCGGCGCGGGGAGCTCAGTCTCTACGACCAAGGGCGGTGTCGGCGTCTCCGCCGGGGGCCGCTCCTCTGTAGCAACTTTAGCCGCAGCTCCGGTCGGGCGGATGGTCACCCTAGTCAGAAGAAGCAGTTTCGTCGGCCTTCAAAAGGTAAAAGAAAGAAGAAAGAGAGATTATAAAAAAAGACCGAGAAGAAGACTCACCGGTGGCGTTTCACCGGCGGTGAGGTTCCCTTAGCCAGCACCTCCAAGCCCCGCTTCTTGGTGGGCACCAGCGGCAACTTCCCCTTATCCGCAGGAGGGCCTACGACCGGCACGACCTCCTCCACGCGAGTAGGCGTGGCGGAAGGCGCCGACTCCTCCGGGCAGGGATCGCTCGAACCCTGTATCCCGACTACTTATTCCCACCATTCATGAAAAATTAAACGAAAGAATCTAGTCGAGCATCGGTTCATACCTGGGGTTGGGGGCTTGGCGGTGGGGAAGGAGCCCGAGTAGGAGGCTTCACTCGGGTAGCGTCCGCGGCCGCCTCAACCTTGGACGAACCTCCAAACTCGGGATCGGAGAAGTCGCATTGAGGATCTCGACCTTCTCCTCCTGAACGGGGGCGCCAGCCCGCTTAGCCTCCGAGTCAGTAGCTCCGCGACCTACTCGCTGCGAAAGAACCCACGTGGCGTTAGAAGCGTCACACGAACAAGCTACGACTAGACAAAGCAGAAACCATGGACTCACTGAGAGGATCTCCCTCTGTTCTACAGGACTAAGGTTGGGGATCGACAAGGGCACGTCGGTCCGCTTGCCTTGAGGAGATTGCTTGAATAGGTTGTTTAACCTGCTTCGAAGCTCCTCAGGGGAAAGATGTGGACAACCAATTAAGATTTTTAACGAGGTGAGGATAGGTTCCCGACTAAGAACGACACCAAGGAGTTCAGATACTCACTGGAGTCGAAGTCCCTAGTCTAGTCCTTGCCTTCTGGGACCACCCAAGCAGGACTGACCCTCGACCGAACGGGGCTGATCCGGCGTCGAAGGAAGTCCTCAGCGACGTCCCATGCCGACAAGCCTCTGTTGGCGAGTTCGGCGATATCGCCAACGAGGGTCTTTAGCCACTTGGTTTCCTTCGGGGCCTCCGACCAGCACTTTGTCGGGAAAGGCGCCAGCCCGTGATAGTGAATCCCTGAAGAGAGTGGGGGCTGGCAGTAGAACCACCTCGAGTGCTAGCCCGACCACGAACATTTCTAGGAAGAGGAGATGTATGCGTCCTTCCTCCCTTCCCGGAGTCAGAAGCCGGCGCCGCCGATGACTCCTCCGCCGCTGACTTTCATCCGGCGGAGGTTGTAGTAGTACCTCCACAGCTCCAGGCTCGGCCTGATGCCGAGGTAGGCCTTGCACAGGTGTGCGAAGACCGCTAGCATCAGGACCGAGTTCGGGTTGAGGTGGATCAACTCGAGCCCGTAGAACTGGAGGACGAGGAAGAAGAAATGCGAGGGCGGTAATTGGAAACCGCATCGAAAGAAGTCCGCAAAGACGATGGTCCAGGTCGTGTCTGGACTTGGGACCGTCTCCTTTACGGCCTCCCGGTGAGAGACGAATACCTCCGGAGGATGACTTCCTCCGTCACTAGCTTCTTGAGGGTGGCGGAATCCATTACCGAGGCCTCAAACTCGGGAATAATGGAAATCGCCCCTCCTGAAGGATCCTCCGCTGGCTTCTGGGGCTCGGGAGACTTCCTTGCGGCACTCTTCTTCCCCATGATCGTTGACGGAGATCGAAAACGACGAGGTGGGAGTTTGAACGCAGGGGCGCAAGGAAGAAGACAAGAACGCTAAGAGGCAAAGAGCAATACGGGCAAAATCCCAATTCTCGGTCTCTTAAAAGATTTGAATTGCACGTGGCCGAAGCGCGGTTAACGGCACGATCTGTTCCATCACATTAAATGCGGAATAGTTACTTTTCCCGCATGCGAGACGACGTGCGCGGGAAAACATGGGTCAGACAACCCACGACCCCAAAGAGAGCGTAATTCTTAGGCTAACGTCAACCGAGCAGGAACGCAGAAAGAGAGATTCTTCATCACCACGCAAAAATTCTGCCACGATGGTTTGGTTTCCTAGAAATGCGCCAGACAAATGCGTGCCTGTGATCAGTGGATCAGATTAACCCAGAAAATACTTCGGATCACTCGGAAGCTTACCCCGACCAGAATACCCCGTCTACCCGGTAGAGATAATGCCTACTCGGGGAAGTTGTCGGGAAGTACTCGTTTTTGCCTACTCGGAGTTGTTCCCCAACAAGGGCAGATTTCTTACAGAACGGTCATGACCTCACCTCACGTACTGATGGGGGGCTTGACGATGGATAGTACGGTATCCCGTATATTAGGAAATATCCGTATATGATCCCCTGGATTACCGGAGTGTGCCACGTACCCTAAAAATTGCATGGGTTACTTATCGGTTAATCTACTTCCTATTGGTTTCCAATGGTCAATCATTGTGCTAATGAAATAACTGAGCATGTTTTAAACGGACATAGTCTTTGGATTAAGTAAGTGACGATGGATAGTACGGTATCCCGTATATTAGGAAATATCCGTACGATCCCCTGGATTACCGGAGTGTGCCACGTACTCGGTAAGGATCCCAGGAAGATAAGGTAACCCTTCGTAAGGAGGGAAGATACCCTTTAAACTAGGGAGATGATCCCGATGTTTAAGGAAGCCAAAGTCTTACCTAGGTCAAAGTCCATGACCGGTACGACCAGATGAACCCCCTATAAAAGGATCAGGAATCCCATAGGGGAGGACAAGTCGAGTTAGATCCAATCAGCCTTTCCAGATCTAGAAGCCCTAGCTATTCCTGCCACCTCGAAGGAGTCGAGCTCAGCGGGACTAGTTGGATTAGTCTACGATTAGGCCTAGGGTAGCCACTAACATACACATCCCTTGTAAGACTATTCTCTGATCAATATATACGAACAGGACATAGGGTTGTTATCCTGAGGGAGACCCGAACCTGTATAAAAAAGGGTTTTTCCTTGCTGTCAGATCTTTTGGCCTTGTGCCCTAGAGGTCCCTACCCCCCAAGTATCACAGTTCCACGAATACCGTAAGATCGGCGGTTTACTGATCGTCGACAGTAAGGTATTCAACACTTAAATTGTCTATCCAGACGGCATAACCATTACTTGTTACCTTAATTTCTCCATATGGTAATTCATTCCAAAAATTGGAATGATATCCAGAAGACATACTCATGTGTATATAGAATGATTACATATAAAAATTGATCGAGTACTTTGGTCATTTAGCAAGCAACATATTAATTAACTTCAACCAAATCCTTTACTGCTAACGACTACCCCTACTGCTAGTGGCTAGTCTAACTACTAATCGTTAACCGGCCAAGGTTATGCTGCCGAGAAGAGCAGGGAAAAGGAGCCTCACCGAGAGGGGAAGAATGCGGCGGTGAAGGGATTGCCAGGGGAAGAAGATGGCGGCAATTTGGGCTCGGGATTGACACCGGAGGCGACAGCATCGGGGGGGAGAGACTTAGAGTAGTTGGCGTCGGTGAGGAAGATACCGGTGGCAGCAGGGGTGGAGCGCTAGTCAAATGGGGAGGAGACTGCAGCGGGAGCGGCGCTCAGGTTGAAGATGGCGAGGTTACGCTGAAGGAGCTTGGGGGAAAGCGTGCGGACATGGAGTCGGTGGTGAGCGCCGGTGTTGGTGGCGGGGCGCTCCGGGAGTCGAGCGGCGGAAGAAGCTTGGCACGGCGGGAGGAAGGCGGGGTGGTCTGGCGCTGGCATAGGAAAGGCGAGCAATGGAGCGCAAGGGAGCGGCCGGTGGGTTGAAACCCTAAGGCGGTGGCAGCTAGAAGGGAATCGGGGCGGCGTTGCCTGCGGTGGAGCTCCACAGGCACTGCGATGGAGAGCGGCGGCGAGTTCGCGGTTTGTGCTAGGGGCGAACCCGAGGGGAGGCGAGTGAGGCCTGGCAGGGAGGGCGAGGCGCGGTGGCATGGTTCGGTCCAGCAAGCGGCAGAGTGGCGCGGTGAAGAAAAAGGCCGGCGGGGTCGGGGCCTGGCGGCAAAGGAGGCACGGGGAGAAGGGAGCTTTGGGGGGGTGCCTCGGTGAGCTCGGGTGAGGGAGAGGAGGATTGGGAGGGGGCGGCGCGTGTCCGAAGACGTGGAAAAAGGAGCTGCGACGCGGCCTGCTGAGAGAAGGTAGGGACGGCGCTGCGCTGGCGTGCGGAAGAAACGGGAAGAAGAGGGGCGCCGGCTGCTGGTTAGGGAAGATGGGCCTCGGCCCATCGGTGGAAGGGAGGAAAACTAGGCCGAGAAAGCCCAGCACGGTGGAGGGGCTTATATATATTATTATTATTATTATTATTCATTTTCTGTTTGTTTTAGTTTATATCCTTTTAGAGCTAAAGTTTAGCAAAATAAATGAGTCCAAACATTACTACAAAAATTGTTAGGACGTTAATATGACTTAATTGTGCTCTTCAACTTTTTACTAGTTCAAATTATTAAACTTTAGGCTGCCAAAATAGAAGTTGAGCTGTTGATACCTGGAATAGCTTTCAGATATTTTTCAAAAGTTCATATTTTAGCTTGACAACATAGATAAAGTTTAAATATGGAATTTTGCAAAACTTGGAGAAAAGAGTGTCCATCTGATGGGCTCATTTCGATTTTATTCAGAAGAAAGAATTATTAGAGTTGTATCTTAATGGGGTTGATATCGCATTTTTATCCAACACCGGTGTCTACGTCATGCTTTCTAGGGTTTTCGAGTTGAGCTAATTTTAATATGACCTATATGCATGCGTGTTATGAGAAGAAATCTGATTATACACGATGATCTTCACTGATCTCGTGTGTTAAGAATAGGGTCACTACAAAAAGTTAGGAAAAATAGCAAAATTTTTAAAAATCAACACAATTTTGGAAACATGGAAAATTTTAAATATCAATTTAAAAAATCCCAAAAATTTTACATTTTTTAATTTTCTAAATTATCAGTTTTTTAAAAAAATTGCTGACTTTTTCCTAAATTTTGTACACTTTTCTGAATTTTTTAATTTTTTACATATTTTTTTACGAATATTGGAGTCAAACCCAGTTAAAAGGGTCAAAACCAGGTAGGGGTTGAAAATCAAATGGTACTAAGAGTTCAGATTACTAAATGGACCATTTTAGAGTTTAAGGTTGAAATATGAACTTGGGTAAGAGTTTAAGGTTAAAAAATATAACGTGATATCTTTTCCCTTCGAGCATATGTCACGTTCTTATTGACTTTGCAGAGGACTTTTCTATGCAAAAAAAAATTTATACCAATAGAAAATATACGAGTTTGCGGAATCCAATCAATCCAAACCGTCTATCTAATTCTCTTCTGATGGTTCACGAATTAAGTTGAACCCCTTTAAAATATATTTTAGTTACACTTGATCCCCAATTGAAGCTATAATTATTACCCTTTACAGCTCCACAGTTTCAAATTCTATTCCACTTGCTCCCCTATCCTCCAAGTCCATAGATGTAAATCTTCTACTCAAGCTCTTGCACCGAACCGCCGCTTTTGTTATTGAAGTAGTCTTCTTTGCCGCCCCCAACTCCTTCGTTGTTGAGTTCATCTGTCGAGCCCTACACCTCCATCTCCAGTGAGAAAAAGCCAAGCAATATGTGATTTTGATTTTACTCCTGCGCAAAATTTAGCATTCGCATTAATTTGGATTCGCTCTCCACGGATCCATCCCCTCCTCCAGCATGTGGCATGGCTGCACATCCATGAGGGGATGGGAAAGGGAGCTAAGGGTTGTCACTGGTGCATGGATGACAACACACTATAGCAGGTGGCACAATCGTCTCCTCGGCGAAATTAATTCATGCAGTGCCCCTTCCATCTCCACCCAACAAATGTTTCCAATCCAAGTATCCAACTCTTTTATGTTCACCTTTGGATTGTCCAGGTTCAAGCTATGTGGGATCGCCGACAATAGTTGACAACAAGGTCAAAGAAATGTTCGACGCAATTGTTCACCTCCATGTTTTTCTCATTTCCAATTTTACATTACTCCCTAGGCGTCCTATGATGTAGTGTTACCAAGTTTGCTAGCAGTTCCTCCTAGACCTATGGCTCCTGACCGGGGCGCCATTGTGGCTGTCATCAACGCCAATCTAGCATCTGGTTCAACACAACCACCAATTAGGCTTTTCCTAGCTAGGCCAAAGCATAAATGCGGTACATGAAAAGCAGCAGCAACAGAACCTGAGTTTTTGCTCCAATAGTCAAGTGGTACCTTTTTTCTATTCATTCTATTCTTGATGCTAGATTGAAAAATTGAAATGGTTGACTCTTGAATACCTTTAGTTGAATCATGAATGCTGCTAGATTTTCTGTTGTATTGATCAATCCTTGCCTTGCCTGCTAAAAGTCTCTTTCATGGGTAGGCTTCTCATTATACCTTCCTTACTAATCAAATAAGTTCCATTTTGGATCGGTTTAGGGTGGTGAGTTCTATATTTTACTCATGTCAATTTTTCTAAGAGCAAATTGGCTAATATCAAATAGTTTTAGACCTTGCCAAATGTAAACAACATTGTGCTTGTTCTAACCTTGCAGCCCAAAAGGGGGTCCAGCGAAAGTTGACTGCAGAGAGCTAGAGCATAATCTAGAAAATGGTGATTGCCCTGATGACGAGAACGAGGATAATTTTGATAATGGAATGCCCTCACAAATTCCAATAAAGCACAGGGTGCTCGGGGATATCCATCATAAAACCTGCAAGACAGGTAACTTATTACTCTAGCTTCTTAGTTTCTATTTGGATGGTCATGCTCCAAATGTGGAATACTTCTGTTCAGCCTGTGTAATTTCCATAGGTACTTGCATTTGAGACCGATGAAACATAATTGCTACGTATATGTTGGACAAACTAAGCAATTTATTTTTCCCTCTTTGATATAGATAAATCATATCAAAAGTTACCAATGTGCAAATTTTGTATCTACTTTATCTATATGATGCTTATTCCCTAGGCACCATGGTTGTTTTCTGCAATATTTTTTAGTAATGATAGAAATGGTGTTTAATAGTTTTTCATTGCGAACGCTAAACAACCATAATATCTGTTCTTGCGAACACCATTCCGTAGCAAAATATTCCTTTATGTCCCTTTAGTCATTTTGTTTTAGTCGGTGACTTTTTTTTAGTGGTAACTGTAATAGATAGCATGCGAATCCTAATCAGTTTAGCATGCCTTTATTCGAAATTTTCCTGGACATGTGAACCTATGACAACATATCTCTTTTTCAATTTTCTATTGTGTCTATATAATTTTGTGTAAGTATCGGTTCCCACATAGCTCAGTACCGGAGACATTGTGTTATACTAGTTATGCATACATGGCATTGGCCCTCTCTTAAAGTTCCTTAGCTATGGCCATGAGACTATTCGTAATTGGAGGTCGGATCATAGGCAAATTAAGTAAATGACATGTGATTAAGTTCCTACTTTGTTTAAAGTTTTATCTTGTTGTCTAGTTATTTATGCTTCCTTTGTCGGCTTGTTGCCCGTTCTTTTCTGTATGGTATTGTGTTATCTATGTTTTGATATTTTCAAAATTGGTTTTCTAAATTTTTGATGAAATCGTACTATGATCAATATACGTAATAAATTTCTTATACATTCAATTTATTTAATTTAATTTATATTATTTAAGACATGTCTTGCACGTACATGATTACTAATAAAAAAAGAGAACACATTGCTACACGCTCACACACAGCGTATACAATCCCTAGACGAGCTACACACACTTTTTTTTTACATAGAAGGTCTTTTTGGCCCAGCTTTCTATTAAAGCTTGGATAGAGTTTTACACGAACTGCCAGGGATACCGGCTTATAGGTAAGCACAAAGTCTAGATTGGAACATTCGATCCCACAACATAAGCAAATGTATGCAGAAAATAAGAATCATAACACTTCATCCTACTTCCACAACGAGTCACACACACTAATGTGGATCATTGATTTTCTCTTAAAATATACGCAAATATTCGTAATAATCCATGTTTTGAGGGGTTCGGGTCATAGGAGGATTTTAGGGTATCTCTAATAATGTAACATCAGTCTTTCCTTAGTCATTAGGGGCGAATCCACATTAAGTCAAATGTGTACAGATGTACACCCAAATATGTGGAAAAAAATAGTAGGTAAGCATTCATATTAGTCATATATGTTGATAAACAGAGAAGATAAACACCTTCTTGCCTTTGCTGGTTACAAAATATAACTAAATTAGTTGGTTAGAGCCGTAGCATAGTATGCAGAAGGTCGTGAGGTTGAATATTCTTTGTGCAGGTAACCTTGTTTTTCTTCTTACGTGATGTTTGTCTGTTGGGCTTCAATTTACTTTATGGTTGTTTGTTAGGCTTCAATTTACCTTATGTTTGTTTGTGGGGCTTCAATTTTTCTGAGAAATTGTGTGCGTTTGTATGACCTACAATAATAAGATATAAAATTTCTTACAAGTTTCTATATAAAATGATCTATAAATTGAATGAAATTAGTCCTGGCATCGGTTCTATCTTTCTCCATTTGAACTATCAATCCTATCCGATTTCGTAAATCATGCCTTACGCAACCAAAATAGCAGTCCAATAGTTCATTCTACTAACACTTTGAACCCTATCCTCGTTGTCTCAATTTCTCTCCGTCTAGCACTTTACACCTAATATGGACATGAGGAATCCTCGTGTTAAATTGTAATTTTTCTTGGTTATTTTGTAATCGCTCCTAATTATTTGACATGTTATCTCTTGTACTTTGGTTGTTACTATGTAGATTTTGGAAAATTACATTGAACATTTTTTTGTTGCAACTTTGAACACCCAACGTGAAAATCCTGGATACACCACTGTTAGTCATACCACATAGGATTTTTATTGACATGAAGGAAAGAGAGTGAAGAGAGAGAAGTTTGTCTTCCCTTAGTTAAGGGAAGACTAAGAGAAGGCGTATGCCTCTAAAATTAAGGGTACTACAGACACAAACATTAAAAATATGAGAAGATAGCCTTCTCCACCATTGTACTATATATTTCTATTGCCATCTCTAAATCATATGGATCGACATAAGAGAAGACTACCTTCTCTACTGTTGAAGATGCCCTTACGAGTTATCATGCCCAATCTTAGTCGTGTTATAATTTTTTTAACATATATTTAGCTCAATGCCACACTTTTTTGTAACAACCACAATTTTTATCTCATTAGTAATTGTACACATGCAATGCATGTGAAATACACGTTTTACGCAATATACTGTGAAATATATAATCATATATATGGAGAACTACTCAAAGGAAAAAAGACCGTGCATAAAGCATATATCAAAGATGTAAGAAAATTAACCTTTTTGAATAAATAAATAGCATGTTAAAAACCAAAAATTTTAAGGATGAGAAACAACACTTATCATGTATACAAAATTAATATAATGAGTAATTAGGACGTGTTAAGTATAACTAAGAGTCAATAAATATATGAGTGATTAGGTTGTTCATAATTATTGAATGGAGAATTATGAAATTGGAATAAAGAATTTAGATTGAAAGTAGCACATTCTAACTCGTGCTTTTTATATTGCTATAGACTATAGATAACATATAATTTGTTTACTATCTAAGTACCGAAATACATGTCGTACTAATAATAATATCTACTATGACAAATATAAAGCAAAAGGATAGTGGGGAATTAGGAGGAGGTAGCCGAAGTTAAGAGAGGTTGATTAGGGAAATAATTGCATCTTGTAATTAAAAAGTAATTTCTAGTAATCAATTTAAAATCAATCATGGGATGAGCGAATGGAGGACTAAAATTAATTACGTCAAAACTTAAATCGTGTTTTTTATAATAAAATATATAAATAGTTGTGATAATCTACCACTACTATTAAAAGACCGAGTTTAGTTTTTCTATAGTCACCACATTTTGTTTACACAGGATTTTACACAGAATCAACGTCAGCCATTTGATGTTTTGATCGCCAACAGATCCGACGGATGAGAACATCGGCGTGTTTCGCCTCTGTCCTTTCTGCAACAGCCATCTGATTAATCTCTCGTGCACTCCTTTCCTCACTCCTGTTCGCTCCGCCGCACACATCCGCCGTCGCTTGAGCCGCTCGCCTATGCTGCGCTGCTTACCGCAGGTCCGCCGGCGTGCTGCCCCTTTTCCCGCTCGGCCTGCCCCGGTGCTCTGCCTCTGCGCCCGTTCGCAGCTCCTGTTCCACGCTCAGCCCGCCCTCGTGCTCCGCCTCTGCGCGCCCACCCGCCGCTCCGCCACGTCCCTTTTCTCCTTCCAGGCTGTCGCCCAATCGCCCCGTCAGCCCTCTGTCACCCCCTGCCCGTGCTGTGCTGTACCGCCGCACGCCTCCGTCATCCCCCTACCCGCGCTGTCGTCAACCGCCATGTGCCCCCTATTCCCCGCTCGTCCTGCACCCGTGCTTGGCCTCCGCGCACTCGCGCGCGCAGCTCCGCGTCCGCGTGCCCCGCCACGCCCCTGTTCCTCGGCCGGGCCATCACCCGATTGCCCCATCGGTCGCGCGCCTCCGTATCCAGCATCGACCGCTCACCGGAGCCGTCGCCACTGCCAACCGTGGCATGCCGCCTCCCCAAGCCTAGCTGCAACTCCCGTGGGTGCTGCCTCTGGTGCTGCAAGGAGGAGGCTACCTGAGGTGGTGATTCGAGGTCCCCTACTGTCAAAACCCCCTCATCCCCACAGAATCGATCCCCCTGCTGCCAAGGCGAGGTCCACAGCTCCAGTTTCTAGCTCTCTCGTCGTGTGTTGCTCCTCTAATTGCACCCAGAATCCACCTCCCCGCTGCTTCAGGAGCTCCCGTGTTCTGAGCACCGGTTGTTCAATTGTGATGGCCATGTGTTTGATGTAATGGCTCGTTGCGTCTCTTGTGCAATTTCAGAGGGCAGCAACACCGGATTTCAGACCGCCGGCTGTGGATGGAAGAAGAAAAGTTACAGGTTACTATCTTCAGATTTAACGGTTTTGGTGCAATGGATTGTTAAAAGGCTCACTGAGTACCTCACATTTATCTATTGTTTTTATTCTTTACAACACTCCTCAATGTCAGGGATCGGTGCAACAGAGGTGACATTCTCAGCTAGAGAACAACAGATTGAGGGCGTCACCGCCAGCACGTGGCTAAGGGAGGATAGCGGAGCTATTGGCCGCAGGAGGGAGGCGATGAGCTACAGTACGGAGATGAGGAGGTCGTGGCCCCCTGGCAAATTGGTATGCAATCAGATCTTAGAAGTTCCCAGCAAGGTAACATGTAGAATCATGACAATGTTCGATTCTCTATACTGTATCAGCTCATAAACATGTATTTGGAGTGACTTAGAAGATAACATATTTTTTTAGGATGTCAATGAACCTAGAACATTAACAGCATGTACCTTTTCCTTTGTATTCTGACGTGCTTTGCTTGATTGGATTAGGCCTTAGCACTTTTTTCTAAATATAGCTTACCATTTTTGTCCTTCTTTTGGCCTGTGATACAGGGGATGTGGATGGTGTTGTTCAAACCAAGGACTAGAATTGACACCAACACGAATTTAATTCATCCAAGTGAGCTTTGTACTACTAAATATGTTTGCAGTGCAGCATCTTTGTTTGGCAGCTACTTATCTTTCTCTTTCTTTTCTGATCTAAAATGCCTAACTCTACTAGGCTAAAATTGAAGTGATTGAAATCTATAGAACATAGAAACTGTACTAGATTACCTGATATTTACATGAATTATATGCGCGAGCGTCTGCATGCCTGAAGCATTAGCTCAGAAAAATTAGCACAAGCCAACCATGATTTTTTTTTCCTAAAGAAAGTAAAGAGTTAGTACAAGAGAAGAACAAGACGTCACTCCCCTCCCTATCTCTTTGTTTTGGCACAGGTTCCCTAGATTTTTAGTCTATTTCAACTTTTTATGCGTTTCTATTACTTTGGAGTGGTTGCTTTGAGATTCCATTGCAAGTCAGATGAAGAGCTCTTGTAGATATGAGGTGAGCGTGCAATGCCAAAATCCAAATTCGATCTTCATTTGTGGATTAGTAGTTACTAGCTTTAGTGATTTTGTTTGCTTGTGTCACTTGCAAAGTTGGAGTGACACAATTATTGAGCACGGCAATAGGTTTGAAAGAGTATGTGCGAAGCTATTTCAATAGCACAAATAAGGACCTTTTCCCCTGGTACCTTAGCATTTTATCAATTGAAGTTTGATTTGTAGTGCCTATAATTAAGCAGCTTGGTTAAAATTGTAGACCAATCCTTCAGCCATGGAAATATGCACGGTAGCTAATATTGCTACATGCATTGCAAAATACATCTTGGGTGGCTTCTTTTATGTGCTTTTTGGCCTGGGGGAGAAAAGAAGATGCTAGATTATCACATGATCAATTTTCCTTCTATGAGAGTTATGACAGGTTAAAAAAGGCCAAGTTTCTTGATTGAACTGATTTCATTTCTCATGGCAAATGCTGGGTTGTATTCAGTTTTGCTGATGTATGACGAAATAACAGGAATTTTCTAAATAAATAATTTGCAGCAATGTTAGATTGTGCTTTGTTGTTTGTGCTTTCTAGGTTGCCAATGATTTGATTTAACCAGATTGCCGCAGAGCTACGCAGGCAACTTCAGCATGAGGAAGCAGTCCACCAACACCAGTGGCGAGCGCTACATCAGATTAGGTGTTCACATGTTAACAGTGTGGAAGATACCTCAAATGAAATCACCAGTGAGCTACCGAACCTTGCAACTCTCATGACGTAGGCATCTGCTCATGTTAGTTTTAAACTTGTCATTTGTTTTACATGCTATGCTTCTGATCTAAACAAACACTTGGACATTGATGTATCTGTGATTATATAGAACGAGATGGAATAGGTAAAAAGTAAGTCTTGACTAGCTTTGATTCATTTCTGCATTTATCCCATCTTTTTCCCTGTTTGGTAAGAAGTCAAATGCATGAATCGTGACATAGATTGTATTTAATTATTTCTTTCTCCTCCTCCTGCCTCTACTGCTTGTCTTTTGCTGTTGATAGATGAATAGTTCTTGCTCAAGTTTATTAGTAGGATCAGTTAGTTAATGCTCATTTCAAATCAGGAAATACTCCCCTCCACTTTTCTGCTACTGCTTCTGCTGCATGTCTTTTGCTGCTGGTGAAAATGCTGAAATAAAGAACCAAAAAATTGTATTATGCCACTTGAATGCTGATTCAGAGAATTAATAGAACAATGTTAATAGATTTTCAGTTGTTGTACCTGATTTGTTTGTTCATCTTAACCTCCCTTGAGTTAACTACCTATTTCTATGTTAATAGATATTTGTTGTGCTAGTTATACCTGTTGATCTGATTCTGAAAATTTTAGTTTTTCAAGGAGCTGGAAGAGGAATGCTAGCTTCTGAAAATAAAGGTGTGGGCGATATTGCTCTTCAAATTCCAGAGTCCGTTATCATATCTAAGGAATTTCTTTGTGAGTTGGACACTCCTCCTTGGTAATCCTATCTCCACAGTCCCAACCAAAATTTTCAGAAGCTAGCATGGAACACTCAATAACTTCAAATTTGTAGTATTTCTCCATGGCTTATCGCAGTACATTTTCAGCATGAAGTGAATCTGGTTCTTGTTAAAACTTAAATACATATGCTTGGCATATTTTATGAAGTGAAAGACTATGTTCTGCCAAAAAAATTTATTTTTCTGACAGATTGATGTACGATGCTCCGATATTTGAGTTCATGGTTGTTCATTTATGAAGATTTTGCTACCTTTTGCAGTTTCTCGCATTGAAAGATTTGAACAGCATCACCACTGAGACTATGCTATTGTTGTGGAGCATGAGAGAGCGGTATAATCTATCTTCAAAATTTAAGATTTTCTCGAGACACTCCCAGCAAGTTGCGATCTCTCCAACATGACAGAGGAAATTGGACCTACAACACGCATTGGTTGGCAGGCAGTTATAGTTGATTATTATCAAAACTCAGCTCTAAAATATCTATAACAGCTCAAGCAACTTTCTACTAATTTTAAAGTGTTGCTTTTGAGCTCCCCAGTTAAGGTGCCTATCAACAGCTCTGCTCTTAAGGTTGCTTCTGTACCACAAACAAGCCATGTCAAATATTGTTGTTTTGCAGGATAATCTTCCCGAGTACATGAACCTTCTAGCTTTCCTTTATTCAGGAGAGGAAGATAATAGCGATTATGTTGACAGTGTTGATGCCCTTGAGATGTCAAAAGTAAGATTTGCATGTCATAGTTGATCAGTTCTTCGTGCAATGGCCCCAGCTGCAGCAAAAATACCCTCGAGCACATTACACCGACTGTTTAATGTGAAGATTCACCCATAAGTGATATTTGGCACGCTGTCTTTTCCAACTCTGAAGTTTCTAAAAATGCTGACGGTATCTGTACAACTCGACAAATACAGGTGTAATTAATTGATACTTGACACACACTGTACACTTGTTTTTGCTGAATTTCCATTTCTTTTGACTTTTTTTGGCATAGTCTTGTAGCTTTTTTAGGATATTCCTCAAACTTTGTTGACTATTGGTTGGGGAATAGCATCATTGCAATAGTTTCTATTTTCCATTGATCTAGCTATGTATTATTACTGATCTGACTCTTACATACAAAAAGATATTGACTTCACTAGAGCATCTATGGAGTATTCCATATTTTACGTGTTTGTAGTTCACAATTCACAGTATAGTAAGTTTTGAGCCCAAAAAATCACATCAGGCCACAATAGAACAATGTGAAGTTCCTGCATAGCTTTTCCTACATGGAAGATGAAGGCTAAATCAAGACGATTGATAATGCAAACTTATATGTGGGTGAAACTATAGTCAGATCGAACAATGGGACCTTACTGCATAGCCCAAGATAAACAATTATGATGCACGACATGCGAGTAGCCAGCTTTTGGCTTTGTGACCAAGTATATAATAGTTAACACATAATTAATGATCTGGTTGTGCTATTATTTTTCTCTTGAAGCAGTAGCAGGTTCACCCATGGTCACGTACAGTCCATCTTTTTGACAAGCACCATTATGAACAGTATAGCTCACTGAGACATTATCAGGCACATCGATAACAAATAATAAGAGTTCAAGCACCATTAACATCGATAACAGCACATCTTTTTGACAAGCACCATTAACACATAATTATGTATATGATCTGGTTGTGCTACTATTTTTCTCTTGAACCAAATCATAATTATGCCATCTTTCCTTGAACTCTTATTATTTGTTATCGATGTGCCTGATAATGTCTTAGTGAGCTATACTGTTCATAATGGTGCTTGTCAAAAAGATGGACTGTACCTGACAATGGGGGAACCTGCTACTGCTTCAAGAGAAAAATAGTAGCACAACAAGATCATATACATTTTCAAGAGATGATTTACATTTTCAGAAAATTTGGTTGTTTGACATGCATGTACTATGGCAGGAACCCAAGCTGCTATGACTGATCTCCAAGTTGCAACTGATGGATTACTTTCTTTCAACTTTGGAGGTGAAAATATTGGGGGTGCCGACTGCCAAAAATTGCCTGGTATTGAAAAAGAGGAAGACGCCACAAGGATAGTTCGCCACATTGGAGGAGTGGAGGCTCCCGGAAAATTTCCATGATATTATCTATTGCTCAGTTTTGATCCTGTGATGTAATGGATTTTGAGCTATAAAACTGGGGAGTCGATGCTGGCCGCGCTTGTGGGGGACGCCTCGTGCATCCGCTTGGTGTTGGGTGGGAGCAACGCACGCCACATGCTGTCGGTGCTGGGCAGGAGCTCCGAGGGGATCCGCTCCTTACTGCCGAAGAGGGATTGGATGGCTTTAGGCTAGAATGGGGAACGGCGGTCGTCGGCTACTAGGACGGTGAGAGGAACGGGGAAAGTCAGGTGAGGAGTGAGAGAGTGGAATGAGGAGTGAGAGAAGACGGTAACACGTCCAAATATTTTGTGTTGTGTTTCTAGAAAATAGAAAAATACATGTTGCATACGTGCTTTGAGAAAATATACGTTCCATGTGTGCTTGATTACTATTTTTAAAAAAAAATTAGTGAAATTATACTACTAGTACTATAGTTTATAGTGTTTTATAGTCACAAATTTTATCAGTCGAGACGTGCACGTTTACTAGTATTAGACAGCAACCAAACACGCCCGCCATGTTCACAAAGCAACCTGCAAATGGATTGGTTACGGGCTTGTGTAAGAGCGTGAACCGCATTGGAAGACAGATCGCGGAGACAGCTCTCAATACGCTTTCTGCCTTCCGCTTCGTGGGCTCAAGTCTGAACGTGAAACGGCGAGGAAACACTCGACGCTCCAAACGAAAGAAACCCAATCTAGTACAGGGAAAGAAGCAACACGCCGCAGTACAGGGAGAAGCAACCCGCAGCAGTCGAGAGCTCTCGGCGCCACGCCGGCCGCCGCCGCCACCCATGCTGCGCCTCGTCCCCACCCTCCGCCCGCTCCTCCGGAGCCCCCTCCTCCCGAGCCCTAGACCTCTCCTCCGCTCCCGCCGGCCGTTCCGCGCGCTCTCGTCCTCAGCGCCACTCGCCGCCTCCCCGCCCAGCGCTCCCGGGGTGGGTGAGATCAGAGAAGAGCGCCTCGTGCGGTGCGCGGCCGCGGGGAGGGCGCCGCTGCGGGTGGCGGTGCTGCTGAGCGGCGGGGTGGACAGCAGCGTCGCGCTCCGGCTCCTCCACGCCGCGGGGCACACCTGCACAGCATTCTACCTCAAGATTTGGTTCCAGGTACGTACATCACATCTCCCCCAATTCGTGTCTTCTGCAACGCCACGCTGCGGGATCCCTGACGAAGCTGAGTGGTTAATCTGTAGGAAGATTTCAGGAACTTTTGGTCCGAGTGCCCGTGGGATGACGATTTGAAGTATGCACAAGCTGTCTGTGACAAGGTATCTTTTAAAAAAAATCAGCTGGTGCACGTTGTTTCGTTGAATAGCTACTGTGCAGCATGTGTTAATTTGGCTGCATGAACTGAGGTGATCAAATGGTTGGTTTTGTAGATTGATGTGCCATTGGAGGTAGTCCATCTATCTGATGAGTACTGGAACCATGTGGTAAGCTTCACTTGAACTTTTTCGCGTTGAGACTTGTAGAAATCACTTGTGAGGTTCTGCATTCTGAGAAAAATATATTGTGAAATTAATATCTAGGTGTCTCATATTATTAACGAGTATCGCAATGGGCGAACTCCGAACCCTGATGTTCTTTGCAACACAAGAATAAAGTTTGGTATGACTGTACATTTCTATTATTATGGAAACTTGAATGTATGTTGAGGTGTAATTATTTAACTTTGGTCATGTGCCTATTCTTTTGTTGCAGGAGCTTTCTTAAAAGCTATTGAAAATTTGGGATTTGATTACATAGCTTCAGGACATTATGCACATGTAGTCCATCCCTCCTTTGAGAATGTTGAAGGGCCATCAGTGCTCCAACTTTCAAAAGACAAGGTACTTTGCATTCACATTAAAATAGCTTGTTTGCCTTCTATGTTATCGAATTTGATATTAGTTGATTCTGTTCTGCATCCTATAAGGAAATTTGGGACACAACAAAACAAAATCAGATGGTTCTTTTGATTTTAATATTGTTCAGCTGAAACCACCTTTCAGACTCTGATTGTTATTTCAGGTCAAGGATCAAACTTATTTTCTCTCGCATCTGTCTCAACCCCAGCTCAGAAGGCTTCTTTTTCCACTGGGATGTACAACAAAGGTTGGATGCTTTATCAACAAAGGATAGTTAATTTTGGTCAGGTGCTGCAGGTGTCTTTTCTAAATTGAGCTAGTGTTTTGCAGGATGAAGTGCGCTTGCTGGCTGCTCAGATGGATCTTCCTAACCAAGATAGAAAGGATTCACAGGGGATATGTTTTCTTGGAAAGGTAAATGTTTTACCTTAATTGTCGATAATCAGTTTTCTTTGGTGCAAAATATATGTATCTTATTTCTCCTTGAGTTATCTTACTGGAGCTATGAAAGTATCCCTTTCTAGGTCAAATTTAGCGAGTTTGTTGAAAGACATATTGGAGAAATGGAGGGTACACTGCTAGAAGCTGAAACTGGAGATTACCTAGGGACACACCGTGGGTTTTGGTTCTATACGATTGGTCAGCGACAAGGATTGCGCCTTCCTGGAGGACCTTGGTATGCACTGTCTTTAATACTAAGCTCTTGTATGCTACAATGTCATCAGCTAAATTAAATGTAAATTGCCCCAAATATTCAGTGAAGCTATTATTTTGCTCTCAATTGCTATTGAAGGAAGAGCTTTCCTCATGTAGTATATATCTATTTATCCAAAAATCATCAAATGAATTGCATTTTTATCTTATGCAGGTATGTGGTTGAGAAAGATGTTCAGAATAATGTGGTTTTTGTATCAAGGAATTACTATTCACTGGATAAGAGGAGGCGAATATTTCGTGTTGGATCGCTAAACTGGTTTAGCAATTCTGGACCTGCAAACAATCAGCAACTTAAATGCAAGGTACCACAGTTATACACTAGCCTCAGTGGTAGTGTAGCATATGGTTGTTAGCCTTTTATTTCTTTGTTTTTGTTTGAAGTTTAAACATATTTTTCTTCGATTTAGCCCGCGGGCATCAAACAGAGGTGGCGCACTGGTATGGCTCAGAAATTTGTGTCTAAGTGACCCCACAAAAAAAAAGGCCCCTAGTCACCAGCACTTCCTATGTTTTTGCTACCAAATACGGCCGAAATGGCTCCTTTCCCTGAATGGTTAGAATAGTCTGCGCATGCTAGCAATTATATCTGTGAATTCTTTTCATTGGGGTAGAATAGAAGGAATGGCTGATAAATCTTGTTCATATCTCCTTGGGTATAGTTAAGCAATACTGAAACTGATTAGCTCTACTTTGACAAATAATCCTCATTTTTTGAACAACTGCAGCTCCCATCCACTGCTCACTTGATTAAGATGTTCTTTATACATGATCTATTTAATGCTTATATCAATTGTGGCTTTGGCATCCACATGCATTGAGATCAATCAGATGCGCTTGTGCCAATTAAGTTACGTCCATGCTGACATGAATAACATTAATGTCAGGTACGGCATAGTCCTGAATTTCATAATTGCACCATTACACAAGAGCAAACTGAAGAAAATGGAGATGTTTTGGTGGTCCATCTGTCTGAAGATGATCAAGGTTTAGCAGCTGGTCAGTTTGCAGCATTCTACCATGACGATACATGCCTAGGGTCAGGTATAATTTTGGATTCCTGGGACGAAATGAGCTTTCCTGTCTGTGCAAAGGCTTTAGAAATTGCTAGGATGGAGGATAAGTCCAAACTAGGGAAGCCAGTAAGGATTTTGAACTTGGAAACATATCGTGAAATCAGAGCAGAAACCAGTCGAGGTCCCTTGACATCGTCAGACTCTGCAGCGTTCTCTTGACGATGTACATCTGTGATCCTGCAAAGCTATACGTCAGTTTGGCACACCCTGGAAATGCAAGAACCAGGGAAGTTTCAGAAACTATCGTTATGTTGCCCCAGTCAGGGGACTCCACCAGGTGGTTCCTGAAAAGATGGCATTCATTGGCGAGCTTGCATCTCAGAGGAGAAAGCGCAACGAGGTGGTCGAGCATCATTGCCCATGCAAGAATTGACCTGACATAAATTGGCGACAGCGCGTTGCCGGATCTAAGCAAGAAAGCACGATGTGGGTTGGCACGTCCTCTGTTGAGCCGAAATATCTAGATTAAATAGTCCGTAGTGGTGACTGTATCATGTGAATTCGTCATGTGGTAATACTATTATTGAATAGTCAGTACGTTGTAAATTTTGCGGATGTGGTGGGGGGCGTTTCTACCATATTGGCTCATGTGACTAAATCATATGTTGATCACTCTCATGCTGGTTCTAGACTAAACCAGGACGATTGTTACCAAGTTTATTGGGCGAATCAGTACTGTTCACGAGGCGTCGATGCTGACTAGTTTTTTTGAAATAAGGTGCTGACTTGCGAGAGAGATGATATGCTATCAGTACAGCAAAATGTACTGTACTAGCTATGTGGCACGATGTTCAGGAAATTCCAAGTGTTATATGGGATCTTTTCGTAAGAACTTTCCTTTCTACAGAATTCTGGGAAGCTAAAATTCCGGGGCATGTGGCAAATGGTGAGATCCTGGAGAGGAGGTCCGTGTCGGACGGAGAGAAAGCAAGCGGCACATGGACAGACGTGATACCATTCGTCATTTCGCCGCCCTTGCTTGTCCCACGAGAGTGCTATGCTCCGTGTGCCACTAGTTCAAGTCAACGAGGCTATCCGGTCGAAAAACAAGCAACGATGATCCGATGATGATGTATCAAAGTAACTAATACACGCCGGCGGCTGCTGCTGCGACGGAATAATGAAATGATTAGGTGATGTCTCCCTTCTAGAAGCGTTTCATTCCCATCCCTATATTTGACGCGTATAGAGCATTGTTGATGTCGACAAGTTCAATCGTTGTTACATATAAAAATACCACGCATATATTTTAGTACGGCCTAGTGGTCTACCATTCCAAAGATCCGATCTATTCTTCCAAAGATTGAATAGTATTGTTATCTCCAGGACGCCATTTGAGCTTACAATTGTTGGCACATTGGCACGCCAGGAGCTGGCTGAATGTGAAAGCAACAAGACTTTGTGACACTTGTGTACGGAACGTGCGATCGCCCAGCGAGGCGTAATGGCCACAGAAACTATACTATTGAACCACCGCGTCGCTGAAAGGTCGCGATTATTTGCATTGCGAAAATCGTCAAACCTGATGCCTCAACCGATCGGTCCGCAAGAACTGTTTGTTTTCTCCACTTCTTAGGATCCATCAGAAAAATTTGCAGTTCTTCACATTTCATTTGCAAGTTGCACATACACAAATGGAACACTTGATGGAATCAGAGTCGAAGGCTTCTATTACATCTCAAGCTCTCAAATGAAGCACCTCAAGAACACAAATTTTCCCAACTACTAGCATGTTTTTTATACACTGAACATCAGATTCTCACGGACTACCTCACATTTCCACACAAACAGGCTAATTTTCTCACCATCTCTCACAAAATCTCCCCTTTGGACAGATAATTACCCGCTTCTTCTCTACATACTACATGCAATCCCCCCAAAAAAGGAGAAGAAAACTAACTATGTAGTAGAATCTACCAAAAGGGCAAAACAAAGTAAGCAAGAAGCAAGCAAGATCCAAGACGAGTACGGCTGCACTGGGGCGTGCTCGTACTGCGTACCGCACATGTATCTATAGGGAGAAGAATGATCTGCGATCTGTCACCGTGTTGTTGTTGCTGCTGCGTCCGTCTATCGGAGGGCGCGTGCGAGGCCGGCGAAGATGCGGGAGAGGCCGAGGCGGAACCGGGCGACGGCGCCGTGGGAGTAGGGCGCGCAGTCGCGGCAGAGCGCCTCCATGGCCTCGACGAAGAGGCTGAGGCTCCGCACCGGAGGCACGTAGAGCGTCAGCGGCGCGGCCGAGAAGGCCAGCGCCATCATCAGCTGCAGCATCGCGACCTCTCTGCTCGCCCCCCTCCCTAACCGAGCAGATCCAGAGGGGGGGAGAAAGATCCAGCTCGCTCCTGCCGTCAGCTACCGACACAGAGAGAGCCGCGGCTTGTGAGGTGGTGCTGGTGGCGGGGGGCGGCGCCTGCAGCTGGTGTGCGTGGCGCGGGGTGAGATTTCTGGTGGAGGTCGCGCGCTTTTCTTGCGGCGTATGATGCGGCACGGCGCGGGGAGGGGGGGGATGCGCCGCGGCTTGGGTTTGGCTGGGTTTGTGAGCGAGCTTGTCTTACTTGGGCTCGGGTTTTATAGAGAGGTGGAGAAGATGAGACCGACGTATACGTGACAGCTCACTTGACGTGGGAGACGGTGTGCGGCACTCACGTAGTGCCACGTGCCAGGGCGTCGTCGGGGTTTGTGCGGTTGCGCGCCCAGTTTTTTCCGAGGTAACAACAATTGGTTATGTACGTGAAAGCCATGGTAAGAATAGGTTATAGGACCCGGTCGTTTCTCACCTATGTAAGCAAACGAAGTTTCTTTGATTAGTAGCTGGCTTACGGTTTTATATACGCGCCATCGGTATCAGATGACATCCACGAACCATCTGTCTATTTCATTCGTGACATGTGCGACCCAAGGGCCCGTTCAGATTGCACCGATTTTTCCAGGGATCGGAAGAGCGGGTCATCCAAAATTCCTGCCGAATTCCTCTATTCCAATTTCCAAAGGCTCGGTCCTCAAAGTAAACTGAAAAAAAAGGAGACTTATAGGTAAAATAATGGCGGTTTAGGTTTCTGTGGTACTTGAATGAATTGGTATGTTAAGTAGGAGAGCAACCACGTGAAAGCGAAAGAACGGAAACTCTCGTCCATAGCCAATTGCCACCTCAATCATGTGGGCTCGACCTTCCCTTTATTTTTCCTTTCGTGGGGGAATGAGTGGTTGATACTTAGCCTCTCGCAAAAGTGATCTGATTTGGCGCAAACTAATCATGTCAGTGTGAGTTGGGAAGACTCTCGGAATTGATTGCATTGCATGCATTAGTTATACAATATATAGATAGAAGTACGTGTCTGAGGGAGAGAGAGTTACAACTAACTAGCGCTAACTATGGCACGTGATCCTTGTGATTAGGACTCGAGCTGTTAAGGTGATCCGGATAGCCAGGAGGAGCACCGGTGTTGCAGATCAATGGCAAAAATAGCCCCTTGTGAAAATCAAAGACAAAAATAGCCCTTCTACCGCAGGTGGGACGTGCGGCAGGCCGCGTACCGCACCTAGGGGGTGCGGCAGGCCACGTACCTCACCTGGGGCGTGCGGCAGGCCGCACCCCCCACCTGCGGCAGGTCGCCGGGCACGTCGCTCGTGGTGTTGGGCAGGGGGAGGCACGGCAGGACACCTGCCACACCACCTGCCGCACGCTCCAGGTGCGGTACGTGGCCTGCCGCACGCTCCACCTGCGGTAGAAGGGTTATTTTTGCCTTTGATTTTCACAAGGGGCTATTTTTGCCATTGACTCGCGCGGGGGGTCAAATCTGCCTTTTTTGCCAGACCACATAGGACCAGTCCAACAGTCAGAAGCATGCCAGGAGCCAACAATAGATGCACCAGCTATCCTTAAAAAGTTGGGTCGTAGAGTACTAGCTCGAACGCTCGACAAGGTTGACACACAAACGGATTAGTCGGTTCCTGAGGTACTCGTGTGATCAGGTTCCCGGAAATTTTTTTATAAATATTATTTTTAAAACTAAAAATTTGAGATATGTAGGTCTCATTTTAGAAATTACAAAACTAGCAGCACGTCGTTCCGCGGTTGGACGATTAGGGCGTTATCGTTCCACGGTGGGACGATAACTCGTTGTTGTCTTCCCAATAACCGAAATCCCGCCGAAAGCCCGCGCAACAGTGCGACGTGACGCGTGATAGGACCGCTGTCGTCCAACGGTGGGACGACAGCCCGTTATCATCCCACGGTTGGACGATAAGGGCGTTATTGTCCGACGGTTGGACGATAATGGGCGTTATTGTCCGACGGTTGGACGATAATGGGCGTTATTGTCCGACGGTTGGACGATAATGGGGGAACAGCGGGCCCAGCAGTGCTTTCGGCGCCAAATCGTCCGTTGGGCGAATAATAACCCGTTATCGGTCGACCGTCGGACGATAACGCGTTATCGGTTGGCCGTCGACTAATAACTGGGTTATCAGTCCACGGTTAAACGACAGGGTTATATTTTGAAATTTCCGATTACAGACATATAGATCTCGAATTTTTATTTTTAAAAATAATATTTATAAAAAAAGTTCCAGGTTCCCGACTTAATTTCGTGTGACGATCACGAGGAATCGCTCGTTTCTAGACGCCTCCCGCGCCGCCACGAAACTTTACACCCGGTTTCTTCTCCAAGTAAAAGCAGTCCCGAGTCCCGCGCGGTTCGGGGACGCCCGCAGTAACGGGACGCAAATCAGTGGGTGACTGGTGGTGGGTTCCATGCCGTTCCGCGCGCGGCGCGCTCCTGGAACGAACGACCGAAGGATGCCGCCGGTGGAGCCCGTTCGCGGTGGTGGCATCGGCCGCGCGGCGCTCTTTCGCGTTTGGTCGATCGCCGCCGGTGGAGCCCGTTCGGGGGTGCCCCTTGCGGACGAAGCGGGATGTGCGGCGGAAACGGGGGATTTGTCCCCCGGCACACGGCCGCACAGAGGGCGCTCCCCACCAGCCCCTGGGTGCCGCCGGTCACGCGCTGTGGCTCACTAGCTCGGATACCTGCATGGATGAACGCATCCGCAGTTCAGAGTGGTCACAATGGTCAGGACGTACTCGAAGACCTAACCATGGGTGCTGATCTCTGAACCAGTCCACTTCAGATTTTTCATCCACAGCAATGAGACATCAGAGAAGCAACTGTAGAGTGTAGACGCTGAAACCATGACTCAGAACAACGCCACCATGGGCCAAAAGTCGCAAGGCATAACACTAGGAATGGTTATTACATATTTGGTATCATACAGAATGGTTATCACCAATGAAAAGTGACAGGAAGCAGGTGCCTGAACGACCGTCAAACACACTAGTTGCAGTTGCACACTCCCCAAATTCAGTTTACATAGCATTTGAGTCTAACTGCTGGGCACCACACATAACATAAGCCAAGGATGATTTGCCATGGGAACAACGGCATGGATCTGCCGCTGCCTCCTTAAGCGCCCCCTCTCGCACGATGATGGAAATCACCGGATGATAAGGTGTACCCGTGCTTCGCAAACAGGCCACCGTTTGCGGGAATGCCAGTATGGCCAGACCTCGTTGATGCAGGGGCACCACCAGAAGCCTCAGGCTGCTGCTTTGAGTTCAGGAATCGCCCGCCTGTTCCCCGAGCTCTCTTCATTGCATGCAGATGCCGGGATTCATGAAGGTACGGCTGAACAGATGCATGAATGTTATATTCGAGTGTGTGAACTATAATTTTATACAGGGAAAAGAAAGCGAGAGATGAAATTGACACAACTCAAAAACGAGAGGGCCCAATGCTAGTAACCCTTCAGGAAATTTTAACAAAATTATACAGTCATGAACATAAACGAAATACCTTGCGACTTTTCACCAGCTTATTTTCAGCCTCTAACTTTGCACGGAGCTGTCTCCTTCGAAGAATTGCATGATATTGCTTTGCATTTACATAGATGGGCTCTTCAGCAGCAGCTGGTTCAATTGGTAGTGGCACTCGAGGGGATGATACCATGCCCATAATCTGGGGGTGCATCTATTTAAATTATTTTTTCACTAGATGAGTTAGTAATATCAAACGGCAATATATTGGACCTAGCAAAAAGAGGAAAACCAAATTGAAACAGGGAATGACAGTCAGATCACTTCTCAACTCAAAAATAGCTGCCGCCCGCCGGCATGCTGCTTAACATTAAAAATTTGAGTTTAGGTGAGATATGTGTAACTAAACACAATTATGTTTAGTGCTGTCTCAACAGTCACTCCACTTAACAGCTGTAAAATACCTAACGCACAATAGTTGGCACCGAAAAGGTAGATAAGCAGCATTGTCAAGCACAGACAATAAAGGCCAGACCAGAAAGTAGACGAAATTAGTGAAAGAACAGACTGGATAAAGATCACTTACAATAGCATGCGAGCCATAAGCCGCCATAGCGCCACCATAGAATGAATCACCATATGGGTATGAGATTGCCTGCAAAGGTAAATATCTTGCATAATTCACATGCTTGCCTATCAACAAACATTTGGAATTTGGAAATTATAAATTAGTCAATGTTTGTGCAACACAGCCGAAACTTACGAAGAGATGATTACGGTCAGGTTTTGGCTGTGCGTACGCTGCTTCTGAATTGCCCAGAGTTAAAGCCGACATCATCTTACCTTCATCACTCTTCTTGTAACCATCGAGATGACCTAGTATCAGTACAAGAAGAAATGTCATATAACTTTGATCAATTGTTTAAATGCACACAAGTTTTGCATCCACCAGTATCCTTTTCTATTTTTATTTTTTGTAGTTTTATCCCATTATTTATTTCTAGGAGACATGATACTACGATTATGTACTACTCCCTCCGTCCAGAAAATGTAAGGCGTATTTTGATTCGTTAAGACAACCCTTTGACCAATAATTACTCTATTAATATATGATTTACGTGGCATAAAATTGTTATCATTAGATTCATATTCAAAAGTACTTGTTTGTGATTATGATTTTGCATCACATGAACCGCATATTAATAGAGTAATCATTAGTCAAAGTTTTGTCTTAATGAATCAAAATACGCCTTACATTTCTGGACGAAGGTAGTAATACAGAAATGGGATATTCAGCGAGCCTAGTGCGAACCAGATTGATCATTCTGCTCGTTAAGGCTTCCTTCACTCATTCCAGACACTTCTTGAGGAGAATCACTAGCTGATGAGTCGTAATCCGGCATTTGATGACCAAACTGAATCATGATTGTGCCATTTTCTGCCAGAGGAACACAATAGCTGTTATAACTCTAGTTGCACGAAAACCACTATACAACACATAGACAGTCAAGTTGGAGAGTGGAAATTGCAATATCAGAATTGCACAATACCATGCATAGTTTCCTTACGTCTCATCTCATGCAACTTCTCAACTCTTGCTTTTCAGTTCACACTGTCCAAATATAAGTAAGCAACAGGTCAGTTACAACAAAAACAAGAGACTAGAAACAAATATGGTGCATCTAATATAGAAACTCTGAAACATGAAGGAATATCAGAATTGCCCATATTCAGTATAAAAAACTTAGCTACCCATCATGTAACCAGTAGGCAACTTAATAAACTCAAATTGGTCATCAGGAATATGTCAAAAAATTTCCTGATCCATGTATATGCATCTCTAAATTTTCACATAAGTATATATGCATCAACCTGGTCACTCCCTCTGAAATTCTGATAGTTCATTTAAGATGTACCATGTAGGAATCAAATTATGTGATGAGAAAATTTCTTACATGATTTGCTAGCTCAGTCACTAGCCCAATCCGAATAGCTCATTCAAAAGGCAGTTGTTCTCCCCACTTCCAGTTTTAACCTTTCCAGACAAACAATCATTTTCAAGCCAAATTGATTTCTTGAAGACATTGTAAATCACAAGTTGACAGTTGACTTGCCAACTGAATCCTAGTTTCCCTCCAACAACAAGATTTTAGTGCACATAAGTAATACTACTTTTTTTAACTAACAAATTCTACTTAGCACACAGACCACGCTCCAACAACCACCTCACTTCCACCCAAGAATGCACCCACAAATCTCAGCACCAAATCAACCCAAAACCAATTCACAAACCAAGAAACCAGACAGATCCACCAAGAAATCGGCCAAAGAGTCCAGGAAACGGTCAGCAATGGCAAGAAACTAGCTCGGTTAGGAACAGAGCTCACACCGCGGAGAAGAAAGAAACCACAAATTACAAAAGGCCGCAGAGAGCAAGTGAGAGGAGAGGGGAAGAGAGGAGACCTGTGAGATGCGGAGGGAGCATGTCCCCTTTCCGGCAACCTCTCCTCCCTTGCTCCTCCGCAACTTGCTTCTCTCTTCTGCAAGTCTCCTCTCTCGATCGAGTCTTGCTTGGTACTCTGTATTTCTGTTGGCTTTATCTTTCCTCCCTCTGTCTGCTCACCTACCAGACTAAATACTGAATAAAGCAGGTAGTGTAACTTGCAACAGGCCAGAAAAATGGAAAATAGTATGAGTGACGGGAAGAATACAAAAAAAATTCAAAATAATTTAACACGGCAGGGTACAAATTTATGTCTCTAGCTAACCAGCTTGCATCATATTTTAGTTTCTCATTAGCATCTTCGTTCCAAATATTGTCGTGACATGTCCCTGAACCGCTGAAGTAAATTGCATCCGTCGTTCTAGAACTTGATTGCATACATCACTCATTCCAGTCTTCCAGTTCACCAAAGTAAGACACTTAACGTGGTACGCTACATCACTTACCGTGTCAATTTAGACACGCTTACGTCCCAAATTACCATTTTGTTACCTAAACGAAAGATGAAGTGAAGTGACACCAATTTGATGTTTTAAAAAAGGGAGGTGGATTCAAAGACTTGTCGGAAAACATAAAATACAGTTAGCTGAGCACAAAATGGCCCAGCTTGAATGAGCACCTTGGCATATTTTACTCCTCGGTAGCAGAGATCTTTTTCCCTTGCTTGCTAGCTAGTTGCTATCCTATCATCACGTAGACCTGCACTGAAGGAGAACTCGTCGTTCTTGTCGCCATCCGCCCTTGAATATGCCCGTGTGTCGCTTTCAGTTTGTAGCTGGAAACGTCACCGCGGCACGTCGCGCAGGCGCCACTTGTGACTAGCCCCTGCCGTGACTCGCCCCAACGACATGCTGCTCTCTTTTTCTTTGTCTTCTTGTTTGCACAAATTGATGGTCAGTCCATTTCTCTCTTTATTTTCCCACCTATATGCTTTTTTTGGTCTCTTGCGCAATGTTATATTTTGTTCCAGTATATGCAAAAATAGCTTCATCTATATTTGTATACAAGAATAACAGGTGGTGGTTTAATCAGAATTAGTGACACCGACTCATGACTGGCTGGTGCTAAATGCTACTACTAACGGATGTCAAGCATTTCTCGCTCATCCATTAATTCTAAACAGTTCAAAGATTCGTAACATTATTCTTTTCCCATGATGAAACTTTTGTAAGACTATTTTTTAAAGTTTCTTTTCAGTGTGAACTTGTTGTGGATCCTGACGTGTACTTTAAAGATATTATGTATAAAAAAAATCTATAGATAACAAATCCTTGATTGACTAAAGAAATGTAAACAAAGATTATCCCACCACAATTTTGTAGATAAATTCAATCAATACTGGAATGTTTTCTTATCGACTTAGGAAATATTCTGGGTATCTCTGAGAAAAGAAACATGCCATGAATGAATAGGGAAAATATGCTCGTTTAAAGAAGAACAACTGAAATTCAGATAGGATACCCGTAGGGTGCTTGTTTCGAGTTTTCTCGGTGCCATTGAAACAAAAGAATTTTGAAAAGAAAAAAAGAGATCACAATCTTAATGAAAGATTCCTATCTATTCTATCTAGATCATAGGATTTCATAAGAGGATATCATATCTATTTTTCTATAGATTTTGGAGAAAATCAAACACGGCCTTTTCATTTGATATTTCCAGTACGTCTTCATTCTTGCTCTCTCTCTCTCTCTCTCTCTCTCTCTCTCTCTCTCTCTCTCTCTCTCTCTCTCTCTCTCTCTCTCTCTCTCTCTCTCTCTAATCAAGTACCCTACTCAAAATTACTGTTTTTGTCCTGTGCACATCCAAAGACGAGGGTGGCGCTACTGCAATAGTATTCAGCTGAATACCCATGATTTTGTGCTAAATCGTGTATATTTGTATATGCATTTTGTATATATGTATAGAAAAGGTTTTGGGGAATTTGCAAAAAATCTCTATGCCTTAGCCTATTTTCCCACCAAAGTTTGTCCGATGCCCTTAAGTGACTGTCGGGAGCCGGAATTTAGGATACAAAACCTTAATGTGATCAGTTACCAAGTCGAGACGTCAATCCTGAGTCAGTGATGGGGATATAAATATTTCACCACAAGTAGAGTGACATGATTTCAAAGAGCCTGAGACGTAAACCCCGACCTCAACAATCGGCATATGAATGACCCAGTTGGAGTGAAGTGATATGATCTACTCAATCTTCCTTACTAAACTATGTTATTCATTGAAGTTGAACACTTTCTGTATTTCGAATACCTGTCTTCGGGATCCTGGTCCCACCACCATACAAAGAGCTCTTTCAAGTAACTCATGTGTTTTTGTTTTATCTATAACTAGCATGGTATCCCGCGCAATTGTGCGGGAAACGTTTCTAATTATCTTTACTCTTTTTATCTATACGTGTGATATTAAATCAGTATGGGAAATAAAAGTTCAAATCGTGAGCCGGCCTGCTAGTCGTTGCACTTAGCCGTCTATTTACGTACAGTTATGATGATCTATCGGATGTGATCTGTTTAACTATATTTATTGTTTTATCTGTACGCGTGATATTAGATCAATACTAATTGCGTAGGAAACATTATTAATTATCATTTTTTACCTGTACGCGTGATATTTTAGATCAGTACGGGAAATAAAAGTTCAAATCGCGAGTCGGCCTGCTAGTCGTTGTACCAAATCGTCTATTTAGGTACAATTATGATGACCTATTGGATGTGATCTGTTTAGATACAGTTATGAAGATCTATCGGTTGTGATATGTTTACGTATAGTTATGAAGATCTATCGGTCGTGATCTGTTTAGGTGCAGTTATGAAAATCTATCGGCTATGACTGTTTATGTGCAGTTATGAAGATCTAACGGCTGTGATCTATTTAGGCGCAATTATGAAGATCTATTGGCTGTGATCCGTTTAGGTGCAGTTATAAAGATCTACCGGCTATGATCTGTTTAGGTGTAATTATGAAGATCTATTGGCTCTGATCTGTTTAGGTACAGTTATGATTTATGAAGATCTATCGGTTGTGGTCTGCTAATAATAAAAGAGTTCACAAATTAACGGTCGGATGTTTTGCTTTTTTGTGAGAATTTCTAGCATTTTTCTATTTTTTATTATATTCTACTTTTATATATAATAGGTTCAATAAGCTATGATGTAATTTTTCCTTTTTCCACGTTTTTAGATTTGTGCATTCCCAAGAGGCCCTTTCGAAGCTTCTCGACCATTCTGGTGCACTTAACGCAATATCCTCAAGCTAGAGAGGAGGAAAAAAAGTCAGCGGAATTAATTGTCGGTCCATATACTTGCAATCCTCATTGTCAGCTTAAGAAAGACCAAACTCAAAGTCAACTGTTTTCATGAGATCAGGATTCAGGATAAACACATCGCTAATTATAGAATTGTTAGTAAGTGACGAGTCGCAATCGCGCATTACGATGCTAACCACGGCTGCTGAAACCACGGTACACGTGAGGCCACGGCACTAGCAAAAGCAGCGGGTTCGTTGAACTTTCAAAGATTACCGCCCGATTATTCTTGTCTCCAAGATGATTAGAATACTCTTGCAAGCCTTGTCCAATCTGAGTGGCGGTTGATTCTTATCCGTTGTAGCAACAGCCGAAGCCAGCCAGGGTTAAGAGTAGGTACGTATTTTCTGGGTAGGACAAAAAGTTGTGGTCTCCTCATAGTTTAAAAAACTGGATCGGTGATTAAACCGTAAGGCTACTGGTTCATTAGTTCGTTAGTCTCATATTGGTTCATCGGTTCACTTATCAGTTTTCTAAGTGATAATATATATTTATTTGGTAATATATATCACGATTAATACATAAACATAATTATAAATAATATTATTTAGTAATATATACTATGATCAATAATATTATATAACTGGACTGGTTCATGGTTTACTCAGAAAACGGCTGGTTCACCCAAAAACCAGCTGGTTCAACTGGTTTTTTCGATTTAATTGCAAAGACAGTATTTAAGCTGAGCCCAGCCAATGGGATCGCCGCTTCGAATCTTTCCGGTCCGATGTCAGTTTGATCCGGTTTTTAAAACTAAGCGTTGGACACCACCACTGCCGGACCACTAATCTTATCCAGGTTTTTTCTTTTTCATGGAAGCATCCAGGTTCTCAGCTGACAACCCAACAATATCATACTGTAATCCGTCCTGATGGCATGTGATTAAGCAAGCCTGAAACATGGCAGGGAGAAAGCTGAATGCATAAGATAATTAAGATGGTGCAAAGCAGGAGCAGAAATATCTGGGGGAGAGGCAAAGGAGATCAGATCAACCCATCATAAGATTCTAAAGATCGGCGCACCCTCCGTGCATTAAGGTAAAAGCAGATGAAATGAACTTTAGATTGGACATATACGTGCTGACTGACTGACTAGACATTGAAAACAAACTATTTAATAGCTGTTTCTGGAATTAATAGTGCAAAGAAGGTGTATGTACACCACTACTACCTATCAGGATTAAAAGCCAGATCATCAGTTATGTCTGCCATGATTCCCATGCAAGGAAAAAAAAGGGTGATTGATAGAAGACTACATACTCAAAGTCAACACAAATGTCAGTGAACCTGATGGCCTTATTGAAGATCATTTACAATCCTTATGCTTCTTCTCCTGGTTCCGTGGTGGTGCCGTTCACGGACTCTCATTCTTGGAGTATAGAGTAAAACATTCTTTCAAGATACTTTTTTCATTTAAAATTATAAGATGTACTGCAACAGTCTAAATTAAAACTTTAACTAATAGTTAATCTAATAAGACATTGATTATGTGATATAAAATTGATATCATTGGATTCTTCTTTGAAAACAGTTTCTTATGGTTAAAATTTTATAACCATTAATAAAATATGTTATAATTAATTTATAGTCAAAGCATGAACTTTGGCAGTTAAAATACATCTTATAATTCTAAAAAAGAGAAAAAAGTCCACTGTTAAATTCTGCACCTCTTGCATGGTTGTTGTTTAGAACGCCTCGCTAGACCATCTAAATAGAGAGGTGGTAATTGGAACAGAGAGACTATTCCATCCAGGTTGCTCAACCTTCTTTAAGTGTACATCCTTAATATAAATACAAAAAGTTTTGTAATTAATTTTGAAGACCTGATAGCCACTCATAAATTTGGAGTCTCCTTGCAAATGAGAATTTGTCTACATCACTAGAAATAAATAAAAGTTCTAAATCATCAATCTGTTAAACTAGGTCCAAATTATCAATGGGTGGCAATTCTCTGAAACCCAAACTTTTGAGCGGTCAATCCTCAATTATCGCCTGCCACCACAAGAGATATAAAACATGAACACTAATTCCAGAAACTGAGTGTGCGTCCGTTGGCTTCATTGCTCGCATGTCCAGACGCTTAGGAGTCTTTACATACATGTACAACAATTATCAATTTTCAAACACACATTCTTCTCTATCTGTATGTCATTTTTCTTTGTCTCAGACCGATCGATCGAATTACAGCCCTTTCTCCACTCACACGATCTTCTTCTCACACCAATCAACTAAGAAAGAGGAACCTGTTGTACGTGCTACAACACAACTTCATCTTCGGCGGCCTCTTGCAGGCAGCAATGCCGACCGTAGTCGACAATGACAACAACTTTATCCACACACTCGACGCAGCCATCAAAGCCAATGAGAACGTGATTGCACTAACGGCCGCCGGCGAAGCCGTCTCGGTTTGATTCACCGCCTTGCCCCTTGTGCTCCAAGCTGTCATCCATGACACGACATCGGACATCGTAGCCGCCAACGATGACAATGATGCCATAGAGGACTTGCCTCGCGACGAGCTCCAAGATGACATCCAAAACATGGACGAGGACTAGCTTGCTATTGTAATGGACTAATCAACGACCATAAGTGGTCGGCCACCTCGTCGTCGCCTCTACCCACGCACCTTTCGGCACCAGTAGCCCAGTAGCCGCCGGCATACTTAATCGATGAGTTGTTTTTAAAATTCTTGTGAATTGCTGTTTGATTTGCACAAATTGCTTTTGTGTTTAGGAAAATTGTTTTTATGTGAGTTTGTTGTCACGAGTATCGAGTACGGTGTGGCGTCACTGGAGCAAGAAACACGACGTTGACAAGGTCATTCTACTGAGCGCAAACGAGTTACATTTTCATTATGTCTAATGGCTTTTCATTTTATGAGATTACCTTTTTCAAGTGTGGTTGAGTACTTGATGTGTTGGTGTCGTATTCTTCCTTACCGTCACCAGCGATCCAATGGCGCACGTGCCGATGAGTTGCCTTTTGAATTCTTGAGTTGTTCTTTTATTTGTATAAATTGCTTTTTGTTTGCACCTTTATTTTGCAAGAATTCATTTTCATAGTGTGAAGCTACGTCATGCTTCCTCGTGTCGGTGGGTTGCCTTTTATTTTGCATGAGCTATTTATCATCTTCCTTAGTTTTAGGGAATTGCTTCTTTTTTTTAAATGTAGTTGAGCACTTGATGTTTGCTATTTATTTTATGCGAGCTGCTTTTTCTAATGTGTATAAGTTTTTTTTTGCTCTTTCGTGATTTCTTTTCAAGTGTGTTTATACTAAGCAGCCTTGATATTCTTACTCGCACGAGCTGATTTTTCGGTTTTGTGCGAGTTGTTTATTTTAGTTGCTTAAAAGAAAGATTGCGTTTGAATTAATTTTTTGAAACATAGCTTAGACGGTCTTTCTAGTTGTGTTAAACACAAGGAATCAACTCCGAATATACAGGAGAAATCTACTATCACATTAAAAGGGAAAGTTTTCAACTATTTTTTATCTTATAGCTAAAAATAAGTATGCATGCAATAAGGCTAAAGCATACGCATGCAGTTTTAGAAAAATAAACTATCCCGCGATGAGCCCAAAATAGGCTGGAAGGTACAGTACTTAAAAGCTTTTCGGTTATTCGGCCCGACGGCTGACACCGGCAGTTTAAACTTTTCAGCCCAACTCAACCAGCGTGGCAGATTACCCGAAGCCCGCCCATGTCAGTATCAATGGACGGCCGCGATCGTCCCTAGCGACGTGACGCACGGCTCTCCACCGATCGGACGGTCAGGATCGCGCAACTCCGACTGCCAATACTTTCTCTCTCTCACTCGCTGGCGCTATCTCCGTCAGCCATCGCGTGTGGCCGCCGCCGCCACGGCAACGACGTGCGCCTTCTTCCCTTCCCTTCCCTTCCCTTTTCCATGACGTCACCACCAGACACCACCGGCCTCTGTCTCTGACCCCTACCTATTCGAGCCAAACCACACATCCAAGGCCAAGGGGGGAGAGAGAGAGGGAGAGGAAGAGACGGGGAGCAATGGCGGTGGTCGGCGTCCTCGCGCTGCAGGGCTCCTACAACGAACACATGGCCGGTGCGTGCCTCTTCTCTCTTCTTTCGGTTCGGCGTTCTTGTCCTCGTTTGTTTGTATCATGTTGTTGATTCTGTCGGGTGTGTGGGCAGCGCTGAGGAGGATCGGGGTGAAGGGGGTGGAGGTGCGGAAGCCGGAGCAGCTGCAGGGACTCGACTCGCTCATCATCCCCGGCGGCGAGAGCACCACCATGGCCAAGCTTGCCAACTACCACAACCTGGTAGGTTTTGCTGTCTTCGTTCGTCTCTCCGTGGATAACCAATCCTGAACTTCTGTTGCTGTCATTGTATATCAATTCCTTGCTAGTATTAACCGATAAAAATCCGAAATTGGCTTGGCGAAAGATGTCTGAAATGGATGCTTAATATGATATTCACTGGAGGTGAGAAATTGGATTCAAGTGATAAGGTTCTTTCTAAGTTTTAGTTTGTCATAGCCGAAAAATAAATCAAGTGGATTAGTTTTTCGTTTTTGGGCAATCAAGTGGATTAGTAAGCTGCACAACTTTGTCGTGCGCATAGTGATTACTATGTCCATTTTGAACAAATAATTCACTTTTGATCAGACTAAAGAAACACTCTCCCAATCGTTCTACATTCTTCCCTGTTTCGAAGAAAGAGTTTATTTTAGTACCTCCGTGCATTGGTCAAAAGAAAAGAGAACTACATGGAAGGCAAATTCGATTACTCTTCTATGTGTACTACTGACTGCTGAGTATAGAATTCTGAAAAAGGGGCACTGCATTTGATATTTCTTTTTTTTTCAAACACCAACCAAAGTGAGTGTCATTTTGTATTAGAAGAAGCGCCGAGAAGGCGAAAAGGTCCAACAGAACTGCTAAAAACCTAGCCAAACAAAACACAAACCAAAAAGAAAACAGAAACTAAAAAGAGAAGGAACACGAAAACTAACTATCCTATGCTAAGTTAAGCTGACAAAGGAAAAGGAGCTGCTCATCGCGCTCCCTCCATTGGCCTGGCATGCAACGGCAGCTTGCGAAGCTTCTTGGCACTTCCAGATCTCTGCTTCATTGAGGATTGCTTCGACCACCTCCTGACGGACCAGCCCCGTGCCATCAAAGACACACGCATTCCGCATAGTCCAAATTCTCCAACATAGTGAGGATGATAAGTGACCTGATGCCTTTTACCTTGTTGCCGATGCGCCCCGCTGCTGATTGCAACCACTAGTTGAAGTCGTGATCTTGCAAAGGGGCAATCGGGTGCACATCATAGTGTCGCAGCACACGGCACCAAACCTGTCGAGCAAAGACACAGCCGATGAGGAGATGCGACATGGTTTCATCGGCTTGATCGCAAAGCGGACACGCATCCGGATGGTCCAACCCCCGCCTAGCCAGCCGATCCGCAGTCTAGCAGCGATTTGCCACTGCCAACCAGGCAAAAACCTTGCACTGTCGTGGCGCCCAACAGTCCCAACACTCGCCACGGCGGCGCCTCAACTTGACCCGAGAAGAGGGCAGAGTAAGCTGATTTTACAGAGTACTCCCGTGTTTCGGTCCAGCGCCAGAGCAACGTATCCTCTTCCTCAGGCACCAGGCTGAACTGGCCAACCACCTCGGACAAGTGAAGATACTCCATGATCCCCTGCACGTTCAGGGCTCCCGAGTCCCGAGATGTCGCTCACCCAGGCTCCTTGCTCAATTGCATCCTTTATTGTTCTGTTTCTAGCCGCGCGAGCTCCAACTGCTGCCAAGACCGCAGGAGCAAGCTCGACAATAGACTGGCCACCAAAATCCCTCTATCTGTCAAAAATCTTGCGTGACCCCCTTGACCCACGACCATCTTGGAGGAGGCGTGTAACAAGGACAGGACATGGCGATTGGTGGTAAGCCGGAACTGCGACCAAGGCTTGTTTGGGCTCGTGCGCTGCAGCCATGGCCACCGGGCGCGCAAAGCCCATTCCACTTTCTGAAGATCCTTCACTCTTAGCCCTCCCAATTCGACTGGCCGGCATACGTTTCTCCAGGAAATCCACGGTTGTCGACGCTGGCGTCGTGGCGACCCTTCCAGAAAAAGCTCCTCTGTTTCTTCTCTATCGCCTCCCGCAACCCCTTCGGCATGTCAGTTGCTAGCATGTTGTGGATGCGGGCAGCGGAAAGAACAGATTTCACAAGAATCAGCCGCCCGCCCTTGGATAGCATCCCCGATTTCCAAACGGCAAGCTTTCCATCCATCTTGTCCACCATAGGCTGAAAGTCAGATCGCCGAAGCTTCCAGATGGACAGGGGAATTCCCAAATATGTGATTGGAAACATCTTGATCGGGCAGTTCAGGTGATGCGCCACAATGTCCATGTCCTCGTGATCGCAACAAATTGGCGTTGCAGACCTTTTGTGGATGTTAATATGCACGGCACCAAAAATATCCAGCAGATCGTCGACCACAGCACATTCCTCGGGGACTGGCTTGAGAAAGAGTACTGCATCATCCGCATAGAACGATGCACGGAACGCGTTCCTGCGACCCGCCGGTTTAGAGAGGAGGCCATGATCCACTGCCACCAACACCAATTTGTGCAAAGCCTCCATGACCATGACAAAGAGCATGGGGGATAGAGGACCCCCCCTGCCTCAGCCCCAGAAATGCTCTATCTCTCCCCCCAGCACCGAATTGACAAGGACTCTCGTGCTAGCGGAGGATAGCAGGGGATGTTGCACCACTTCCGCCCGAAGCCCAGGTGTCTGCTCAAGCAAAAACGACCAGGAGACTTTATCGAAGGCTCGCGCGACATTGAGCTTCAGAAGAACTGCCGGTTGAGCAGCAGCATGAAGAGATTTAGCCCAACATGAAATATACGTGTATCGATCTGCCACAGATGAAGGGACATTGAGTCTCAGACACGATCGATGGAAGGAAGGGGGCGAGTCTCAGCGACTAAACTTTCGCGGCCAGCTTAGAGATGTTGTGAACTAGGCTAATCGGCCTGAAATCCCTCACCTCTAGCGCATCCACTTTCTTTGGTATCAGTATGAGGAGCGCTCCGTTTAGCTTGTGAAAGCCAACTGAGTTCCTCTGATGCAGCCAAGTCATTAACTCCATGATTTCCAGCTTGATAATCAACCAACATGTCTTGAAGCACAACCCTGTGAACCCATCTGGGCTAGGCGATTTGTCAGGTGGCAGCGCCTTTATGGCAGACCAAACCTCCTCTTCCGAGAAGACTGGATCAAGGGCAGACAGATCATGACGCTGAACTCCAAGAACGTCGAGGTTCAGAGTGAAATCACGGTCCTCCGGGGCTTCAAAGAGATTGGTGTAGAACCCCGTGATTGCCTCCTCAATTTGGTGCTGCTCCATGTGCACCTGATCCTCACTGTTTAGCTGGTCGATGAAATTTTCTTCTATGACGGTTGCCGACCTGCATATGGAAGAATGAGATGTTGGCATCACCCTCCCTCAGCCACATCACCTGAGATCTATGTCGGGCCAAAGTCCGCTGGACTGAGAAAACACCCAGATACTTTTTTCTTGAGCTCGCTGCGCAGCCATCGTTCTTGCCTGGTGAGCAGCCGAGACTCCTGAGCAGTGTCAAATCTCAGGATCAATTCCTTTGCCCACTCGATCTGCTGCCGGATGCAGCCCACCTGCTTGGAGCTCCACGGTTGCAACCGACAACCCAGCAATCGGAGCTTGGCATCGAGGATGTTGGCCGGGTTAGAGTCTGAAGCCGGCTCGCCCACATTGCGGAGACCACCTTCAAGAAGCAGTCGATCTTCACCCACACTGTCTCAAAATGGAACATCCGGTGCTGCTGGTAATTGATTGCGGTCTGGAGAAGCAGAGGGTAATGGTCAGAGATGAGCGTTGCGACACAGCCAAGAAGGCAGTCTGGGTAAGCCTCTTCCCATTCCACCGAGCAAAACACACCATCCAGGCGGACAAGCGTTGGGGCGTCGCGCTCATTCGACCATGTGTAACGGCGACCATTGAGCGGCAGCTCATGGAGCTCTAGATCATTAAGCACACGCCGAAAGCGCCCATTGCCCTCCAAGAAACTAGCGGGTTGTTCTTGTCCTGTTCCTGGTAGATCAATATTGAAGGCTCCAGCGACAAGCTATACTCCTCGACACACAGAACGCACCGCGCGCAATTCGGCCAGGAATGAAGCCCGCTCGTCGTCGACATGTGGCCCATACACTCCTGTAAACCAATAAACCATCAAGAATCCATGCCGAGGGTGATCATGGCGGTGACAGAAAACCGCCGAACGTCAATGCCCGAAACCGCGACCTCAGAACCATTCCAGGCCAAAAGTACACCCCCTCTAGTATTAATTTTATATGCAACTACGCAGGAGCTATAAATAGTTTTAACATGCAGGTGATTACTGCATTTCCCCTGTCCTTTTTTTTTGAAACCTCATTTCCCCTGTCCTTAGAAAGACTGCTAATGAGTGGGACTGTTCCTGTGAAGTGTACCTTCATGTATTTCATTTGTACTATTTTAACCTGTTATAACTCAGGTAGTGTACACGTTGCTACCTTTTTGTTTATGTACACTGTTAAATGTTCCAACATTTGACTTCATTTTCTTTGCAGTTTCCTGCACTTCGAGAATTTGTTGGTACAGGAAAGCCAGTGTGGGGAACTTGTGCTGGGCTCATCTTCCTTGCAAACAAGGCAGTAGGTATATGGGTCACTAATCAGTAATTGCTTTAATTTTTATTTGGGGTGAGATTAATTGGTGGAACGTCATGATCACTAAGTAATGCTACTCACAGGACAAAAATCGGGAGGCCAGGAGCTTGTTGGAGGACTAGATTGTATTGTCCACCGGAACTTTTTTGGAAGTCAGGTAACTTTGAGGACCGTATCTTCTATTTGATGAATAAATTAGTTAGTAATATCATTTGAATTGTAAATCTTCAAAGTTTTTTAGATAAATTTACAAGAATATGAACACGTGTTTCATTGCATACTATTTCTCTTGCAGCTTCAAAGCTTCGAAACGGAACTTTCAGTGCCAATGCTTGCAGAGAAGGAAGGAGGGAGTCATACATGCCGTGGCGTATTTATACGAGCACCTGCAATCTTGGAAGTAGGATTGGATGTTGAAATATTGGCTGATTGCCCTGTTCCTGCTGGTAGATCCAGCATTACAATAACATCTGGCAAGGGTGTTGAGGTTTGCTTGTTGCTCTCTTGAGTTTGATCATAATATTCCAATATTCTGCAACTGATTATATTCTGGTCTCTTTGAAAACAAAATAGATCTTTAGGGTCCAAAGTAGATGAATCTATAGGATGAGCATGATGAACACTAGTTTTCTATTTATGTTCATAGTTCCTCACGCTGCACCAGCTAGTTGCTACTGGTCCTGCTTAAATGAGTAGTAAATGCAGTTCTGGCAGTAATTTTAGGGAAAAGTATTTTATGTCATACCATGTGCGTTACATCTATTTTCCTGAATGGCCTTTCCCTTCTGGTATTGTCATTCTGAATGTGGGTTGGTTTTAAGTTTTGACATGTGACATGCTAACTCTTGGCCTTGGCAATTAAATATTCACAGGAGCATAGTAAATGAGTATTTTGATTACACGGTTCTTGAAATTCTTGGGATCCTATGAGTAGCTCCTGTTTGGGAAAATTCCGAAGCTAAATTGTACTCAATAATTGTTGAGGACATTTCCTTCCTTTGCTAAATAATCTATGCGTTCAGTTCCTTGCTACTGTCATATGTATACTGTTTATTTGCTGCATCAGATGTGTTTATGTGATTGTACCTTTTCATTTTAACTATACTAGAAGTATGCGCTGATGCCTGATATGATTCCTGTTGGAAAGTGCTTTGCCGACAAAATGTATTGAAAAATACTACCCGGATAGCAACTACCGTGATGAATTCCTTCTCAAAAACATACTCCAAATTGCCATTCTTGCATGACATATTTGAAGTTAGCTATGTATCTCTTCTGTGCACTGACGTGCAATGCATTGCTCTGGCAGGAAGAAGTGTATTCCAAAGATCGGGTAATTGTTGCGGTAAGGCAACGGAACATCCTCGCCACTGCTTTTCACCCAGAATTGACATCAGACTCTAGATGGTAAGCGTTTTTTTTTCCCCACAGCATTTCATGTATTTGCTTGGTCGCTGCTAAATCTGAAGCCCATGCTTGCACTCTGCTCCTCGACAGGCATCGCCTCTTCTTGGACATGGACAAAGAATCCCACGCAAAGGCCTTCTCTGCGCTATCGTTATCGACATCTCCAAGTGACGCAGAAGGCGGATCAAAGAGTAAGCCTCTTGATCTGCCCATATTTGAGTAGCAGTGGAAAGAAGACTGCCAAACACCGAAGGGAAAAAGGATAGCTAAATTTTGATCATTCAGTTGGTGACAAGAAAGCAGCTGAGTATCTGTTATGCTCGGTCCAAATGATATTTCTGGTGCCAAAACTGTACCAATCGAAATAAAGACATCCCTGTTAGAAACATTTGTAAATCTTGCTATGAGAAGGGAAGTTATCAGACACTCTTCCTGATGACTACTCTATGTGCTTTTTATTTCAAGTCACTTTGGCTAAATGACCTCTTGGCTTAAGGGAACACACCAAGGGATGTTAGATTTGCAGATAATACTGTAAATTTTGCATGGGAAGATGGGAGTTAATTGAAATATGAAACAGAAGTAGATGTGAAGGTTTACAAATCGTCACTACGAGAAAACCCCTCATAATTCGCCGCCCAACACAGGCTTAGCTAGGGTCCAGTTCTTTTCGGCTTCTCCAGGGTCTTCTTTCAGAAGCTGCCCTCTCCCAGCTTCTCCCAGAAGCCGCCTCCTCAAATTCGTCGGGGTTTCTAATTTAGACATACCATGACTAGTTTAGAAGCCCCGACGAATTTGAGGAGGCGGCTTCTGGGAGAAGTTGGGAGGGGGCAGTTTCTGGGAGAAGCCCCTAGAGAAACCGAAAAGAACTGGGCCTAGAGAGCCCGCTCCGAAGGCCCACCCACACAGGAGGACCGGCTACCATACCACACGGTTAAGGGTTAATTACTGAACCAAAAAAATATCTAGCAGAGCAAGAGATGACAGTATCGACGACTGCACCACCCATCGCTTGTTTCGCGTACGCCATGGCACGGTTCGCTGTCGCTCCTACCCACCGCACGCACAAAAGACGTTCAGATTCCATGTACGGCTCCACGGTTCGAGGAAGGGTGGAGGAGACCGAATCAAATGGCCTGTGCGCGCATGCTCGCAGGGGTCAGCTTATATCTATCTACATGCCTTATGAGGCAGCCTTTCGATTGCAGCAAAGGTAAAGTCAACTAGCCCCTTAGCTATGGAACGAGAATTACCAAACTGCTTACTCCATGTCTCCATCTCGCTAGATAGCGCAAGGTTGACTGCTTTTCTGCTCGTGCCTTCCACGAGACAACAAAGGAACGTATGCACGCCATTTGTGAGATTTTGTCCGGACTAGTATAATATCCGTGTGTTATTATAGATTAAAGAAAATATATTATATATTTAAAAAAATTATTATATTATTTATATTATATTAGATCATTCACACTTACTCTTATTTTAATTATTTCTATCGAGTCTAAATGGTGGTCTATTCGAAGATGAACAGATCGCCATCACCAATTAATATCTTTATAAGAATAAATATATTAATTAAAAAACCGGTGCTAACCTCTAGAAACTCGAAGCAGTGCATATAAGTATAGTAAACTGGCTGCTGACATGTCCTGAACATTTATTGCGCATTACTCTGATCGGTTGGGGACTTGAACAACACCATTACTCCATACTTGAATTCTGTCCTGAAAATACACACCAAACTTGAGCTGATCGAATGCAGGCAACCATGATAAAATAGTACTTCCTATGTTTACATCTAGATGACGTTTTAGGATTTGGCACCACAACTAAGAAAAGAGAAGACTACACAGCCCTTATAAAAGTACCCTTGGGATGCATGCAACCACCGTCTACGGTTAATTCACATACATACTCATTAAGTGGAGATGATATAATAGGAACTATCACTAAACATGTGCTTCAAAATTATAAAACCTCATGCATTCTCGAATAAGAAGAAGTCTCAAGCATCATTTATTTTGGAACAAAGTGAGCAGTAATCATCTAGTCTACTGTTGATTAGACTTTTCAACAACTTTTTGTTGAAAATGCTACAACCCAACCAAACGGTCAGTTTTTAAGCAGATTTTGTCAATAGTAGTTGTGGGCTCAGCTATTTAGAAAATTTGTCTTTTCTCCACTTTTTTAATATACTGAAGTTTTGAGGCTTGTTTTTTAAAATGTTGTAGATGGTTTGGATCAACCAAAAGCCATATGTTTACTTTTCTATAGCCACAATAGTTTTTTCAGACAGCCAACCAACAATAGTTTTATTAACAATTATAGTCCAACTAAACAGATCCTATATCTAAGCTACATACTAAGTATATAATCCTAATAAATTGATACTCCATATCTGGAATTTTATTGTATTTCCATCGTGCAAGATATAGGAGCACATGAGTTCCAAAAGATTTTTCTCTCCGCGTTGTAAACGAAAGAATTTATCATCTGGAGTGACTGACACCGGGAACAGCTGAGTGCTGAGAGCAGAGCACGTGATCTTGATCCGTGGCCGTGCAGCAGGAGGAACCTGTTCTTTTGGGGGCCAGGGTCTCGGGGGCGCTACCCCGCCGGCCATCGCGTGGTGACCCCTCGAGAATCCGACGGCCGCATTTGTCCAATCCCGCCCACAGCCCACAAGATCTCCCCGTAGCCCACCGCTCCTCCAACTCTACGGGCGCCCATCACCCACCTCAAACGGCATCGCCGCACGCTTTGCACCGTTGCACGAGCCCAGTTTGATCAAAAGAAAAATGTTGCACGAACCCAGATGGAAACAAGGAAAAACAAAGACAAAGCCGGCGAGAACAGATCTTACCCCGGTGGGGCACAGATGGGAAGGGGCCCACCCTGTCAGTGACCGTGAGATCGGGCGGATGTAGTGTACGTCTTGGATTCTTATCAGCCTCCTGGCCGAGACAAATCTGGTCCCAACACTAAAATGTAGCTGAACCGCCGAGCTCCATTATTTACAGGGAAAGCTACCATGGGCCTACAAATTAAGCTCATGAGAAAGGAGATCGATCTTTTTAAAATAAAATAAGTCGTTAATCTCGATCAACATTTAGTGTTACGAGAAACGGACGAGCAGAGTAGACCTGATAACCTAGACTGTCGTGGGATTCCTACTCCTCAACACCCGATGTTACGAGAAACAGTCGAATAGAGCTTAAGCAAAAAGAGACTCTCCAACAAACTCGTTGTTACAAGAAACAGTCGAGTGGATGAGGCCTCACTCTGAAATCGATAAATCTTCACACATCCAAGAATGATTCCAAAAATCCCACACATTCATCCTCTTCAAGATCACATATACACATATATATAGGAGGAAATGTGCATGAGTTAGAACAAGATATAATAACAAAACTCTATAAGGGAGAGCTATAGATACATAATCCACATCTCATACATAGGAGCAGTAAATAGACTACAAGCAAAGTTACTCGAGGGTCACGAGAGATCCAAAATATATAATGGTTCAGCAGTAGGAATAAACATAAAACACCTGAGATGATAGCCATCACCAGTTCATAAAATACACATAACCCACAAGACTACCAACCAAGCAAACCGAGCAAACTACGCATCACTCTCAACATGATCGAGATCATAGTATTCGCCTACACTAGGATCACCTACCAAAATTTGAAAGAATGTAAATTCAATACATACTTTCGTATTCAAAAGACTTAATTGTGCTCATTCCAATAAATATAAGCATGACATAAGACAAAATAAATAAATTACTACACAAATAATTTCACTTCCAAATTAACATAGCATGAATAGACATGAAAGTAATGCATGTAACCAACTAAATCAAGTTAACCACTTGATTCACCATTTAGTTATCCAACATTTTAGATCTTAACATAAGTAGAAACCACTTATTTCAACATCTTTAAGTTATTCCCGACTTAAAGAAACTTTGGGACAGGGCTACACCACCCAAATCCCAAACGATAAGTGTTTCTGTGGGTTGTTAGTTCATGGTTGGCCAACTGAAAGAATATCTAGGACCCAAGTTGGTTTTGATGGTTAATGGCAACTCAAACTGGGATCTAACGTTTACATTGAGTGTAGGCAGGTTAGTAGGTTCCAGGAAGAAGGGTCATCAGGGAAAGGATGACCACCAAAAAGGGTACAAGGGTGGTTTCCAGGACTAAGAAATGGCTGTGCTAGGCAGCTGTGCCACAGCTGTGAAGAAGCCGGTGCTGTGCAAAGAGTTGCAAGCAAGGTGATGGTGGCTTGATGCGTCAAGGGCCGTGACTGCAGTTAGTGGGCAGGTAAAGCCTAGATTTACTAGTTTCTTTGAGTCCATAGGAAAAACCCATACTATCAAGAGGGATGATGCAGTAATGATCTGTGGAGGTTCTAATTGCTCAATGCTCAGGATGTTGGACAGTGGCACTAATGCTTTGAGGTTAGTGGCCCTGTGTCAACAGTTTTGCACAAGTGTGAAACTGGTTTTGTGCTTGCACTCTACAGTGCTAGTAGTAGAAAACCTTAGGGGTTAGAGTCACCGGTGTGACACAGCTGTGTCACAGGTGGTCTAGCGCTCTATGACTCAGGTACATCTCTGTACCAGGGGAGAGCTTGTAAACGCTAAGGGACCTGCGCTGCGATGGCTTGTCTGCTGAGTCGGAGGGCTGTCGGAAGTTCTCTCCTTATTAGGTTTCAGAGAGTGTTGTATGCTGAGGGCATGTCATGTGCCACGACCGAGCTAAGTAGTGCTGCTACGTCAGTTAAGGGTTCACCTGTGTCAGCCTCCGGTGACACAGGTGTCGGTCTGCCCGAGCCGGTTATAGGTTGGGCGTAGTGTGTAGCTGTGTCACCGGTGCCTGTCACCGGTGGTTCACTTAATCCTACGTGGCAACAATGTAACGGTCGGGTTCCTGTGAACCCTATATATAGGGGATCAGGGGAGGTTTTCGACCTCAACCAATGAACCAACCTTTGCAAATCCAGTGAATCATATTCAACCGTTGCAAAGCCTCTTTCCACCGAACAAAAGCCAAAGCTTCCTAAGCGTTAGTTCGGGAGAGTTAGAGTTCTTGAGCAAAGAGCATTGATTCCTCCAAGAGCTGTTGCTGCTGAATCTATTACTCTTGGAGTGTCTACTCCTAGACAGGCGTAGGAGTCGCTGGTATCACTCAAGCTTGTGTGGGCTGAACCAGACGTTTGTGAAGGTGAATCGAAGTCTACCTGCTGCAAGCAAAAGGACTTCCACAAGTAAAGGAAGAGGCCTGAACGTCAGGTACTCGGAGAACAAGCACAATTTGGTGTTGGCGATCTCTTCGGAGTAGCCTCTCCAACGGAGACGTACCACTCTGTGAAGAGCTGGAAACTTCGGTGAAAAACACACTGTCTCCTTGAGTACTTTCCTGTATTATCTTTAGTTTCCTGCTTGCTTGCTTGCTTGTGAGATCTTAGACTTATTCTGTTCATCTGTTATAGATCTCCTTTATACCTGTGTTTCATTAGCTGTGTCTCAGTTACTATATATCTTATCTCACACCTGAGTCAGTTACCTGTTACACAGGCACATTGATTACTCATCATTTACTAGTCCTTAGAACACCTGTGTTAGGCACCTGTGTGACAGCTGTATGCTAATTTACACATCATCTGTTGCCTATGTCACTCACCTGTTGAAAGGACCGAGATGCCGACTAGAGGGGGGTGAATAGTTGGCTTATAAAATTTTCCTCTTTTAATCTTTTGTTTAAGTTGTCAGATTAACTTCACAAGTTAATAGTGGACAGCTGTGACACAGGTAAGTGACACAGGTGAAAACTATGTGTAAATTAACACACAGCTGTCACACAGGTGGAAGACACCGGTGAAGAGTTAACCTAACACAGGTGCTCTACTTAGACTGCCTGTGACACAGGTGCTGACACGGGTGAATACAAGTGAATGAAGCAACTGTGTAACAGACGATCACACACAGGTATAAAGGTAATCTAGCACAGGTGAAAAGGTAAACTTAGCAGATCAAGTCTAAGAGACACAAACAAGCAAGGATAAACAGATATGCATGCAATACAAGGAAATAAAGGAGACTCAGGGGTTTTTCACCGAAGTTCCCAACTCTTTGCAGAGAAGATACGTCTCCGTTGGAGAGACCACTCCTAAGAGCTGGCCAGCACTAAAACGTGCTTCTTCTCCGAGTACCTGATCCTTCAGGACTCTTCCTTTTGCTTGTGGAGATCCTTTTGTCTTACAGCAGTTAGACCTTAGAACACCTTCACAAACTACTGGTTCCGCCCACACAAGTTTGGGTGATACCAGCAACTCCTACACCCATCTAGGAGTAGATAAACTCCAAGAGTAACAGATGATGCAGCAGCAATCTCTTGGAGGAACCTTTGCTCGTGCTCTAGCTCACAAACTCACTCGAACTAACCCTTAGGCTCTTGGCTCTTGTGGAGTGGTTGGAGGCTTTGCAACGGTCGTATGTGAATCACTGATTTGAGCAAGGTTGAGGACAGAGTCCTCCCCTGGTCCCCTATATATAGGGTCCTCAGGCACCTGACCGTTACCCTGTTGCCACGTAGGATTAAGTGAGCCACCGGTGTCAACCACCGGTGACACAGCTACACACTACACCCAACTGTACCCGGCTCAGGCAGACCGACACCTGTGTCACCGGCAGCACACACAGGTGAACCCTTAGCTGATAGCCGCACTACTCAGCCCGGTCCTGGCACATGACATGCCCTCAGCATACTTCAAACTCTAATACCTATAAGGAGAGAACCTCCGACAGACTTCTGACATATCAGACCGCCCATCGCAGTGCAGATACCTTAGCATTTTCAAGCTCTCCCCTGGTACAGAGATGTACCTGAGTCATAGAGCGGAAGACCACCTGTGACACAGCTGTGTCACACAGGTGCCTAAAACTCTAGGGTTTTCACTTGTTAGTACTGTAGAGCACTAACACAAAACAGCTTCATACTTTGTGCAAAGCTATTGACACAGGGCAATTGGCCTCAAAGCACCAATCCCCTTGACCAACACTCTGAGCAATGACCAAGGTTCCCTTAGACAACTGCTACTGTTTCATCCCTCTTGATAGTACGGGTGATTCCTATGGACTCAAAGAAACTAGCAAATCTAGGCTTTACCTGCCACCAACTGAAATCACGACCCTTGACGCATCAAGCCACCATCACCTTGCTTGCATCTCCCTGCACAGCACCGGCTTCTTCTCAGCTGTGACACAGCTGCCTAGCACAGCCATCTCTTTGTCCTTGAAACCACCTTGTACCCTTTTTGGTGGCCATTCTTCTCTGGATAACCCTTCTTCATGGAACCTGTAAATTCTGCTTACACTCAATGTAAACATTAGATTCCAGTTTAGGTTGCCATTAACCATCAAAACCATATTAGGGCCTAGATGATCTTTCACCTGTCACACAGCTAGCTAACCCTAGTTTCTGTTTAAGGCTTAACCTGTTCAATCTAGTTAAAAGAAGTAATTTTTGTTAGCCTCCTATTCACCCCCCTTTAGTCGGCACCTTCGGTCCTTGCACCAACCATGACTATCCAATTACATCGCTAACCTAGGCTACACTATCTGCCAAATCCATATATTGGGCGTTGTTAGCTCTCACATCTCACTTATTAGATTGCATATTCAATTAGTCAAGATTAATGTCATGACTTTGCTGGTTATGATCAGCAACCAACTCTTACCATATTAGAAAATCCATTCATAAGCATAATCAATATCATAAGCATGCAATCTTGTATAAGTAAAATTTAATGAGTTGTTGCTTGCCTTACAGATCATACTCCTAGAACTGTAAAGGATCACACTCATACAAATGTCTCGTTGCCAGGCTCTACCGAAGAGAAACCCCCCAAAAGCCCGGAAACACCGAATAAAAAGGAAATTAATCAATAACAGAAATTTAAAGTAAAATATGATGATTTAAATGCATCCTAGAACATGAAAAATGAAATTATAAAACTAATACAATTGGTTTCACTCCATTTGGAGTTCTAAAATTAAAGTTACGAATTTTCTAAGTTCTATATGACAGTTTTAGGTTAATTAGCATAAAAATAATTTTTAAATTTTCTGCCACAGATACATGCATGAATTTGCAATTTCAGCCATTTTTAGCATTTTCTATATTTTCTCATTTTAAATAAATAGAAAATACATTTTATACTCAGTTCAATCTAGCCTTAGAGGATGATAGGAGGGGCCATAGGTCAATGTTTGACTGGTCAAAATAACTCATGGGCCCACCTGTCATACGCAACAACATTTTTATTTTTGTTTTGATTAAACCAATCAGTCATTGACAATAGGGGTCCACATTTCATAATCCTAATTTTTTATTTAAATTAAGTGACAAAGTAGTGGGCCTAGTGTCATACTCAAATAAGGTTTAACATGGGTTAATTAGATTTGGAAATGCACGGGACCCATAGGCCATAGACACAGCTAACAATACTTAACTATTTAACTTGTCGGGCTCAGAAGACAGATCGATGGCGGCGGAACGCCGGTGAACCTGTGCACATCCACACAGCAGAGCAATGTTGAACCGGCTTTCCGTATAATCTGGGCACGTGCGAGTTGGCACTTTGGGTTCCTGACAATGCCGCGAACCCAACCACACTGGTCACTAGAGACGATGATGCCGTGGTCACCGATGGCAGTCCAAAACAGGCCCCCGGGGCAACAATATAGAGGGAATTAGGCAAGGGGAAGGCAAAACTAGGTTCCTGAGCTCACAACGAGGTTAATGAAGCAAGGAACTAAGGCAGAAAAGGGTGGAGGAGTCACCGCGGTGGTCTTTAGGAACGTATTGAGCTGCCTGTTAGCCCCTCGGAGCGATGCTAAGCTCGAGCTCACCTTCTATGGCGGACGGTGGCACACTGATCTCATTGAGAACCACTTCAGGTGCATGCGAAGGAAAATGAGAAGTGCGGTGAGATAGTGGAGGTGGATATGAAGCTAAGAACGACATTTGCACTTGCTGAGACTAACCAGAGCAAAGGTAAGAGCTCGCAGCGATGCTTTGTCAGAATGAGGATGAAGACGGCTCCGGGGCGATTCCTTAGGTTAGATCTTGAGCAAAGGGTATGGTTAGGCTCGAGTAGACAGGGAGTAGCTAGGGGACACGGTGCATGGCTTAGCTCACCGTAGGGCACGGTTGACGCAGCGGTGCCGATGGCGTGCGCTCGCCGAAGCTCTTGGTGCCGATGGTGTTCCAGTCATATTGGCACATTTTTAGTTAGAGTTATTTCAATTTCTTTACATGCAGAAATGTCATGCCATGAAATGCACTTTATTGATGATGACCCTCCAAGTACTCATTATATCAACATTACAAGATTGGGTCATCGGAAAACTATGTGACAACTATAGAGGATAAAAGAAATTGTCCGGTAGCTAATGATCTACTAACCATTAACCATTATTTTTCATAACTGTACAATAATGTTTTGATAAATACACAATTAACTATTTGCTGACACCATGACAAATACAAACATTTCTTGTATAGGTTCATCACTCCACCAGTGGGATTACATGGAAGAAAAGGAGGTGTAACAGTTCACCATTTCGGATTGGTTGAAGATGTGGAGCTCCTTTCATGCAAGTCAAGACAGGGGGGAGGGGGGGTTGTGGTGAAGAAAGTCTCGGGTTGTTAGCGCCCACCAAAATATGGCAACAAACACGAGAAAACTTAGCGACATGTGATATCCAGTGGTCGAGCCGAGCATTGGAACGCTCACAAACGGTAGAGGCGGAATGGGAAAAAAAGGGTTGTTAGTGTAGTAGGTTGTACTCATACATGCATCGCACTCGCATGCTATGCGGAAAAATATGTACCGTTAACACACTGCATTTAGATAGGACTCGTGCTCACTAGATATGACGCTCTAAAATAAACGATGTCCACTAAAATTTTATCAAAAATATATTAAATATGATCTAGTTTTTGAAAAGCTTACAAATATGGTCTAGCTTACAACGAGTAATACAACTTTATTGAAGGGATTGTGAACCGGATATTCAGTTTAAGACCTATTGGTTTTTGAATTGTACAACCTTTTTCTTTTGACTCTTTCTTCATGTAGAGACTTGATTCTTTTAATCCGACGTGTGGCAGTCTTGTTTTCTTTCCTAGACTAGAGAAGATAAAATCATGCTGGCGGCCTTTTTCATAGAGGAGCTTAGTTTCTTGCGTCCTCCAAGCTAGCTTGTTGCCAGCTTTTCACGGGGGGAGAGAATGTAATCAACGATGCGTAAGAAAAAAACATGGACGGGTGGGCCAGTCATGTGTTGCTCAGACGAATAGGATAAAGATCAGCGCGCAGCACGAATGGCGTTCGGGAGCGGGCTGGAAGAAAGTGCGCATGTGATTCCGACAGCCTAACGCGGAGCCTAGTTGGAAGGTCGCTGGTTAATGCTATCGAACGAAGGTCATTGTATAGTTACATCCTTAAAACATGAGAGAATGTATAACACGGAGCATAGATCCATTTCATGCCTATTATGGATATGGAGATATAGGTCATTGGTCAGATTAGGCATTTGAACCAATTTGCAAAAGAAATATGATATATCGCTTTAGGCATTTGAACTATTCCAATTTGCAAAAGAAATATGATATATCGCTTTCACAGAACGCAAGTATAATATATCCACCATCATTAGAGGAACCCAGGATGAGCTAGTGCTCCGAGCGTAGGGGAGCAATCCAAGTTCGATCAACTGGCGTGGGCACGGTGAGAGCACACCTTTGAAAAAAGATATCCACTATTAGGTAAATCGCCCAATAGAAAACACTATCAGCAGAAATATTTAGCCGTTTTTGTGAAGTCCACTTGCTAACTTTGAAATGTTGGCTACATATGGGAACTTTTCCGCTTTTGTGGATAATGTTTGTCATTCTAACTACTCTTCTTATAAAACACCGTGATAAGATAAATAACTCTTTTGAGAGGAAACACTAAATTGTTTTTCACATTAAAAAACATTGCAAAAATAGAACTCTCTCAAAATACACCCTTAGTCTTGATAAGTGCATGTTTGGTTGGACTGTGGCTGTTGACAAAACTGTTATTGGTTGACTGTCTAGAGAAACTGCTGTGGTTATGAGAAATTGAACACATGGCTTTTGGTTGATCCAAATTATCTACGGCATTTTAGAAAATGTGCCCCGAAGATTCAACACATTGCAATAAGCTGGAGGAAATCAGTTTTTTCAAGTAGTTGAATTTACGCTGTAAAGTCCACAGCCACCGTTGGTAAAAACTGCTCAAAAACAGACGGTTTAGTTAGACTACATCTTTTTTTTTAATAAAAAAACTACTGAAAAATCTAACCAAACAGGATCTAAGATCCATGAAGGAGAGTCTCGTGCACACGACGGTGCTGCATGAGAAAACGGCCAGATGGCCGAGCACCTCCTCCCCCGGCAGCCTGCCATGCCCAGGCCGAAAACGGCTTGCCGCGCGCTGGCGAGCACTTTCCATCTCGTGCGACGCCGCACCCGGCCGGTGTGCTGGTTTTGCGCGCGCGTGTACGTTTGATAACACGATGGTGGGGACGTGCTTGGATAGTTTTCCCAGCGGCGCCGTTGCGTTATTGTGGGCGAGAGCTCAACTTGCTCGAGCTGTCTGTGTGCGCAACAGAAATCGTGTCGCGCATAAAAGGTGGGAGTCTCTGCTCGGCTTCTGCTCTCCGGCGATCCAGCCAATGGGCGACGCCCACTGTGCCACCGGCAGTCCCCGGTCGCTCCACGGAGCATTAACCGATAAGACGAGCTCCCCGACAACGCACCTCCACGGCCACGTGACGGTCGCCGCCCGGACATCTCGCTCCCTGCTCGGGATAAGGCAGCGTGGTGGCTAGCCACGACACCAACCTCCCGTATAAATATCCACTTACCCCCTCGGGATCCCCAAAAATCGCGCACACTCCACTGCGCCTCACTTTTTTCCCATTGCAAGGATCCAAAGCAGAGCGTTCCTCTTTTCTCGCCGGAGTAGGGAAGGTTCCGTCGGTGGCCGGAGGATTTGCGGTGAAGCGAGATAGTTCGTGTGGTCGTGGATTGAGTTGCTTGGATGCGAGGATTGATTGGGCTTCTGGTTGGTGGGAAGAAGAGCGTGGAAGGATGAGCTTTAGTGTTGTTGACATGGAAGAGGAGGGCGGCGCGGCCGCGGCGGCGGCAGAGATCCGGCGGCTGCCGGCGGAGGTGAACTGGGAGATGCTCGACAAGTCGCGGTTTTTCGTCCTCGGCGCGGCGCTCTTCTCGGGCGTGTCCGCGGCGCTGTACCCGGCCGTCGTGGTCAAGACGCACCTGCAGGTGGCGCCGCCGCCGCAGGCGGCCACCGCGACTGCCGCCGCCATCCTCCGGCGGGATGGCCTCCGGGGGTTCTACCGCGGGTTCGGCGCGTCGCTGGCCGGCACGATACCGGCGCGCGCGCTTTACATGGCAGCGCTCGAGGCCACCAAAAGCTCAGTCGGATCCGCTGCTGTCCGGTTCGGCGTCTCGGAGCCGGCGGCGTCGGCGGTCGCCTCCGCTGCGGCGGGCGTCTCTGCTGCCATCGCCGCGCAGGTCGTGTGGACCCCCGTCGATGTCATCAGCCAGCGGCTCATGGTCCAGACCTCCACCACTTGCCGCTACCGCGGTGGCGTAGACGCCTTCAGGAAGATCCTTCTCGCCGACGGCGTCCGTGGCCTGTACCGCGGCTTCGGCCTTTCCATCATCACCTACGCGCCGTCCAACGCGGTGTGGTGGGCGTCCTACGCCATGGCGCAGCGCTTCGTCTGGCGCGTCGTCGGCGCCGACCGCTCTGAGAGCTACCCTGCCCTGATGGCCGTGCAAGGCACGAGCGCCGCCGTCGCCGGGGGCGCGGCCGCGCTCGTGACCATGCCGCTGGACACCGTCAAGACGCGCCTCCAGGTCATGGAAGCCGATGCGGCGGCGGCACGGCCGACGCTGGCCAGCACCATGCGGGGGCTGCTCAAGGAAGGCGGCTGGGCGGCGTGCTACCGCGGGCTTGGGCCGAGGTGGGGGTCCATGTCGCTGTCCGCCGCCACCATGGTCACCACCTACGAGTTCTTGAAGCGGCTCTCGGCCAAGGAGGGCTCCTTCGATTAGATCCTTAACCGTAGCGTCCATCACGTGACTCGGCCAAATTAGCCTCGAAAAGTTCGATCCTTGAAGGAGGTAGTTAATTAGGATTCTTGTACATATGCTTAAGATCCTTTGTTTTATCCCTCGTTTTGGTTTCTTGATCTGGTGCTATAGAAGGAGGGCAAGAGCAAGCACTAGAAGGGGTTTTAACATGCAAAATTTTGCTGGTTTTGCCGTGGTGGCGATGTTGATGATGATGATGAAAGATTTTCAGTCAGAACTTCTGATGAAGTGTCTTCTTAATAGTACCTTGTTTGGTTATCTCAGTGATGAACTTCTGCCTAACTGCTCACTGTTCAAGTGCCCTGTGCTAGCTGCGTCACTGTCAATGGCTTTGCTTCGTGGAATGGGAGACAGAGTGTGCATAAGCGGTATTCTCTTCATTAGTTTCTTCGTCAGTTCTCGTGGAAATTGAAGTTTGAGACAGCAAGAGTGCATGGGCTTGCCACTTGATCAGCTTCCCGATTCGCGCTGCTCGAAACGAGGAAGAAAGAACAGCCCCATCACATGATACATATCTGGTGCACAAGATACTACACTACAAAGGAACCGTTCAACTTGGTTACTGAAGTGAAGAAGCACATGAGGCCTTCAGGCTTTTGGGATTACAACTTGAAAGTTGACTACCGTAGCACACTTGAAAAAATATGGCATGACAACGAGAGAAACACAGTGTAGATTTAGAGAGCTGTAAGTATCAGATGTTGGTGGTGATGCTTGCTAGATTAGCAATTTAGCATATTATAAGTAGATGAACGTAAAACAATTCTGCTCCCCTATTCTCATACACCAAATTCTTTGACTCGTTTGCTGGAAGAATTCTCAAGAAACTTGCCACATAAACGGAAGGAAACGAGAGCAACAGCACATAATTAAGTGATCGGCACATAGTTAACAGCTCTAATAAATCGCGTGTCGTATCCTCGGAGAAATTAGTATTTCGCGTGTCAGATCAAGAGCATGAGGACGATAGGCAGGTCGCTTTAACGCATGGGTCGTGGGCCAGGCTGCTGCTTGCCGGTTCGCGTCCACGTCCAACCAGTCGTTCCGGATCGGGTTTGGTGGTTGGTGGGGCCCACCGGACAGAGGCACCGCCTGCAACACTTGTCCACTGACCACTCTAACCAGATCCGATGCCGACGTGTGCTGGGCCGCTGGGCTCGTACACTTGAAATGAACTAGACAACAATACATCGCGCAATTGCACGAGACTTAATTACAGCACTATCTACGTGAAGCTAAAT